>PVIH01000093.1:192545-524513 GCA_004025045.1 Sigmodon hispidus
CTGCCCATCAGTGCACATCTATGGACCTGCCCATCAGTGCACATCTATGGACCTGCCCATCAGTGCACATCTATGGATCTGCCCATCAGTGCATATGGGTCTGCCCATCAGTGCACATCTATGGACCTGCCCATCAGTGCACATCTATGGACCTGCCCATCAGTGCATATGGGTCTGCCCATCAGTGCACATCTATGGATCTGCCCATCAGTGCATATGGGTCTGCCCAAGGTTCATAGCTAAAGATTTATGGTGATGAAAATAGAAATAATCCAGGTCATTTTGGGGAGTGTAATTTTGGACTATGATCCTCAACAAATTTTAAAAGCTAAATAAAAAATAACTAAGAAAAAAAAATCACTACAGATGTTTTCTAAAGAGTGTACGGGTTTCCCTCATTGGCAGGTAAGTGCTTTTCAAGGCACTCGAGGTTTTTTGTTTTGTTTGTTTGTTTTAAGTTTCAATCTATTTTTGTCTGTAATTTTGTAAAACCTAAAGAAAATGGGTCCAATGAGATGTTCAGTGGACATAAGTTCTTCCCATATATATATATATATATATATGACTTAATTCAATGATTGATATAGTGAAAATTCCAGAAAAGCAATTCCAAAAGACACAAAATGACCACTGCTGACAAAGCTACCCAACAACTGCCCAGTAGGTCCGTCAGTGCATTAACCATCATGAGGCAACAATACAGAGCACCATATTGGCCAATGGTTTTGTCACTAGAATTACTTAACCAAAACATATCAATTTAGTAAAAAAACAGATTTTACAGTGCGATGTGGAATTGCTAAAGTTTCTTTGTAATTAAATCTAGAAAGCAATGCAGAACTGAAATGAATAGAAATGTAGAAATGTAAAGATTCTGGAGAATACATTTTTCTTTTAAATTCTCTCTTATGTTGCAACTCTCTCCCTTATGTCCCTTTAGCTCTCTCTGTCCGTGGCACCTCTCTATGACTTTATGAAGTTCCTATTTTACTTTTCTTATATAAAGGCTATCTTTATTTATATTATATTCATACAGGAAAATGGACTTTGCTGTATTATATACTTTAGAGATTAGATACTGATAAAATATCATTCAAATGAAAAGCAGCAAGTAACTCTTATTCATGTGAACCTGTTAGGACAGATTTACTCTTTAGCACAGATGTCATGGTGCACAGGATGCAGGAAGAAAGCAGCTACTCACCACTGTGAATTCGTAAGTGCTCTTTCAGGTGGTGTTTGTATTTGAAAGCTTTTCCACATTCAGTACACTTGAATTTACGATTACCTCCAGACTGCGTCACATGTCTCTGCAAGAAAGAATCAGTGTTTTATGTCTCACATTCCAGGTGCGTTTGATAATTTCTTTGTAGCAGTCACAAATACAAAATATTTACCAAAAGTACAGTGGTATATATTTTATTAGGATCTATGGCTGGTCTTGTCTGTACTCTAAAGATAAAGAAGGCAAGCTGTTTCTAGAGATCTGACAGGAGTACCAGGCTCATTACGGTAGGATGGTATAGCTATTATATGTTTGATAGTTCTGAAATGTGCCTTAATCCAATGATTTTTAAAAATACTTTATTTTTATTCATTTTAGTTTGGGTTTTATCAGCTGTGTGTGCTCCCTTCTGTTAAGACTTTGTCCTTTTTCTTCTTGGGTCCTTATTACCTAAAATAGGGTCTGACATATAACAGAAATGGAATATGTATTGAGCACATACCTTTGTAAGACATGGAAATGCTCATCCCTCATCATAGTATGATTTCCAAAGGCCTGAAAGACCAACATTCCCAAATGGTTCCTGAGAGCTCTCAGCCATCCTTCTGCACACTGCCCCCGAGCCAGAAAAGTCCCCACAAAAGAGGCCATCAAGGTCAGTACAGACTTGAAGAGTTTGTTTTTATAATGTTGGTTCAGCTTTGATGTCTGTCTATCCTATCTCACTGCTGTGGCAGGTGCTGCAGAGTGGGTCTATTCTCAAAAGTCACATGGCCATCTCTCTTCCTCAGCAGGTCCATGCTGTGCTGCACCAGCCTCTAACAGGGACAGCACTCTATGGTGCTGCCCCTGGTAAGCCCTCTCAGCAAGGCCCGGGAGCAGGTAGTCATTTCCCAGGAGCTCCTCCCAGGCCAGCTCCCTCTCCTTCTGTTGCCTCCCACTTCCACCATTAGGTCACTGCTGCAAACTCTGCTCCTCTCCTGCTTCAGCACCACTTGCCCTTATTATCAGGTTTTGTGAGTGATGTCAAGTCCTGAGCAAACAGGTTGACTGCTTCTTCCTTTCCTGTTGACTTTCTTTATAGAGGTTATCCATCACCTAAGCAAAGGCAACTAAACTAAGGCTCTGTGTGGGACCAGTGACTTATATAAGGCCCCGACACAGAGTTCTCACAAATTCAGCAGGTGTATTTTCATAATCCTGTGACATAAGGAGCTGGACATGCAATGAAACCCAGACCTATGCCACAGATCCTGTTATACTGTTACTTGGCTTATAAAGTTAATGTCAAATAGGTATTAGCTTATTTGATGGTAGCTGACAGTTCCCAACTAGGACATTGTAAAAAAGAACAATACTAAATCTCCTTTGATTTTAATCTTAAGTATAAAGCCAATACTTTAACTGTAGCTTACAGTTAAGACATTCAGTTTATACATCTAGAAAATGTGCACGGTGCCAGAATTAGATTAAGCCATCCAAGTTGAGTCTTCAGGCTAAAAATTCTCAAGCTTTATAGAGGAGGCAGCTTCCCTTACTATCACAGACAAACTAGAATCCAATACTTAATGCGGTCAACATCTCCAGAAAAATTAAAAAACTGAAGCCTCCATTTGATTACGTTAGTGCCCAAGTCAAGTGGTTTAAAGACCAATATTTACTTTCCTCCACAAAACATGTTGATAGAGTATACCCTGGAGCCTCTCAGACTCAGAGGGATACTTGTAATGGTTTATGTAAAACACATAAGGATGGCAAGGCTTTTACCTGAAAAGAGAGCTCACCAGCCACCCCTCTCATGTGTACAAGACTGGGCATGAGGAAGCTTCCACACACGAGCTTCCCGGTGTGGGAAGGTGGCAGCCCCTGCTTTTTTAACTTACTTGCTCTCTTCCTGACTTATGTGATGTCATGTGGCGTTCAAGCTGGGTTCTGTATGCAAAGGTGTAACTGCACAGGGAGCAGCTGAAATTGTCTTCATTCTTTTCATGGCGGTACTTAATGTGCTCTTTCAAAGAGGTAAAGCGCTTGTAGCCTCTGTCACAATATGGGCAGGTGAGCAATTGGGAAAATGCATCTGGTGTTCCTGTGAAGGGAGGAGACACTGTAATTTAAAGCATGCAAGCAATATAGTCAGCTATCACTGAATCCCTGGGCCACACACAGCAGCAGTGCTGCTCATTTTACATCTGCCCTTAAACGGTGGGTAGTCACTTCCATTTATGAAAGAAAAAATGTGACAATAAATACAAGTTAAGTAGCTTAAAAGTTACACAGCAAACAAACGGTTAATTTAGCATTCAACCACAGCTTTCAAATGCCCTGTCTCAGAACCATAATTCTTCCCTTTTTGTGCATGTGGGTAGCTGAAAAAATACAAATTAAGTTAGGACTGAGTCACATGGGTGAGTGCATACACTATAAGAACTATGGTTCAGAATCTGCTCAGGACAATTCCACTGCTTACTTAGCACTGTTTTCTTATTTTTTACTTGAAAATGACACTGTAAGCTATTGCCATAAGAAAGCAGTGCAGTTTCCAAGGTGCCTTGTAGCCAGGTGGTTATATGACTGAGCTCAGACCACAAAGCCTGTGCAGATTCAGGGAAGTTGTGAGGGCATCATGACTGAGAATCCTAAACTGGAATACTTTGCCAAGTAAATAAATACTACTCTGAGTAGTTTCCCTTATTTATTAATTTGTTTGTTTGTTTATTTAAATAAATCAGTCTGTAAGTGACATCTTATTGTAAATATACCCTTTACTTTCTTTAACTTTAAATTCTTCATAGAAAATAGGCAACCTATGGTAGTTTGATAATACTCTTCAAATGTTTCATCATACACACCTACTGCTTTACTGGAGTTCGAGTCTATGTAAACCAAATGCCTTACTGGATGCTAAGCCTGCAGATGAGAGACTGAAAACCTCAACTCTAAATGACTAGTCAAGTGTGCTGAAATATCTACAAATATGTGAGTAAAACTCAAATAACCAGAGCTCCAAAGTTCATGATGGCATTTTCAGGGGCTGGCTAGTAGGGCCACTCGATCCAGAGAGTTTGGGTCATTCTAACATAGATTCTTCTTGTAGAGAAAACCATGTTATATTTTGCATAGGACAATGGAAACCAGCATTTTGGGACCTTCCCCCTGCCACAATGCCTAGTGCACCTAGTTCTAATCATTCTATGGAGTGATAATGCCAAAAGGCTGCTTTTGGTGTTCGCTGGCATGGCAATGTTAATGCTCCATTAACCAGACTGCTCTCCCCCAGGGCCAGAGAACTATGCAAGCTCATTCTGTGCTATAGACTGTCTTCATGATTAGTTTGTACAAAAGGAGGCACAACGCTATTGAGCAGGGAAAATGACAGAAGGCCATGCTATTTGAACAGCAAGTTATTTCCATAAATCAGTATATTGGATTTTCTTCGGCATGAAGCATGGATTTATTCTTTTTCAGTTACTAGCCAAAACAAATAAAAATAAAATGTAAAAGAGTTTTAAAGATCACAGAATGAAGGAGCTAGGGTTGGTTAATCAAAACTCTGGATGTATCAAAAAAAAAAAAAAAACCCTTGTGGAACCATACTACTTTATAAGTTAATTAATAAAAATACAATTTAAAATACAGTTTGACTGGAGGTCATCTGCACAGGTAGACATGGATTTTTAAATGATCCATAGTTGTTGGTGTTGATGCATTACTGGTCCGGGAGACCTCAGAAGCTCCCAGAATACGTGCTGTCACCACTGTTCTCGGTGGCCCAGCACAACTAGATGGCAAGACGCTGTTCCTGAAGAAACCACATACTTTGGTTTTAGGACATAGAGAAATCAACCTCAAACTTACTGGGAAACTTCCTGCTGGCTAGCTTTTTTTAAAAATAGGGCTGGAAGGTGCTATGTAGGGTCCCTAGGGAGGGAAAGCTGACGGTCAGCTAATCAACTTTCCCCAGGTAGAACCTACATATTACAATACTGAGCTGCCAGGAACTATGTGCCCACTGGAGAAATAGTGGGATGACTGCTTTGGGGAGAACCAATAGTGCTTTGAGGCGGGAATTCATGTCTAATACTGCTCACCTGGTCAATAGTCTGTGCTTGAGGAGGTCATGGGCACTAGGTGACAGCATACTACCACTATCTTGCTAGATGGCCAGGCTGCCAGTCTGCCTTCTGAACATTTCTGCTTATATGATGGGTTAGTGCTGCTTTCAGCCTGTGTTGGTGAAGCTGCTTTCTGCGGTGGGCAGCAGCTAATGCAGTAGCGACTAACGACAAACGGTTAATGCACAACTGGTCAAGGTCCTGGGAATAAGTGATCGCTGCTGCTCAACCCTAAACAGTACATTAATACTGATCCTCCTAAAGTTCAGGGAACAATGTGGAAAAGAAGACTGAGGATGTAAGAGGTGCAGAATAGAAAGAAGTGCTGTGAAATGCTGTCTCTGGTATGACACGGTCATGGCTCTCACTGCTCTCTTGAAATCACAGCAGCTGTGGTTGTTCATATACATACTCTCTTAACATAAATACTAATTCAGAGTAGTCAGCTTCTACCCCTTTACAAGCTTTACTTTTTCATGCTAAGGATTGAACTCAAGGCCTGGTGCATCCTAGGCAAGTACTCTACCAACTGAGCTACATGCTGGTTCCATGATTCTTTTTCCATACCATCTTTTCTCAATTTCCTCAAAGAAGCTCAAAGTTGACTGTTTGAGTATTGAGCTAAATATATGTACTCAATGGAGAACCCTGGAAAACTGAAGATGAATTTTGGAAATTAACACTAAACAAATCCTTGAAAATTTTAAGAACCTTCCTAGTCTTGGTACAAATATGACACCAAATCACCTATGGGGACACTTACAAATGGTTTGCACTTGATTATTATTCTAGGAAGGAGAGATTGGCAGTCTATTTCTGGGTAGGAGTTCTGAACATGTTTGTATGCTTTCAACCAGACCACCATATTTCACTTGCTAAAAGAATACTAACCAACAAAAATAATCAAAGGACAGAATGGGCCAAATGCCTCCTACTTCCACCAGCAGCTGCCATCTCAATGGAAGTGATGCAGGTACCACAGCCGTGTCCAGTGTGACTATGCCTGGTCCATCAGCAGCCAACAACTCAACGCTTTAGCGATTCTCCTCCTGAGTACCCATGACTTTCGGTTCTCACAAGTGTTCCCTTTATAGAAGTTTGTTCCAATAACAGAGCAATAGAAATAACAGCCTTGAACCTGAGAAAGGAAATCATGTGCTAAACCGTACTCACCATTTTCATCTTGACCGCTGGCTTCTGGTGTACCCTGCCGCTGGTCCTCCTCAGGCGCCTCAGGATAAATGATGGCCGTGTCTTGTTGCTGCAGGAACTCTTCCACATTAGGATCATGGTTTTGTTCATTTTCTGCATCCGAGTCGCACTCATCATCTTTTACTGAAAGAAACACACTCTCTATAAAAAGCTATTTTACCACCAATTTTTTAAAAATGTTTTTCTAAGATTTTTTTTTTATCTTGATAGAACATGATTCTTCTTGAAAATGCAGGGTATACATTTGAAAGCTAAAAATGTATTCTAATTATTTTTGCAATCTATTAAGTACTTGCTTCATAGAGATCAAGTGCTATAAATGTATGAAATTCTCAGTCCTTTTTAAGCCTCCGAGTCAAACTTCATTCCACTTTACTTTAGCACAACTTTACTAATAGCACAACTCAGAGAGAGGAAGACATTTGAAAGAACTGTTTCTCACTTAATGATAAACCAAGGGATATTTTAGTTGTCTAATTCACCCCTTAGTTACCTATCCTGGCATTTAAAGTCATACCTTGGCTCTGAGTCATTTCTGCACACAGCAGTCTTTCAATTTAGTTGTGTGGTTGCCTAGAAAGCCAACTCAGTAATTATCTGTAGTTAGACAAATAATATAAGCCATAGGTATCAAGTTGGTAAAAGTGCTTTCAAAACAAGGCTATTTCTTCTTGGCTTCTGCCTCAATAAAAGTTTAGGTTAATTATAGTGTTATAGCAGGGATTTTCTTCTTGAGTCAAAGGTTAAAGAGAACCAGACTGTGCTCCCTTTGGAATGGTGACCCAGGATGTCCTGGGACCTCCAAGGCAGCACTACTGCTCCATTGTCCCTGTTTCCTCCACTGGATCTAGAGGACAGCATCTTCTCTGTGTTGTGATTAATGGGTTCACAAGGGTCAAGTCTCTTAAGCTAGACTTCACATAGTCTTCAAGCTAGTTCTATAAATACCCTTCCTAGTAGACCAAGAATGGGCCCCAAATAGTAGAACTGACCTCAGTCTAGATCCTGTCTAAGACTTGAGAACCAATTGATACAGTTACAGCTGTCACTAACTTTCCAGCTTCTTAGTGCACCAATAAATGATCATTTAGCATTTCGCATATACCAGGAACTGTATCATTTAATTCATGCTGGTCAACACCACACCATTTAGCCTCTCCTTTATTGTATGGTTTCATTCATTTCGGCCACCATCAGATTTGAGCCATGGATCTAGAAGACCATGAGGATTCTTTGCAGAGGTAAGCCAGAAACTTTTGGTTCCAGTTCTTCAATGTTATCACTGTGCTTTCTTGGTATTTGAGGGTTCTTCTCATGATTTATTTTTCATGGGATCCTTTGGTCTCACTTTCTTATATGAAAAGGAAGGGGCATATACCTTCTCCATACATCATTTTAACAAGGCACTCTTCAGATACAAGGTTAACCAAATAAATGTGAAAGGAAATCAGGTCTCTCAAGTTTCCCTGTCTACATGGGTTTCTGAGAGGTGTGAAGCATGTGGCTTGAAGTGTGGGCTCGAACCTGGAAGCTAAAGCCAACTATTTAACACTACAGATGGAGAAGTGGGCGATATTTTCTGGTGGTGTCTTCATGAATTGCACCCTAACTGCTAGCCAGAAGGCTGCTGTAAGGGATAAAGAGCATTCTCAAACATCATTCTTAGGGTGCTGTTAGTTGGGATTTCTGAATAGCTAAGGTAGTTCACAGTAGCAGCACCAAGTCCTGTGAAGCTTCAACTCATCATAGTCTAGATACACTCATGAAAGTCATCTAGGTTTTATGTTATATTATACATTATATACAGTCAGATTTGCCAAGATAGGTACACTTATTTTTCTAAAAAAGTTGTGAAAAATTTCAATTTATAATTCTTTATTTTTATAAAATGGTAATACTTTCCACATTCTAGTAACAAAACTATATGATACACACACACAAACAGAGTGAACTGCTAGAATACTGAGTTTTTAGAAAGCATCTTCTTTTCAGAACCACGCAGCCCATACCTTACACTCCAGGAGAGTCTGTATGATCTTACAGTACACTGAGTGTCTATACTCATCTGGAGACAGAGCTCTATGTAACTTACAAAAGACAGATTAATCATTTATATAATCTTTTTTTTGGTATAGGCAAATCTTTATATACATGTTGCTTTGTTTTATACTTATTTGTTGAATAACAGTATTTCTGAGCCTAATATCTACAGACATATTTTTTGGCATTGTTTGAAAGTCTATTCAGTATCATTTCTTTTTTTATTATGAATAATATTTTTTATCCTTGTATACCCTTGTTCAAACTCCCTTCCCTCTCCTGCCCCTTCCAGTCACTTTCTCTTCTCCACATCACTTTATCTCCTCCCCAGCATGGGCAGGAGGTCCCAAGGTCTCAATGTAACTTAGTTCAGCATCCACTCCGGGCAGATCCGCTTTCCTCACTCCAACATCAAGACTGGGACAGGTGTTCCTCTGGAGGGAGTGGGCTCCAAGGTGCCAGTCCAAGGTGTTTCAGATCCCAAACTGTTCAGTGGTTGTGGTTTGCAGCTTGGACATGCTTAGTTTTTTGGGTTTTTGTTTAAAGTCCACTAATGAAAAAGTACATCCCCTGCTTATCTTTCTGGGTTTGTGATACCTCACTCAGGAGGATATTCTCCAAATCCATCCATTTGCCTGCAAATTTTAGGATATCATTTTTTCTTACTGCTGAGTAGTACTCCATTGTGTAGATGTACCACAGTTTGTTAATCCATTCTTCAGTTGAGGGGCATCTAGGTTGTTTCCAGGTTCTTGCTATTATGAATAATGCTGCTATGAACATAGTTGAGCTAATGATTTTGGAGTGCAAATGTGCATCTTTAGGGTATATGCCCAGTAGTGGTATTGCTGGATCCTTGGGGAAATGGATTCCCAGTTTTCTGCCATACTGCACTCCAGAGTGGCTGAACAAGCTTACACTCCCACCAACAATAGAGGAGTGTTCCCCTTGCTCTGCATCCTCTCCAGCATAGGCTGTCATCTTTTGTCTTTTACCTTAGTCAATCTGACAGGTATAAGGTGGTATCTCAAAGTTGTTTGGATTTGCATTTCTCTGACGGCTAAAGATGTTGAGCACTTTTTCAAGTGCCTTTCAGCCATTTGTAATTCTTCTGCTGAGAATTCTCTTTTTAGTTCTGAACTCCATTTTTTTAATTGGGTTATTCAGGGCTTTGGGCACTAGTTTCTTGAGTCTTCTATATAGTTTAGAGATCAGTCCTCTGTCACTTGTAGAGTTGGTGAAAATCTTTTCCCATTCTGTAGGCTGTCATTTTGTGTGTCCTTGGATTTACAGAAGCTTCTCAGTTTCAGGAGGTTCCACTTATTGATTGTTGTTCTTAGTGTCTGTGCTACAGGTGTTATATTTAGGAAGTGGTCACCTGTGCCAATGCGTTGGAGGGTTATTTCCTACTTTCTTTTCTATCAAGTTCAGTGTGGCTGGGTTTATCTTGAGGTCACTGATCCATTTGGATTTGAGTTTTGTGCAGGGTGAGATAGGCTTGGATCTATTTGCATTTCTCTACACACTATCATCCAGCTATGCGAACATCATTTGTTAAAGATACTATCTTTTTCCATTGAATATTTTGGGCCTCTTTGTCAAAGATCAGGTGTTCATAGGTTTTTGGGTTAATCTCGAGATCTTCAATTGATTCCATTGATCCACAAGTCTGTTTTTATGCCAGTACCAGGCTGTTTTTATTACTGTAGCTCTATAGTATAACTTGAAGTTGGGGATGGTGATGCCTCCTGAGGTTCTTTCGTTGAGCAAAATTGTTTTGGCAATTCTGGCTTTCCTGTTATTCCAAATGAAGTTGAGTATTGTTCTTTCAAGGTCTGTAAAATATTGTGTTGGGATTTTGATGGAAAGTGCATTGAATCTGTAGATTGTTTTTGGTAGAACTGCCATTTTTACTATGTTGATCCTACCTATCCAGGAATATGAAAGGTCTTTCCATTTTCTGATATTCTCTTCAATTTCTTTCTTCAGTGATCTAAAATTTTTGTCAAATAGACCTGTTACTTCTTTGGTTATAGTTACTCCAAGGTATTTAATGCAATTTGTAGCTATTATAAAGGGTGATATCTCCCTTATTTCTTTTTCAGCCCTTTTATCTTTAGTGTCTAGGAGGGCTACTGATTTCTTTGAGTTAATCTTGTATCCTGCTACATTGCTGAAAGTGTTTATCAGCTGTAGAAGTTTCTTGGTAGAATTTTGAGGAATCACTTATGTATACAATCATATCATCTGCAAAGAGAGATAGTTTCACTTCTTCTTTTCCAATCTGTATCCCCTTAATCTCTTTTTGTTCTCTTATTGCTTTAGCTAAAACTTCAAGAACTATATTAGATAGATAAGGGGAGAGAGGACATCCTCGTCTAGTTCCTGATTTTAGTGGGATTGTTTTGAGTTTTTCTCCATTAAGTTTGATGTTGGCTGTTGACTTCTCATTTATATGATCTTTATCTTGACTTTCTTACCAACTAACGTATACAAAATGTACTTACTGTACACTTTTAACTTGTGATTTCCTTTTTATGTATTTCCTATTGAAATTTTTATAAAATCCCTCAAAATGCATCCAGATAATTATTTGAGCTGAGAAACTGAAGCATGTGTGCCCTGCTCTTCTTACAGAAGAGATCCTCTATGACAGAAACAACTGGCTTGGATAGGGTAGGCTACTTGGTAGGAATGCCTCAGAAATCTGGTGAAAACAAGTATTGATAAAACTATAGTACATGCAGAAAGACAAAAGGATTATTAAAATGTACAGACAAAATTCTGAAATTAATTATATTCCAATTCTACCAACCACAGAGTTATCTCTAAGTTAGCAGGATACAAGAAAGGAAAAGGCTCAAAACAGCACCATTAGCTGGCTACTGTTAGTCTATTAAGGAATAGGGATTAGTCAAATCTTTCTGCTATTACAGAAAATGAGTGAATGAATCGAAGCTAGAGAGCAAGTCCAGTTGTAAGTTTGTGATATAATGCTAAATAATTCACTGGCAAATAACTGTATCTTATGAGGGTGTGCCCTCTGGGAGCTGTAGAAAGGATGAACACAGTTAAAACAAACGCACACACCCACAAACAAAAAAACTACTATTTTTTTTTCTTATTTGAGAACAGGTTATCTAGTGCTGAACAGAGCCAGAAACACAACTAGCACGGGAACTTTCGCTTTTTAACATTACATCACCAGTGCATGTCTATAATTTCAGCCCTCAGGAGGCTGAGGCAGGAGGATCACCACGAGTTCTAGGCCAGCCTGGGCACCCAAGTAAGACCCTGATTCACCCTCTCCTCCCAAAAAAAATAGGAAGGAAAGGATGGATGAGCAGGCCGAGAGGAAGAGAGGCAGTAAGGGAGAGGAGGAGGGGAGATGTTCAGATGAAACATCAGGCCTGAGAGGGACAGGGTTTGTCAGGAGCATCCTGAATCCAAACCCGCCTACAACTATGTAGCAGGACATTCTTAAAAAAAAAAAAACCCAAAAAATGTAACATTAAGCTGTTACATGCAGTAACTATAAAATACTTCAGTTCTTTTATTTTCATCTACAGTAACATGTGTCCTTTAGTTTATCCTAAAACAGTATTGGTCGTCAAGAATTGCAGGACTTTCAGCACAGATTAAAGAAAGCAGATAGTTAAACAAAAACTAAAAGGTTTATTTAGGCCTCCATATAAAGTTTTAAAAATTTATTTTTAATCACACCTAATGTATTTGTTTTCTGATCCATTCTGAACTAGTGATAATTAAATGATAAATTCACTTGTAAGTTTTAATTTTTGCTGCTGAAATTAAAGACAAATTTCAACCTCATGCACACACACACACACACACACACACACACACACACACACGTTTATATACATATACCTAAATACAATCTGTTGAGTCTATATAATGTCACTTGTGTGTATGTTTTCAGGGCTGACCATTTGTCACTGAACAACCAAAACATATTTCCTTATAGAGAAATATAATGTCTGTCTGTCCAAAAATACTTTTAAAAAGAAAACATCTTATGTTAGCACAAAATTCTATTTGGTATATAGAAGTCAATATGCTAAAAAAAACTTTACTTTTTAATATAAAATACAAAATCTGAAATGCTCATTAATAAGTTTGAACTTGTACATTATTACATTTGGATGGCCCTAACTCAGGGCTGTTCTGAGGGTTCAATGCTGTGGTACTGTGCTTGCTAATACTGTGCTGTTACTATAAGCTAGCTAGTGTGTGTTTGTGGTGAGTGTCCCATTGTTGAAGACCATGATTGTCGAATAGTTCTCTTAATGCATGAATAGCTAAAGGAAGTCAGCTGTAGAAAGACCTGACACGGGGGCTGGAGAGATGGCTCAGTGGTTAGGAGCACCGTCTGCTCTTCCAGAGGACCCGGGTTTGATTCCCAGCACCCACATGGCAGCTAACAACTGTCTGTAGTTCCAGTTCCAGGCAAACACCAAGGCAAATAAATAAATAAATAAAGTTTTTTTTTTTTTTTAAAAGAAAGACCTGACACATTCTGAATAATGGACAGAACTCTGCACAGTGCTTCTGTCTGCAGCTGCTCCCTAGTCAAGAATGTAGCAAAAATGAAGGCAAACTCTTAAGTTTCTTTTTGTTCATTATGTAGCCCTGGCTTGCCCTGAACTATATGTGCAGATTTAGTGTTGGGATTAAAGAAGCATATTTCCAAAGCTCCACTGCCATTCTTCCCTCAGGAGCCAAATTCACTAGAGTTTATTATACATTTACTCATTCATGACTCCACCTCATGTTCCTGGGAGACTCTGTAGACTAGATGGAAGGAACAGCAAAGTCCATTTAGGGAGCCTCTAGGGCAGTGGTTCTCAACTTATGGGTCACAACCCTAGGAGGGGCAGAGAAATGACCCTATCACAGGGTTGCCTAAGACCATCAGAAAACACAGAAGATTTACATTATGATTCATAACAGTAGAAAAATCACAGCTAAAAGTACCATTGCAATAATTTTATGGTTTAGTTAGGGGAAGGGGCCTGGCATTTTGACAGCCACTGTGGTTAATACTCTGCATTCTACTCATGGTTTTGCGAAGAGAGGAAATCTGTGTTAAGACTTCAAACTGAAAGAATTATTTCTATAGTGAAGAACAATCTGTGGGATAAAACATTATGAGCCTGGAGCTATGAGTGTGCTGTTTGATATTATTTTGTCTGGAAGAGGGAATGGTCTTGTAACTCTGGTGAAACAATATTTATAAATCATCAAAGTTATCTTTAAGAGCAACAAACAGTCCTCTTTTGTGTTCACTATCATTACTTTTTTAGTCAAAACAAAGACTTTAAATATTTCATATGACATTATTATTTTACTAATAAAAAATGCCAAGTTTAACTACCTGTATAATCTGTAAGACAGCATGACAAATATTTGATAACAAGCAGAGCTGAATACATTATTCATGCAAGTTACTCATGGCCAAGGTAAGGGACAAAAAAGTAGGCAGTTGGCACAACTCATCATATACTTCATTATTAATTAATTATTTGGAATTCAAAGTTTACTTTCTGTTTGAAGGAAATGATGGTTATGTAGTGATAACACTTATGGATGAACAATACTTGAAAACATATTTTAAAGTCAATAATCACATAAGAAAAACCAACTGAAATAACATGTTAGGAATATCTAACCCAAGGCTGAGTTTATATTTCTTATGCCATTTAGTGGAAAATACATCTTTATGGAGTTCATTGCTTTGCTTTGCATCCTAAGGGCCCTGCCTGGCTTATGGCTACAAAAGAATGTTTGGTGCCAACATGTGTGAGAGATGATTGAAGGGAAGATTCCACTTAGTCTTCTGCTTCTCAACTTTGGTCTGAATCCTTTTCAGTGGGATAGCCTGAAGTCTCAGGAATATGTACTTTTAGTCACCTAGGAGTAAATTTCCTTGTTAACTATAACTGAATTTCTTTTTGGTCACTGCAATCACAGAGTTTACAAGAGAAAAAAGAGCAGCTGCTTCTTGTTTGATGTATCAACACTCAGGATTATCATCTAGTTTACAGAGAACCCAAGACACTGCTTATTTCCTGCCTTCTCTTTCTGTCCTGTGGATAACTCAAAGCATGTAAGCACCTAATGACATGTGGCAAGGCTGTCATGAGTTCTGCTCTTTTTAGCTTTGATAAAAACATTATGTATGCTCAAAGTATCACTTGAACACTTGTTCTTTGGATTATTTGTAGGTTATATTCATATGTATAGAATGGGAAATCTATATTATATAAGCCTGTGATTTTATATTATATTTAAATAACATTAATATCCAGTTCTTCTTTAGTGTCCCATATGCTAAAGTTTTAACCATTTAAGGAAGGCAAAATAAAAGATGAGGAAGCAAACTGAACTCAGGATTCACAGAGGACCTCTACGGAAGGACGTCATGGGCCTCCCTGCACATCCCGTATCACCTCCCCGACCTTCGGGTCCCAGGATTCCTTACCCTTCCTTTCCTGACCAAAGCAAAGAATGAGGGATTAAGGCACATCTACACTTTTAGCTTCTGAAATAGGAAAAGAAAACTGAGTTCAGATTACATTTTATTTTAAAGTTTTTCTTTTAAAAAGAGTAGTGTGCTTTTGAAAATAAAGCTTTATAAAGAAATCAGGCAGACTGCTTTGTCATGAAGACATCTCAAAGATACAAAAATTAGACCGATTTTGAAAATAATTCTGGAAATATACTTGTTTTAGAATTACAAGTTAAATACATTTTACCTGGACTGCTTCAGGACCAGAAGTAATTGAGATTTCAGATTTTCTAATATTGATGTAAATATATGAGATAGATTTGGGACAGAAAAGAAAATCTAATTGTTTCATATATACCTTAGACACATAGCCTTAAGATATTTTTATATAATATTCTTAAGAACACTCATAGCCAGTCTCTGACCAGTTGTGAGGTTGGGTTTTCTTGTCAGTGGTAACCTGTCGTCATACACAAAGTTCCAGACTTTAGATTTCTTTTTTTTTTTTAAACTTTATTTATTTATTATTTATTTGCCTTGGTGTTTGCCTGGAACTGGAACTACAGACAGTTGTTAGCTGCCATGTGGGTGCTGGGAATCGAACCCGGGTCCTCTGGAAGAGCAGACGGTGCTCTTAACCACTGAGCCATCTCTCCAGCCCCCAGACTTTAGATTTCTAACGTAAGAAATGTACCACACAAGGATTCCAGGAGTCTTAGGAAAACTGAACTTAGTACAGGTGGGGAGCAGTACTTAGAAGTAGTAGAGATACCCACATTTCTTCTCTAAAACACACATTCCTGGGCTCCAGGCACTGCATGAGAAGTTTCACAGACTCTCCTATTATTCTCCAAAGTGGCCCATTTTATAAGTTAAAAAGCAAAACAAAACTGTCCTAGTAAAACCAATGACTTGCCACTAGGGAGTAGATGTTGAATATGGGTTGGCCTGTCACATCCTGCCCTTACTGAAGGTAACTGGGAGCAGAACTGAACCAAATCTTATGGTGCCCCAAACAGCACACAAAACACTACAGGTTTCCTTCCATAATAGAGATTCATTATCATACCAACTGATAAATTATAACAAATAGAAATGGAGGTTTATAGTCTCACACGCCACCACTCTATCCAGAGTGAACTAATTATCATGTTTGATCCAGAATAGAGTCAGAATAAAGATATTATAAATAAATTTCTACATTGGGGTAGAACTAAATTCTGTTTTCTATATTCAGATACATCTTAATTATCATGATTTAGGAATGTGCATTCTCAAAAGATACAGTATTAAAAGACAAACTTCTTTTTAGTTGGAGCAGAGTACATGTCCCACTTACATTCAGAATACTCACAAAATTATACTAACTAGCAGTTATTTATACCCTAATCAAATTCTAATGAAGATGTCAATCAAAAATCTTGATTTTGATTTCTCTCCAGTTTGACTGTTGAGAAAAAGACACTGCTGAAATACCCACTCTCCAAGCCTATGGATTATACAGCAGGCCAAGACCTCAGCATGCTCTCCTTCTCTGAGTTTGGTCTCCATCATGATTTTTGTGGGGGGTGGCGGAAAAGGTCTTACACCTGTAGTTTAGGCTGGCCTTGAACCCATAGCAATCTTTCTGCTTCAGCCTTTTGAGTGTTGGGATTACAATACAGATAAGGTCCACCATAAATGGTCAGCAGATTTTCTCTATTAATTAGCATTTATATTAATACTTAAGAATAATCATTATATAAAAAGCAATTAAAATATGCAAACTTTTCAAATAAATATGGAAATTATATCTAAAGTAGACAGTTATGAGAAAGAATCCTTAGTTCAGGATAGGTACCATGTCTACTATGTGTCTGTAAGCCTCTTAGCGCTCATCTTTCCTTCATTTCTTCTTTTTATTGTCATTATTTCATTCTTTCTTTTTAATGCATCTACTTAATACATCAATTGCTGGAATTAAAATATGGTTATAGTTACTTATTGTACATGTCTTTTGTTTTGCTTCAACTGAAAAGCAAAACAGTGACTCCTTGCTAACATAATATAAGCACTGATACTAATGGTATAATTAGATTTTGAATATTACTGGTTTTCTATTTATAGTTATTACATCTAATTAAAAATTTACCTGTGATTCAATTAGATAATTTTTCTATTTAGTCTTCATTATTGCTTCTTGGTGTAAGAATCTATGCTCTTTAAATGATCAGTTAAAATACTTCACAATCTATTCCCAGAATTTTATTTATTACTCATGATTTTATAATTGGCACTTTATTTTTAATTATTATTTTTAATAGAGAAAGTAGCACATGTATGCATACATAGGAGGCCAAAGGTTTATGTTGGGTGTCTTCCTCAGTCCCCTTGTTTTCTTTTACTTTTTTTTTTTTTTTTTTTTTGGTTTTAGACAAAACCATTATCTTTTGTTACAGGGTCTTTCACAGAACCTGCGCCCTCATCTAGCTCCACTGGTTGCCAGTGAGCTGCAGGGGATGTCTGTCCTCTCAGCCTGCCCAGTGGTGGGATTACAGGTGCACATCGCCACACTTAGCTTTTGTATGTTTTTAAATATGGGTTCTGGGTATCCGAACTCAGGACCTCAGGCTTGTGGGCAGGCACCTTAGCAACTAGGCCTCTCCCTACCTGAGTAACAGGCGTCTTATGGACTTTCTTTCATACATGCTTCTTAGTCTGGCTGTTCCCCCAAACCCCTCTCCCTCCCTAACCATTCCTCTCTCCTCTCCTCCTCTCCACCCCATGAACTCCTCTTTCCATTTCCTCTCACGTGTTCTGTCACCTCCACACCCCCTTCTTCACGGCTTATCTCCCCCTTTACAGGCTTTTACCTAGTTTCCTATCCTCTACTTGTACTCACTCCTACATAAATAAACCCATACAGAACTTGGGAGAGAGTCTGCACATGAGGGAGGACACTGGACGCTGACTTTCTGGATAGGGTTTATCTATCTTAACATGGTGTCTTCTAACCATTTCCCTGCAAACTCCATTTTCTTTATGGATGAGTGTGTACACATACCATATTTTCATTTTCCATTTAATTTGTTGATGGTCATCTAGGCTGATTCCATTTCTTTGCCACTGCGAAAACAGAAGCAATTACCATGGATGTGCAAGTGTGCCTACAGTGTACAGTCCTTTGGCCATATGCCCAGGAGTGGTATAGCTGAGTCAGGTGGAAGTTCTATCTTTGGTTTCTGAAGCCTCTGCAGTGACTTCCATAGTAGCTGCACCAGTTTTCACTCCCACCAACAGTATGAAGGTTCAGCTTACCCACAGACTTGCCAGCATTTGTTATCATTTGGTTTTGTGATGATAGCCATTCTGACTACAGTGAGTTGGAATCCCAAAGTAGTTTGAATTTGTATTTCCCTGACAACTAAGGACAGAAAACACTTTTGCAAGTACATATTGGCCATTTGTTTATTGTGTGCCTGTGCTTAATTTTTGTAGTTCTTTATATATTCTAGATACTAATCCCTTCTCACAGTCATACCTAGCAAAGATTTTCTCCTCCTAGGTTTCCTTTGCTTTACAGTCTCTACTCTTTCCCTCATCTGGGGTTGGAACTTCGGTTGAAGAATTGAAAACATGACATAGTGAAGAGAGAAAACAGTGTAATGCTAGCTTAAAGTGGAGTCCCTTCATCCTGTCTCCATGGACCCAGCACAGGGTAGACGCACAGAGACAGGCTAGAGAGAGTGCACCAGTCTCCTTTCAGTGGGAGATAAGTGAGAATTCTCCCTCTGGGTCTCACTTTGGGTTCTGGAATACAAAGGGAATAAGGCACTAAAATCTATTTGTATATAGTTTTTTCTAAAAGACAACAATAACCATTCCTTATGATTGGGTCACCTAAGTGCAAGTTTATAAAGTAACATGATGGTCTGACAACTTGGCACAAAAGTAGAACACTTTCCTGGAAAATGTAAGAAAAAAAGGACAGGAGGAGAAAGGGAGAACTAAGAGAATGTTCCCGAGGCTTTTTGTCCAAATTCCAAAGTAAATATAACACACACACACACACACACACACACACACACACACACACACACACACACACACGTAAACAAGAGAAACTTCTTAGATTAAGAATTTTCAAGTAATGGCAAAATATAGCCTGATCAGTAAGTTTACATTACTTCTGACCAATTAAAAGGAACAACTTCATCTCAACTGAATGCACCAGGCTTAAATTTAAAAAAAAAGACAACATGAAAAAGGAACAACCTGTGATAATACAGTAATCAGATGAATCATCCAGAAATTATAGAAAGTGAGAAAAGCTGATCTAAAAGTTGATATGAGTTTATTCATATGTCATTCCTGAAATGGTGACAAAAATGAACCTGTTAATGATTTCCAGGCACTAGTGATGGTGTGGAGAGTGAGGAGTGAGTGAATGAAGAGACTTGGGAGCCTTGAAGAGGTAGTTGTAGAGTTCTATGCCTTGATTATGAGTGTTAAGTGTCAGTATTTTGGTTGTGATTTCAATTACAATTTTGCAGGATTGGGGTAAACCATATAAAGGACACATAGAGACTTTCTGAATTTTATGAGTCTGTAATTTATAGAATTTCTAAAATATGTAGTTACATAAAATTAAAGTTCTATTAAAACAGGTCAAACATACCAGGAACTTAGAGCTATTTTATCAGTAACACACACTATTTTAACTGCTATGAGGTAACTTGGTAAGGAAACAAAGATGGCAAGCACAATTCATTTTAACTAGAAATCTAGAAGGTTCGCTTGCAATTGGAGGGCAGAACCTGTCAGAGTCAGGGCTTGTCTGTCATTTACCACATGAGCTGAACTCTAAGATTTACCTTCTGAAATTCACACTCATCTGTCTGTAATCACTTCAGATTGATTGTGGACACTTTTCCAGCCATCTCTAAGGGGTGGTGAAGGGCCTGCATTGGCTTTTTCATACCTAGCCCAACAGTACTAACCTGCTGAGGGAAACTCACAGAGAAAGCAAATGCCAGAAAATTCCTGAACTCAAACTAAAAGTATTGAAACTTTAATTGGGAATGATATATTTCATTGTATAGTTTTCCAGGCTATTTCTTCTTTTTGTACTTTGTATATCCTAGATTCTAATTCTATACCAATATCTGTGGTACAGGCTGAATATAAAAAAAAATTTTGGATGCTAGGGTGCTTTGAGTTTATAGTCTGGGTGTGCTCAGTTATTTCCTCTATGCTGTATCTGAAGATCTGAAGAAACACTTCAGATGCAGAATACGGAACTTGTACATCCACTGAATAAGCCTCAGCAACTGTAGCTCACAGTGTCCATGAAGACCTGCTGACTGGGTCAAAGATGAAATAAGAAGCAAGGTTCAGCTGAGATGAAGAAGAGAAACTACTCCATGTTTCCTATCAAATGTTACTGATGAAAGCTGGGAACGACAGAGCAGGCACCTAGAGATGCTTGGAGGTAAGTCACAGCAGGCATTCTGGAGAAAGCATCAAAGTACCACCAATGGAATCCTTCTCCTCTCTTCCCCCCACCCCAACCAAGCAAATGTGGTATCCTTTGGCTTGGTGGGGCACTACAGTTTAATCTTATGGTCCAGAAAGGGCTCAAAGAAGAGAAAAATAACAGTTTTTCCTTCAGGTTCTTTTGCTTTGGCCCTGAGGTGTTTTTAAGTTAGAGATAATGATGAAGGTGAGCAAGGAACCTGAAATCGGTGAGTGAGGAATAAACTGTTGTCTGAACAGCATGAGTTCTCCTCATCTCCCTGTGAATGCAGTAGCAGACAAAAAAATAAATAAGTAAAGTTCCACATCTCTGATTTGATGACTGACCAGGGAGTTTCCGGGAACCACAAGTTCTGGGGAGTTCATGACAATGGTGGTCAGCTCCTGGATTGATACTCAAACTTCTCATGTATGAATATGACCAGACTTGACATACAAAAACAGGCTAACTCACTACTTGCATTCCAGACTGAGCACTGGGTAGTATGCACAGGACTGATCCGAATAGCACTATGACTGATGAGGAAACCAGAGCCTACAGAAAGCAGTTCTCTGTTTACAGCCTAACTGGGTCCATTGCCTGCTAAACTCCAAGTCTCACAATAAATCAATAAAAAGACCAAGAATCTTATACTACTCAAAAAGCTCAGGATTCAATCAAGAATAATCTGGCATGGGGCAAACCAACAAAGTGTCAACCTACAAGGAAAAACATAAGAAAATTCACAACATGGAAGACAGAGGCTGTGAACATCAGTTGACATTGCAAGGCACTGATATGAAAGTGCTTTAAGAAATAAGGGCAAATACTTTCTATGGGATGGTCTTTCTGTAAGCTGTGAATATGTATTGCTTTCATTGCTTGATAAATAAAGCTGTTTTGGTCAATAGCCAGGCAGAATAAGGAAGGTTATGCAGTACAGTCACATGAAAGAGGGGGATGAAAATGGGCAAATGCTGTGAACCATCCAAGAAGAGAGATGTCAAAGAATAGGTAGGACACAGGCCATATGGTGATATACAGATTTATAGAAATGGCTTAATATAAATGTAAGAGCTAGCTAGTAATAAGTCTGAGCCACAAACATTTATAATTAACATAAGCCTCTGAGTGGTTATTCAGGAACAAGTAGGCAGGAGAGATTTATCCACTGACAAACACTATAGTAGGAGATAGGCAAAGTTTAGTGCACAGAAGATCTGAAATAAGAAGTATGGTTGGAAAGGCTAAGTGGAAACCTTAGATTTGTGTGGGGCCTGGGTCAGGAGAAGGCTCTTCATCAGGCCCAGGCTGCTGTGAAAGCTGCTCTACCACTGGACCACATGATCCAGCAGACCCGATGGTACCTGAAGTGTCAATGGTAGTTAAGGATGCTGTTTGCAGCCTTTAGTAGGACCTTATGAGTGAATCACAGAAGAGACTTTCTGGGATTTGGGAGCAAGGCTCTACCATCATATACAGACAAACAGTCTTTGAAAAAACAGCTCTTGGCCTGCTATTGGCCTTAGTGGAAACTGAACATTTCGTAATGAGCCACCAAGCTACTATGTAACATAAACTGACTATGATAGATTAAGGTGTTATCTGACCCACCAAGTCATAAAGTAGGACTTACACAGCAGCAATCTATTATGGAAGTGGTATATTCGCAATGGGGTCCAAATAAGGCACAAACAAGTTCTATCAAGTCGATATGGTCTCTATTCTCATTATAGCGCCATCTGCTGTTAACCATGTACCCCGTGGGGATATTCCTATGATAAAATGACTGAGGAAGAGAAAACTGTGGACTAGATTATTGATGGCTCTGCACATTATGTAAGCACCACCCAGAAGTGGACAGCTTCAGCATTCCAATCCCTTTCTGAGAAACCCTTGAAAGACACCAGTGAAAGGAAATCTTCACTGTAGACAGAACTTTGGGTAGTACACATGATCAGACATTTTGTCTGGAAGGAGAAATGGCCAGGTGTGTGGTTATTCACTGATTCATGGGATGTCGCCAAATAGATTGGCTTGAGGGTCAGGGACTTGGAAAGAGAATAATTGGAAAATTGGTGAGAAAGACATTTGGGGAAAAATGTGTTGACAGATCTCTCCAAATGGGTAAAGGATGTGAAGATACTTGTGTCTCATGTAAATGCTCATCAAGAGGTAACTTTGGCCAAGGAGGAATTTAGTAATCAAGCAGATAGAATGACCCATTCTGTGGAAAGTCAGCCTCTCTCCCAGATATTCCTGTCATTGCCCAATGAGCCCATGAAAAAAGTGGCCATTGTGGCAGAGATGGGAGTTATGCATGGGATAAACAACATGAATTTCCACCAAAGCTGACCTGGCTGTAGTTGCTTCTGAGTGCCAAATCTACCAACAACAGAGACCAATACTGAGCACTGAACTGCAGAGATGGTACTATTCCTTGAGGTGACCAGACAGTGACCTGGTGGCAGGTTAACTACACTGAACCATGTCCTCCATGGAAAGGACAATACTTTGTCCTTACTTGAGTAGATACTTTTTTTGGCTATGGATTTGCCTTTCCTGCACATAATGCTTCTGCCAAAACCACCATCCACAAACTTACAGAATGCTTGATCCACCAACATGATATTTTACACATCATTATTATTTTGGATCAAGGAATTCACTTCATAGCCAGAGAAGTGCAACAGTGGGCCCATGATTACGGAATTGGTCTGACCATGTTCCCCATCATCCTTAAGCAGCTGGCCTGATAGAAAGATGCTCATAGCAGCATTACTTTTAATAGCCAGAACCTGGAAACAACCTAGATGCTCCTCAACTAAAGAATAAATTTTAAAGATGTGATACATTTACATAATGGAGTACTACTTAGCAGTAAAAAAAAAAAAATGACATCCTGAAATTTACAGGGAAATAGATGGAACCAGAAAAACAAAAACAAAAACAACAACAACAACAACAACAACAACAACAACAACAAACACCCTGAATGAGGCACTATAGACCCAGAAAGACAAACACGGTATTTACTCACTCATAAAATGATTTTAGACTTAAAGCAAAGGATAACCAGACTACAATCCATAACCCCTGAGCAGCTAGGTAACAAGGAAGAACCTAAGAGAGATACCAATGGACATCCTCCCCTGGAAAGGGGAGATAGAGAAGATCTCCTGAGTAAATCTGGACCCTAGCAGGGAGGGAGTAAGGAGAGGAGGGGAGAGATCATGAGGGAATGAGATGGTTGAATGGTGGTGGTGGGGGTGCAACAGAAAGGGAGAACAGGAAAGAGATAGAGGGAGCCATTTTGGGGTTAGAGAGAAGCCTGGTGCTAGGGAAAGAATCCACAAAGATGACCCCAGCAGCTAAGACTCCAACCAATGGTGGAGAGGCCTTCCCCTATAATCAAATTGATGACCACCCCAATTGTCATTATAGAACCTGCATCCAGCAACTGATGGAAGCAGATGCAGAGATGCATAGCTAAGCACTGGACTGAGTTCCCAGTCCAGCTGAAGAGAGGGAGGAGAGAGTATATGAGCAAAGGGGTCAAGATCATGCTTAGGAAACCCACAGAGACAGATAACCAGAGCTATTGGGAACTTACTGACTCTGAAATGACCTCCATGGGACTGAACTAGGCCCTATGAATGTGGCTGACAATTGAATGGTATGGGCAGTTGCTGGGGCCTCTGGCAGTGGGACCAGAGTTTATTCCTGGTGCATGAACTGGCTTCTCAGAACCCATTCCTTACACAGGAACACCTTGCTCAGTCTTGATGCTGAAGGGGAGGGCTTGTTTCTACCTCAACTGGATATGCCAGACTGCATTAACTCACCCTGGAAGTCCTTACCCTCTCTGAGAAATGGATGGGGGAATAAAGTGGGGGAAGCTGGGAGATGACTGGGAAGAGGGGAGGGAGGAGAAACAGTAATGGTTATGTTAAAAAACAAAACAACAAACAAGAAAGACGGAATGGCCTATTGAAGACAGTTATAGTGCCAATTTGATGACAGCAGCCTGGAGAGATGGGACAGAGTTCTCCAGAAGGCAGTACATTCTTTGAATCAGTGACCAATATATGTAAAGCTTCTCCCATAGCCAG
Organism: Sigmodon hispidus; assembly: GCA_004025045.1. Taxonomy (NCBI): domain Eukaryota; kingdom Metazoa; phylum Chordata; class Mammalia; order Rodentia; family Cricetidae; genus Sigmodon; species Sigmodon hispidus. The sequence goes on from PVIH01000093.1 coordinate 217,270, forward strand.
GACCCATGGGTCCAGGAATCAAGGGGTAGAAAGAAGAATAGTTTCACCTATCTCACCTGTAGTGACCCAAAAGGGAAATTTTTGTTTCCTATTCCTGTGACCTTAAGTTCTTCTGGCCTAGAAGTTTTGGTTCTAGAGAGGGAGTGTTCCCGCCAGGGGCCACAACAAACCTCCCATTGAACAGGAAGCTCAGGCTTCCTCCAACCACTTTGAGCTTCTGATGTCCTTAAATCAGCAGGCTAAGAAAGGAATAACAGTGTCAGGAGGAGTGATTGCTCCAGATTACATGGGGAAAATCCATGGATTGCTTCGCCACAATGGAGAAAGATTATCTCTGAAATGCAGGAGATCCATTAGGGCATCTCTTGGTGCTACCATGTCCTGTGATTAAAGCCAACAGGAAACTCTAACAGCCTAATCCAGGCAGGATGACAGGCAGAAAAGACCCTTTAGAAATAAAGGAATGGGTTGCTCCTCCAAGAAAAGAGCCAAGACCCACTGAGAGGATTGCAGAGAGGGAAGGAAATGCAGAATGGAAAGTAGAGGAAGGTACCATCTAAGACCACGTGGCCAGTTAAAGAAAAGACAATTAAAATTGACGTAAGTGTTTCTGTCATATTTTGTTAAGAATGGGTTTGTACAGATATTTGCATTTTCTTCCCTTAATTTCTTTGTCATGTGATGCAATATCAACTAAGAGAATATCAATAGTTATCATATTTAAGTTTGATATACTAGAAGAATGTCTCCTAAGGGACACTGCCACCTATTCTAAATTTATAAATGCATTTGTAGTTGTAGTCATAGTTGTAGTCATAGTTGTAGTCATAGAGGGATAGTTATAGTCAGGTGTAGTTATGACCTGGTTAAATATACAATACATTTTTGAGTGTATGTGGGGTAGTTATATCATTTCAAGGAATTTTTACAATCTAGTTACTGTTTTCATTTGAAAATTAATCATGTGATGAGCTACTCTTAGTTGTCAACTTGACTACATTTGAAATTAAGGAATGAAGGAGTTTTGCTTAATTTCAAGTAGAAAATCTACTTCTAATTTGGATCTTTGAGACAGGAAGACAAGCCTTTAATTCAGATCTTTTGAGCTAGGAAAAGATGCACCTTTAATCTAGATCTAATATGGGCCATGCCTTGTTCTGAAGGTTATATAAGGTCATGAAAAAAGCAAGCTTTTGCTCTTTGACTGCTTGCCCTCACCTTGCTAGCAAGTCCATTCCTTTACTTGCATTAAAGCCTACTTCTTTAGAATTCCATCATTTACTGAAGATCAACATCCAGCCTTGTGACCTGAGTAACTCAAGATTCTTGGACTTTCTGCTCACAACCAGCCATTGTTGGATTAGCTAGAACACAGCCTGTAAATCATTCTAATAAATCTTTCTGTATATAGAGACAAACTCGTAAGTTCTGTTACTCTAGAGAACACTAACTCAAGAGCCAAAAGGAAACTTTAGAACTAAAACCACAGTGATAGTAATTAAAGCAAAACAAAACAGTTACTAGACTTACTAGCTAAATGGAGCAAAGATCAGTGAATTTTACAGTAAAATAATGAAAAGTTATTCAATCTGAACAACAAAAACAATTAACAGAGAAAAGAAAAAAGTCCCAGAAATTAAGTAAAAGACAAAAACCAATAGCTACAATAAATTCAGTGAACTTCAGAGATAAACTGAGAATAATCGGTGGACAAGCTCATCATGAAAGTATAAAAATTCAAGTTTAATAATATTCCTGCAAAGAGCCAGAGAAAAATAACTATTGAAGGACAATATCTTTAAAAACTATAGATTTATCATCAGAAAAAACACATTCAATAAGAAAATAGAACATTTTTGAAATGCTGAAAGAAAAGGAAATCCTGAGTCAACTCAAAATATCCTTCAAGGATTTCCCTTCAGGAATATGTTCTAAAGAAGAATAAATAGATTTTCAGAGGAAAAGTGGTTAGAACAGGATCATAAAGCAGATGGGGAAATGACACTACAAGAATAAATGCTGGGCCTGGTGGAGTACCCATAACTCTCAGCACTTATAAGGTGAGACTCAGAAGTCAGTAGTTCAAGGTCATCTGTTTTGGCTACCTTACCAGTCTGAAGAAGCTAGCCTGACTACATTAGGAATAGGGACTGAAAAGATAGTACAATCAGTAAAGATTCCTAGGAGCCATGTAAGGGGTCAGGTATTGTGGTGCATGTCTGTAACCCCAGCACTAGAGGGAGCAGGAGCAGAAAAGGAGGGATCCCTGGAACTTCCTGTGTAGCTTGTCAGCAAATTGCTGAGTTTCAAATTCCAGGAGACTCTGTCAAAGGATGGAACATAATAGAAGACAGCAGAACCTCTCCATGTGCACACACACCCCTTATATAAATATGCATACATGCATATGTCATACTCATAATATTAGCAAGAAAATTACAACACAAACATGGTGGCAAAATTTCTACATTCTTCTTGAAGTGGTGAGAACACTAAATAGAATCTGAGCAGGTTGTAAAGAGTTTATTGACTGGGTTAGCCAGAACTCAAAAATGCATCTGTTCTAATTTATGAAGTCAAGACTAAAATTTATAGAAAGAAATTCAATCAGAACTAAAGTACGATATTGAATATACTCAGATAATCAAAAAGGTAACAAAAAATAGAACAGAAAAGCAGGAAAAAACAGAAAAAATGTAACAAATACTAAAATGGCAAAAGCCTAAATTCAAACATCCTAGTTGCATTATAATAGATGGTCTAAACAAGCAATTAAGAAACAGACCTTCTCAGACTAAAATGGAAACCAACCAACCAAACAAACCTAAGTTCCACTTTACCTGCTAGCTAGCTACAAAGATTTTATTTTAAATATAATGATAAAGGCAGCTGAGAAAGTTAAAATGATGGAAAAATCTTATTACACAAGCATCAGTCAAAACAAAGCTGGAGCGATTATATATAAACATCAGACAAAAGTTGTATGGAGCTAAGGACATCACCAGGGTAACAGAGAAACACCACATAATGGCACTCAATCCAGTTGGAGAATGTACCAATGCTGAGTGCACATGCACATAACAAGACAGGAAGTCAAATGGACAGAGACAAGCCCATAGCACCAAAAGTGTACTCTCACACACTAACAACTGACATCCATGTAGAGAAAAAAATCAGTAAGGATGAAAAGTTAGGCCACTGTGATGGTGATGTGACTACTAGATTCAACTGCAATTTATAGAATTTCCACCTACCCATCCACAACAGGAGTCATATTCCTCCCAAGTGCACACAGAACATTCATGAAAATACGTGAGATGATAAGGAGTTGGGGAATGGCTTCATTGCTAAGACGCTTGCCATGCAAATATGAGAATCTGAGTCTGACCCCAGCAGCCACAGTGGCATGTGACTCCAGTACTGGGGAGGCAGATGAGGAGGATCCTTGGGTCTTCCAGGTCAGTCAGACTAGCAAATCCTTAAGCTCCAAGTTCAATGAGGAAAGACACTTGATGATGACCTCTGGGTTACACACACACACACACACACACACACACACACACACACACACACACACACTGATGAACACAAATGCATACAAAGATGCTCAGAGTACAAAATAGGTAAGTTTTAAAGACTGAAGTTCTACAATTCTACAAACACATCTCTACGATCACAATGAATTAAACTAGACACCAGCATCATAAAGTTGCTGTGAAAAATCTGCAGACATGAGGATAAACACACTTTTAAAGAATTCATAGGCCAAAAGTAAAAAAAAAAAGAAATGTAAAAAATTTTAGAATGACCTTAAATTGTTGCTTAAAGGGACAATTATAGCATTAAATTCTAATGTTATATATATGTATGTGTGTATACACACACACACACACACACACACACACACACACACACACTACAAGATAGCAGGCTTCTATGCTATAGAAATAGTAAAGAAGATAAGGCAAGAGCAGGTGGAAGGAAACACGAAGACCAGAAATAAATACAATTAAAAATATAAAACTGTAGGTCAACAAAACAAAAGCTAACTCTTGGTAAAGATCACCACAGTGAACTGACAAACACCACAGCTAGGGTGCATATGTGGGGTTCTACAGTAATTCTGGAACAAGTACACACACATAAAGACTCTTGAAATAGAACTGAAGCCACAAACTATTAAACTACCCTGATGAAATCAGTCACCTATAACTATTTTAAAAAATAATTTTTAGCACCTATCTACCAAGATCTGGAGCACCATAAAACAATTAAATTTTAGGACCTCCCCCCCCAAACAAAACTTCATGCCAAGATTATCCTACCAAGAAACTTTATCAGACACGTAAAGACAAATACATCAAATTTAACTTTTATTTTGCAGGAAAATAAGAGTAAAAAACACTTTCTAAGTCATTCTAGTATTCCTCTAATACCAAACCATGCAACTAGACAAAAAGAAAACTACAGGCCATTATCTGTACAAAACTGTAGACACAATAGATTCCACACAATACTGCCAGTCAATTCAGTAACATACAAAATGACCAACATGAGCTTTCCAGGGAATCAGGGTTGGCTTAATATTTGAGCTCTCATTAAAATATAATCTACCATATCAGCGGGCTAAAGACACAAAAACAAAATTTCAACTAACATGAAACAAGCCAATGAAAGACATTTTACTACTTATGATATAATCTCTCAGCAAAGTAGGAACTTCAATGGTTAAGACAACTTTGGAAAGAACGAAAGCACAGAAATGTAGTTCCCAATTTGAGAGCATCCTTTAAACTCAGCAAACAGGCTTATGCAGGGGTAAAAAGAACATGGTGATCAACAGAACAGAGTGCAGGAACAGGTCTACATAAATAAAGATGATTAATTACTGATAAAGCCAGTCCAATACAGAAAGTTAGTCTTTCCAACAAAGTGTTGAAACAACTAGACATCTATATCAAACAAAAAAATTACCTGTGACTTTGCATCTTAAAAATCATAAATGAGTTCTTAGCTATGACACCAAATGCATGCTCTATAAAAGAAAAACCCAGTAATTTGGATTTAATAGTTAAAACCTTTGTCCTGGGAAAGACTAGGCTAAGAGAATGAAAGGATAAGATGAGGACAGGAGAAATATTTACTAATTGTTAGGGGTGCTGCTCAGTAGCAGGGCGCTTGTCTAGCAGGTGCTGAGACCCTGGTCAATCCCAGCACCAGCAGGACATGTATTTACTACAACTCTAAAGAATTCTCAGTCCATAATAAAACAACTCATAACAAACACAAACAACAACAGATGTTTCAGCAAAGGACAGACTTGTGTAAGAAAACATAGGTGAACTCTTCAGCTTCACTAGCTATTACGGAAAAGCAAAGCAAATCACACTTAAGATGGCACACATTTAAGCCAAAATTATCACAGGGCTAGGGTTACCAATCACGATAGAGTATGGCTAAGCATGTGCAAGACCCTGGGTTTGGTCCTCAGTAACAGAAAAGAGCAGCAGCATGGACATCAAAACAAAACAGAAAAATACTGTGGAGCTGCAGAGAAACTAGACCTGTTTGTGAGGTACTATAGCCACTTAGTGAATAGTTTGGTAATTTCTTACAATATTAAATATGCTTACTACATGCTCAACAATCTTACCTTTGGACATTTATTCTACAAAACTGAAAGTGTCTTCACAACATCCCCACTCCGGCACATCACTGTTTGGAGGCTTTATCTACAGCGCTACAATGTGGATACAGTTCATATGCTCTTAACATGAAACAAGATGCATGTAGCACATCATACATTGTAATATCATCCATCAACACAGAGGATCACATGTCAGTGCTTAGTGAAAGATGTCTGATGCATAAGATTCACACTAGATGGTTCCATTTTTATTACATTCTCCCAAGGAAGGAAACTATAGTAACAAGAGTCTAGACTATGACAGCCAGCATCTGAGTGGGAAGGAGACATAACTAGAAAAAATTCACACTTCTGTTTTACTGATAAAACCTTCTTTTTGTCCTGACTCTATGCATAGGACTATACATAAATAATGAAAAATGATTAATGTTTAAAGTGATTCTTAGGGTAACATTTAGAAAAACTCAATTTTCTAGTTACAGGTTTTATATCTAATTTTATAAATGGAAATGAGGAATTATAGAGTCTAATTAAAAACTATTTGCTATCTTAGTTTCTTAACACAAAATTATATTATATTCAGTAATGGATTTTATTTAATTAATAAACTAAAGAGAAATCAATCTGGGTGTTGTGTCATGTAAGTGATCTCAGCACTCTGGGAGACTGAGGCAGGGTAATGCTTCCAAGTTTGAGACCAGCCTGGGTCATAGGTTCAGTTCAGGGCAGATGTGGGTTTCATAGTGAGACTCTGTCTCAAAAATATGAAATAATAAACAAATAGTAAATGAAATTGAACCCAGGCAACTTGTGGGTACTTTTAGGACAAGAACTGAGACGGTCAGAGATAAGAGCAAAGGCCAGGAAGAAGAAATGCCATGTGTCTGCACGACTAGCAATATATAACCAGCATATATGCAGGTTACCAATTTCTACCTCTAGTTACAAAAAACATTAGAAGTCTCAAGTCATCTGGGTAGATCAGTTATCCTAGTTAGCATCTTGGTTCTACTGGGTCCATGAGTCACTTTGGGAGAGAGTTATGCGTTCTTATCTTTAATTTTAATTGTCATAAAATATCAATCACCTGATATGATTGTCTAAAGACAGAATAAGAATGAGAACATATATGAAGTATTCAGCCCAATGTATAGCATACAACCAGTTCTCAGTAAGTTATGGCTGCTGTAATGGATCTTAGGAAGACACAGTTACTGTTTGGAGACTATTACCCTCACTACATTTGTAGATCATAGTCTGAAACCTTCTGACCTCAAACTAATTCATTCAATTCTAAGAGCAGGGTCAAGTGGATTGACAGCTACAGGAATGACTTAATTAACTAAGTCATCCATTCACCTGCTCATTATTTGAGAGCTGACCATGGACCAGAAATTGTGCTAGGTGCTAGAACATGACACTGCAAAGCCTTTACTTCAAAGAGCAACATAAGAGACAGGTTGTGTTAAGTGAGAGAGACAGTTATTGTTATGAGTGCTTGAATAGGGTGCCATTGGATTGCATGATGTAACTTAAATTGCTTTCTTATTCCTATTAGTCCCCAAAGCACTGATTTAGCAAACAGTGGCATCCAATAGAGCAGTGATAGTGAATAAAATCAACTAAGTCACACACATTCCCAGCTATCCATGGTCCTTCACTAAATTCCTTTCTGTGAGTTAAAGACTTATCATAACCTGCTTGGTTTGAAATGCTGAATCCTGTATCGCCCTGTTTGGGGGCTTTTATAGCTGCAATTCTATTTAAACAGAAAACACTGCTCAGTAAAAATGTTATTTAATTTCCCAACAGAGATTAAAAAAATCTGCCTATAGACAAGCAAGTTATTATTTTTTAAACCACAGATTGAATACCAGAAGCCTTGAATCACATGAATGTCCTTTGGCAGTGCAGAGGATAATAGCATAACTTCCAAATTCAGACCAGCAGGCTTCATGCCTCTGTTCACATAATGTTGACTCTAGAAAAGTGCCCAATTTTATATCTGTTCCTTTCTGTTTCACATGAGAGTCAAATAGTTTAGAACATGGGCACACAACACACAATACAAAGTATCAGTAACAGAGCACTATTCTTATTAACATCAGGCTGTGATGTGTAGATTGTGGTGAAATTTTTACATGTATGTATGTAGTCTATAAAATAATGCCTTCTCAAAGATGTCTACATTATTTAAGTGGCAAAATATATGTGTCAATGTGATTAAGGTTACAGACCTTGGGATGATAGGGAAAGTTCGCTAGATTATGTGTGAGGGTGGTTGCTCACTGTGGGCTCTTAACAGTGGAAGAGGAACCAGATAAGTGGAAGATGAAATGGGAGTACTATGAGAGTCCAATGTGAGAGGCACGTGACTTGTTCTACAGCTCTGAAGGTTCAGAAGGACTGTGACTGTTAATTGACGGTTAACAGAGTCCAGGATCACCTGGGAGATAAGCCTCTGGGCATACCCATGGGGAATTATCATGATTGCTTTAAACAGAAGGGGGAAGAGCTGTCCACTGTGGGTGGTACCAGTCCTAGGCTGGGATCCTGGACCATAGAACTGAAGAAAGCAAGCTGAATGGAGTCATCCCTCCCTGTCCTGACTATGGACAGGATGTGGCCAGCTGCTTCAAGCTCCTGTTGCTTGGCATCCCAGCCTTGATGGGATGTACCTTAAACTCTGAGCCAGAATAAACCCCTCTCCCTTAAATTGCTCTTGTCAGAGTATTTTATTTTCCTGTCACAACAACAGGAAAAGAAATCATGACCTGGGTCATAAACCAAGGAGTACAGGTACCCTCTGGACACCAGAAATGAGCCTGAGTCATCAAGAAAATAACTTGATGGTACTTCTGCTGGCATCTAAGGAGGGAGATTGTTGTGGATGTAAGAAAACTAATGTGTATAGTTTAAGCCATCAAATGTGTGGTAATTTGTCATGACAGCAAGGAAAACACATATCTGATGAAATATTGTTAGAGCAGGAGAGGAATAAGGACCCCAGCTATTTTCTGTTAGCCACAGGGAAGCTTTGGTCTTGTTCCCACTTGGCTGCTTTAGTTTTTCCAGACAATGGATCTAAAACCCAGTAATTAGTGGTTCTTAGCCTTGTTGGAGGCCATAAAAAATAGAGTAGAATTTGACATGGTAACTGCTCTTAAGATACTTCTTTATGAATGGGCACTGATCACAAGATCCAACAACCTACCCATTGCTATCTCTCTGTATGAATGGCATATTTAATATATTTTCTATTGAATTTAGTAAAAAAGAAGATATAATACTTTGGAACCACACAGACTTGGTTTGATTCTTGGTCTTCCATTTAGTTAATGAGTTAATATCTATCATACAGACCTGTTGTAAAAACAAAAAGAATACTGTACAGAGAAAAGTTATTGATGATTCACCTGTTTAGTTTTCATAGTGAATGTGTCAGCATTGTAACTGGATGTCTGTACCTGAGCCTTCCCAGTCCTTAAACGTTTTAGGTAAATGACATGTTTCTTAAAATCTAACCAGACCTGATTAAAAATACCAAAGAAAGAAAAGCTTGATTTATATTGACCTGAATTTCATGCCTTTTGAGATCACCCTAAATGTGGAGATAACCAGGAAGAGACAAGGCCACAGGTCTGAGAAGGACTCACCCTCTAACAATGTATACATTATATAAGCTCAATTGTTAGTTTTCAACATTTTCATTCTATTAAAAGTTTATTTTAAAAGTTGAGAATTCAACTTTACTAGAGAAACAGAACCTAATAAGAATCCTTTATGCTTTATTTTGATCAGAATTTTTAAAGGCCTTTAATTTAAAACTTTTTTAGATTTATGGAGAAGTTATAATATAGGAGTTTTGTCTATTCTTTAACCAGCTCCCCTTGTCAGAGAACGCATTAACAGGTACTATAGAAAATATGACATTAGCATATGGGGAACTTCACTGAGCAACCTCCTGTGGAGAACCCTGCATCTCCTCACCTTCTGTGCAAAGCAAACTGATGTAACAACACAGTGTGTTCACATCATGTTCTCTTGAAGTTATGGTGACCCTGAGACCTCACTATAAGGAAAGAACACTTGGACAGCAAAGCAGGCAACTCTGATTAAGCAGAGAATCAGCCAGCAATGATGTTGCTGCTCATAAGCTCTCCCCAGCAGGGTGGATGCTACTCTGTTAAGAAAGCCCCTTTTGCAGTGACTCAAATTCTATTGATGTTTCAGGACCAGGGTGATTAAAACACACATATCCAAACTGACAGACCAACATTTCAAATTGTTCAAATTATTTTGAAGAACCACCAATCAATTCAAGGATAGAAACCGTATGCATCTGATGTCTCATTGACTGTATTCATAACCAACTGAATGGATGTCAAGGTGTGATTAGGATTTTGATTTTAGAATTAGGAAGGGTTTGCCAGGACTCCAAATCAGTGCTATGGAAAGAAGTCATGGTGGCTGTGCATCAACAGGCAGGCAGTGCTCTCACATCCACCCTGGACCATCAGCAGGTGGTCTAAACACCTGCTCTGAGTCTGTATCACACTGATGCCTGAATCCCTGTAATGGACCATCAGTAGGTGGTCCAAACACCTGCTCTGAGTCTGTATCACACTGATGTCTGAATCCCTGTAATGGACCATAAGTAGGTGGTCCAGACTCCTGCTCTGAGTCTGTATCACACTGATGCCTGAATCCCTGTAATGGACCATCAGTAGGTGGTCCAAATACCTGCTCTGAGTCTGTATCACACTGATGCCTGAATCCCTGTAATGGACCATCAGTAGGTGGTCCAGACTCCTGCTCTGAGTCTGTATCACACTGATACTTGAATCCTGGTAATGGCAAAGCAGATGTTATAACAAGCACAGTTTTGGCACTGCCTTGGGTCAGGCTTTCAGTGACACTGACACTGATGTTTCATGTGGGCCACATTGTCTATCAAAGAGATTCATAACTGTATTTTAGATTTTTTTTTGGCTTTTAGTTGGGCAAAGTTTTCTTAAGTATGGTGGAATATACATAAATCTTTAAAATTAACTAAGGTAAAGCCTAGCATTCTCATTTTACATAGGTTAGAAATAGAGTTTATGTATGAAAATTACATAAGTTAACTGGAAAATTTTGATTCTTGAAATATTAAGTTATTTTCAGTGCTTGAAAATATTATCAGTGATGTAATGCATGCTAACAGTGGATCAGTAATAGTTACATAGAATGAATTGCAACTTTATATATTCTGTGACTTGAGTATTAAATTGACCGTAGGATCATGTTGAATATATATTTTTAGGTAGCTTATATACAATGTAAATTAAAAATTACTGATAATCTCTAGGCTGGCTTTGCTAATTTCATGTATCCATATTTGTAGTATGCTTGCTCAATCTTCACAGAAAACTGAAGAAACTGTAGGAAGAGGACATGTGACTGCACATTCCTGTCCACATCTCTTCTTTCCTGGCTCTTTCATCTTCTTCATCATCCCTGTATTAGTCAGGGTTCTCTTGTGGGCATTTACTAGAGTGGCCTACAGGCTGTGGCCCCCCTAGTCCAACCATAGCTGTCTATTAACACAAAGTCCAAGAATCCAATAGTTCAGTCCGTGAGGCTGGGTATCTCAGCTGGTCTTCAGTATATGCCAGAATCCCAGAGAAGTGCCTTTGATGCCAATGAAACAACGGGCCTGTCACTGAGAGCAAAGGCAAGCAGGCAAAAAGCAAAACCTTCCTCCTTCCACATCCTTTATGTTGGCTGCCAGCAGAAGGTGTGGCCCAGATTAAAGGTGGATCTTTCCACCCCAAAAGATCTGGACTAAGAGTGGGTCTTCCACTTCAAATCACTTAATTAAATAATCTCTGTCAGGTGTGCCCAGCTGCTTGCTGTTAATTAGTTCCAGATGTGGCCATGTGACAACCAAGAATGGCCATCACAGTCTCCTCAATTCAGCAGCTTCTGTGCCTCATGTAGAGGAGGCTCCTTATCTGACAATGCCCTCAGTTTCTCTGGACTGAGAGAGTGGTTTTTCCTCAGAAGTGGCTTTCCCTGCCACACAGTCTTTTCGATTACCCATCCTTAGTGTTCACAGGTCTGACTGATGTTTTCTGGCATGCACTTCTCCAGGCTTATTCTATTCACAGCACAGTTTTATATCTTTTGCCAAATATTAGAACATTTCAGCCATTTCTTTGAACATGTTTCCAGCCCTGCCCTCTCTTTCCTCTTTTGCTGGAGAGCTGATGTCATGAACATTAACTCCAAAACACACAGAGGCTCCGCCTTTCTCCCTACTGTCTGGACAGTTTAGCTGTGCCCCATTTGCACTTCCATCTACCATTTCCTCCTCCTCCTGATACCGACTCCTGCTATTTCCTCTGTTGTTACTGTATTTTCAGCTATAGCTTTATTTAGTGTTTCTATTACCCTGATTTAGATGGGTGGAGCTTTCTGTTTTTGATTCCAAGCCCTGGAATTGGAATTGTTGATTTTTACTCTTCTGGCTTACACTCCTGGTCAGAAAGTCTAATGACAGTATCACTTAAATTCTGAGTGTCTGCTGCTTTTTCTATTCAAACTGAAATTTCCTCATTCATGGTAGCAAGCAGTTTTGAAAGTAACATGGATATCTTCAGTTACCACTTAAGCAGATAGGCAGCAGCTTTTATTGAAGTGACCAGCAGAGAGGCAGAGGGAAATGCATTCTAGGACACTCTTTCAGCATCTGTTCCCTAATGGGAAGAAAGGGTTTCTTGGAAGAGACTGCTCTTTACTGCAGAGCTGGATGACGTCAGGCTTTTCTCCACTAGCTTCCAGCTATATACCTTGCATGGGAAGGCTTCATAGAATCCTGTTTTTACGAGGCTTCTACTGAAAACCTGTGTGAGTGAATGAATGCTCTTGTAATCTTGACTCTCCAGGAGGTTTCTCTGCCTGACTCAGCAAGATGGTGGGATGCTTTGTTGCCCATTGCTCTTGTCTGCTCCCACTGTGGCAGGGGGTTATAAATGCTTCTTTTCAGTGAGCAGAGAAGACGGAGCCTCCTACTGAGGAACCTGCAGTTTCCTCTGTGGTATTTGGCTCCCCATTAAGAGTTAATATCTCAAAGCTTCCTGTCTCACAAGGCTGTTGCTTTCCTCAGTTTTGGCTCCAATAAGCTTGAGCTTCTGTGTCATGTGTGGCCCTACTGAGGTTCTGGACTAGGCTTCTGCAGCACACAGTCTTATCTCTGAGAGAGGGAACAGAACATCCAGAGACTCCATTATGTCAGTATCTGGCTTCTTAAAGTTGCTGCCTTTTATCTTTATCTTTTCGAGATTTTTAAAATGTTTGTTTTATATGTAACACATACACACACACACACTTGTACTAAGCAAGTGGAACAGAGAAAAATGTCTATTTCATTCTTTGGGAAGCAGAGATTTCTAAATTTTTAAAAATAGTTTATAAGGAATTAAATGATTATCTTACTTTACTAGTTTTTAGATATTTTATTCATGGGCTAAGAAAGCATAATAATTTTAATTGGCTGTATTCTCTATTCATGTTTTAGGAAAGATAAACAATGCAGAGGGAGCTTTTACATTGCTCATATTTTATAAGTGTATTACAAAGGTCAGACAGAATGTCACATAATTAAAGATGAATGTAGTAATTTAAACAATATAATGTCCAAACAGTGTCAGATAAAAATGACAAAAACTGAGGTTCTCAAAATGAAGAAAAGCAAAGAAGGAAAAGCCCATTTTTCCCCCTTGAGATTAATGATGTCAGGATTTAAAAGGAAAATGTCTTAAGGTATTCACTGTAGACATCTCTTCAGCATGTAGTGTGTACTGGGCATCAGTAGGGAGATAGCTATCTCAGTAAATCACAATCTCTGTCTTCCAAGAGCTGTTTAGTGGAACAGAATGATCAATAATCCAATCACAAAGCAGCTGTGGATACTGGTAGGGAGTTCAGGTTTAGGAGACGACAGGAAAGGAAGAGGAGGTTCTGCCGGCAAGGGGTGCAGGGCATGGTGGTTAGAGGCAAAGAGTGAGCGGCCCCAAGAGTGGTGAGAAGGTCTGGTTCAGGAGGGGTAACTGTCAGGTATTGACATTTATATTTAAATCCAAAGGCAACAACCCAGGAGCTGCAGGAAGGAGTATGATCTCTTCCAGAAAGCACCAAGTTCAAGATTCAAAGACACCCAAACCCAAAGTCTCTGCACACTAACACTTGCTCTCCTGTTCTTGGTTTCAAGCCATGCTCATAGTTGCTATGGCATTTTATACTAGCATAAGTTCCTGGCCAGAAAATACCGCCGCTGTCATTCTAGTGCTAGTGCTTTTGATCTCCGAGGACCAGGGAGAACTGATGGGTGGACAAATGCTATCCATTGTGTATTTCTACTTCCTGTTGTAAACTTTAGATGAAAACATTTATTTCCAATCAGAGAACTTTTTATGAGATAAGTTGGTAACTAATACAAGCAATTAAACAAAGGGCAAACATACCAAACTAAAACTAACAAAACAAAAGCAACACCCCCTCCCAACCTAATCACTAACAGCTAGATCACTTTACTAATGAATAGAAAAATAATTATAAACTGGTCTCACATCTAATTTCACAACATTACTACAGTATGGACAGAATGTAACCAGGTATTTAACATGATTTTCTATTATATTATTTTTGAAGAGACAGATGAATTATAAACAGTTGAATAAATGTATTAAAAGGTGGTTTCAGGACTGGACTGGTAGCTTAGTGGTAGAACACACACCTCACATGTGTGATGCTGCAGGTTCAATTCCCAGAATTGCTAAATGAAATAACTCCTAGGCAACTACTGGCTTCAAGGAACCTGACAAAAATCAGCTCATAGAGGAAAGCTATAGCTGTGCTCCAGCTCTGTCCTTTGTCCCATTCAGCAAATATTCCAGGAGACACAATAAATGACAGAATCAGGAAAAACAAAGCATGAGGGTGGCTAAAACGGTCCAGAAAGTAAACACTGTTTGAGCAGGACCTGAATTCAAACTCTAGTGTCTATGGAAAAGCTGGATGCAGCAACAGATCTATAATTCCAGGGCTGTTGGGTTAGGAAAAGCAGAGGCATGAGGATCCCGACTCACTGGTCAGCCAGTTCAACCAACCTGTGAAGTCTAGACAGTCTCAAAAGAGAAGGTGTAAAACAGTAAGGGAAGACACCACATGCCCGCCTCTGTCTTCTACATACCTGCTATACACCTATGTAAGTGCCTGCACATATATGTGTATACATGCATGAATGCACACACACACAAAATAAAACTATGTAACTTTGATTTCAACAAGACTGAGAGTAATGAACATATCATATCATCATTCAGTTTTCTTAAAATTTCAATAAATAATGGAGATGAAATTATCTTAAACTTTTTTCTTATTCCAGATCACATCTTTTAAAACTTTCTTTGAAAACACATCAGAATTCTATCCACCTTCTCTTGCCTCTCCCAATCTGCATTAGACTGCTGCCTTCCTTTCTGCTTTCGCGCTGGTGACACAGCATCTGCACCAAGCAATGCCACTCACTACTCTATCTGCATTCTCCTCCAGTCTCCCTTTGCAAAAGAAAACAAAAGTGCTTCTAATAACTTTAGATGTTACAGAATTTCATTACTTCTATGGTTTTATTGCCTTTAATCTCTTTCTGCTTCTTAGCCTCTGGCTATTCCTATCACAGCAGGTGAAAGATTACAGTGATGCCCTGTAGCTATCATGTATGGCTGAAAGAAGTCAAAGAAGGATACCTCACTATTCTGTTATTTCCACAATTCCACACCCCTGTTCAATTATATGAAAACTCAGATAAACTCAAGCTGAGGGATAATCTACAACATACCCACAACACCATCAGTCATGGGACACCAAGAATGACTGGGACCCTGTGACACAGCAGAGAAAATGAAGGCAGACAGCAACTGCAGGTGACATATAAAAGGAGCCCTGAAAATCAGTAAAATCAAAATAAAGTCTAGAGGAAAGTTAATCCTCCTCTGTCCCATGAGCATAATGTGCTTTACGTACTGTGGTGTCCTCTCATAGCATACCACTAAAAGTTCATAACATTTCATACACATGTGGTAATACATGGTCATACACACCTGATTTTACTATATAACTCTAATTGAAGTATGCAGATTACTTTAAATTCAGTTTATTTCTGTGTTTCATAGTACTAGTGATTGAACGCAGGGCCTTACATACTCCAGACAAGATCTCTTCCACGGAGCTATATCTCCAGCAGTTTAATATTTTTTATTCAGAAAACTTGGCAAATTACTTTACTCATTCTAATATCTACTTATTTGTAGATTCATTATTAAGTGTATAACTTTATCATTTGTAAATGACAGCTTTTCTCATTCAGAGTCTCATCTCTATTATCTGAGTTTCTAGTCTTCATGAAGTGGAGAATACTCCACAAAAAGTTGACAAAGTAATGACAATGGGTATCATCCTTATTTCTGCTCACAAAGATGTGCTCTCATTATACAAGAAAGTGCTCATTCTCCCCAGGCTGTTTGCTTTTATGATACCCACTAAATTTTACTAAACCTTTTCCTTTTTCTTGACACAGTATCTGATTATTTTAGAGTCTGTTACAGTGACAATTAAAAACTCAAAGGTTATCTTTATATGGAATTCTACATATGTACATGCACATATTTTTCTCATTTTGAACATTTGTAAAATTTTTCAAGTTTTTCATGCATATATATTACATAGCTAATATTTAGTCTGGGACTTTGGTAACTGTGTTTGCAGTAAGTCTTTTATTTGGTTCAAGATATAATAGTCCATTTAAGGAGGTAAGTGATCATCTTTCTTCTATTAGGTTTTGAAGAACTTAGGCCTGAGAATGAAATGTTTATGTTCTTGGATGTTTAACAGAACTCACTGACGCCATGTGCTTCAAAGAGGCTAAAAGTGCCATGCAGGAAACACACAGTAATATACAGAATACCTTACTGCTACTTATTTTGGAGTTCAGGTATACACATTTTAACCCACATATAGGTTCATGTAAAGACTTGCAGTCAGGATACAGAACAGTTCCACCATTGCACTAAGTACCCAGGGCTAGTCAACTAATTATCACACTCTTTCCCAGGTTCCCACAACCAAGGATTTGCTATTTATTAAAGGATTTCTCTATTAGAAATGTTAAATGCAACCATTACAGGATGTAACCTTGGAAATGGACTTCTTTTTTTTTTTCAGCACAATGCTCTCGATTTCTATCTAACTTGCTGCCCATGTTTGACCTTTGTTGTATCCTGGGCTACACAATTGTCTCCATACCTTCCATTTGTGAAGGAAGGTGGATTTTTGATATTTAATTTTAGGTGTCAGCCTGACTTTCTGTGGAAGGCTGGTATGTTGTGGGATAGAATAGGGTGATTTACATTTCTACCTAAATGATGTAGCCACTGTTGAGTGTGCACCGATTAAGGCCTTTGTGGTTAATATTGCTGTGTCTTCCTTGAGCTCTATTACTTGCTTTAGATACATGGCAACATATTTAAAAAAAAATTAAATTGTTTATTTAGGAGTGTGCCTTGCACATGTCCCACAGTTTGTGTGAAAATTAGGAGACAACTTCTGTAATTGGTCTTTTTTATCATGCGAGTCCTATGTATTGAACTTCTAGTAAGGCTACCTTGCTGACCCTGCTAACATTTTTGTACATATACTCTACCAGTAAGTGATGACTTTGTCTGTGGAAACCTTGCTTAATTTACACTCTATTATTCTGTCTGAACACCACTCTTATGGAGTATTCTTCCACTCTATCTCTTTGAGCCTGTAAATCTTTTGTAGTTGGAATAAAAAAAAAAAATCAGTATAGTCGCTCTGTAGCTTCTGATTAGAGTTAACCCACTCTCACTGAATCACTGATAACAACACTTGATTGTGAACACAGACTCCATTGTTTGTAGTGCCTTTGTTCTCTGTCTGCCTTTGTTGTTGGGTGTTTTCATCCCAAGAGTGGAGTGTGTGTGTGTGTGTATGTGTGTGTGTGTGTGTGTACTGTATTTCTTACTTCTTACAGTGTGTGTTTGGGAAACTGTTCATCTTTGTTTCTAAAGAACAGCTTTGCTGGATATAGTATGTTGGTTTGCCATGTTTCTCTTTCAGCACCTGTGGAATATATTATCCTACTTTATCTTTGCCTTAAAAAAAAAGTTTCTGCTTAGAAATTTTATAGCCTTGTGAAGTTTCCTATATTTGTAGTGGGTCATTTTTCTTTTGGTGCTTTTAACATTGTCTGTTTGGCTTCCTTTTTGACAACTAGGTCTCTTGGAATAGCTCATCTCTCAGCTCGATGCAGCAGGTGCCCTGTATTCTTTCCCGGTCCCATGTCTAGAGTCACCTGGGAGACTGAGCTGTGCATCTGCACAAAGATGTCCTGTCTGTTATCAATTCTGAGGAGTTCTTAGCTTTGACTGGTTATCCTCTGCTTACCTGCAATTCACATATGCCTTTGACTTTGATGTCTGCTAACCTGTTTTATATGTGTCTGTTGGAATTTTACTTTGTGTGTAGTTTCTCTACCTTATTTATTCTCTCTTTGACTCTCCCTTGATTTGCTATTAAATTCATTTTGTGTTCTTATCACTTAATTATTTTAATTTTTGGAAATTATATCATTTTTTAACATACTTCATTTACTAAATGTGTTTTTAGATAATTCTTCATACATATATGATACGTACATACTACTCACCCCTACTTTTTAACACTCCTCTCCCTCACCCCCAAATCCCTCCTTCACATTCCCAACTATGTCCAGTCATTCTATTTGTGGCCACGGAGATCAATAGGTTTGGAGCTAATCATGTATCTGTAGCTAGTTTCTGTTTTTTTTTTTTTAAACAGATGCAACTTTTCATAATCAACATAGTCTGAGATAACTTTTGCTGCTTTTTCTTTCTCATGTTCCTGTCTACTTAGTAAATTACTGAGAGACGGCTGTAGCACTAGGATCAAGGCATATGCTTAATGGCTATGGAAGCTTGCAATACCTATGCTTTGAATTCAAGCATGGCTTAAGATGTTTTAGGTTACCACTCAACAATGTGAATTTGGGCTGAAATCCATGCACAAGAGTGAGTATGACAACAATCTCAAGACAGCTCTCCATTTCCTGGTGCCCAGCCTAGCCAACTTCATTTGCTAACTTTGGCAGGGCACACACAGTAGGGGGTTTGTTTTCTGTTCATCATTATACTACCTCCCTCCAATACATCTTTGAGATTTTTGTATACTGAATTATTATATTATATATCACTCATTAATTTATCAATCTATTGTTAATTTGGGTATTCCAATATGAAATTAAAGGTAGATACAAGTATTTCAACAATATGTGGAAAGCTTAGTCATGGCTAAAAAAATCTATTAAATTCCATGTATTTTAGGTACTGTCCAAACAGTCAAAATAACATAATTATGATTCAAAATCTACTTTGAAAAAATGAGTAGGACATCTAATATTGGTTAATATACAAATAATTTTACTGTTTATATAAAACTTTTAGCCAATTTATCTTTTCATTAATATTTTCTGAGGAGAGAGAAGAGAACTACACTTACTGTCATCCCGCCAGCAGCTCTTGGCCCCGCCCTCCCTGTCACTGCCTCCTGGTAGCACTGTCTGGTCTGCTGGCAGCTCATCCTCCGGCATGCCACCTTCACAGTCAGCCGCATCTGGGATGCTTTCTTCTTCCACAATATGGAGTTTGTCTTCATCGTCGGAATCTGAATTTGCTTCTACCACAGTATTATAATTTGTAACTGTAATACAAAAGAACAAATAATCAAAATCAGTGTAAAATCAGTTTTTACTACTCACAAAAATACAAACTAAAATAAAATAGATTGTAATTCAATAATGTTTATAAGGCCATAATTAGTATGCAACTCACTTGATAACATATCTAGACACTAGGTGGTCACGGTGACAAACAACAGTTATCTACACACATTAAAAGTCATACAATGTACAAATGCTTAGCAAATATTAGTCACATTTAATTCTTACAATTTTAAAACAAGCATATGACACAGAGTTCTCCAAGTTACTGCTTATATCCCTATTCGAAAGCCAGGGAGAGGAACGGTAACGTCTCTGGCATGCATGCAGCCAGCAGGTCACGGAGCCAGGATTTGAAACCCAACCGTCTGAGTCCACATTGACCTCTTGAGTCATGTTACATACACTCTTCGCCTGCACTGATCTTACTGTGTACAATGCTACTATACACAACTGGGCTTCACACCTCTATTGGGACCATATTTCTTGATAAAAATACATTCTTCATCAAAGTTACATATAAAAAGAACTGAATACACCTCGCATATTAATCCCACAGTGACTCTGCTAAGTATCAGCTAATTTAGTCAAATTTGTATGTAATAAAATTTCTAACTAATTTTAATGAATTTAACATCAGAATTATAGAGATAAATAACTGTTTTGATTGGTTTCCACAGTTTGTAGAGCCTGTGAGACAGTAGAAAATAAAATATTTGAAACAATGAGGCTATCACAGATGAAGCTTTTCTCTAGAGTGTCCAATAATCACTCTGGGGCATGTTTACTATCTAATGGTGAAGTCACTGAAAGACCTATCTGCAGATTTCTACTATCTGCAGAAAGATCACTAAATGCCCCATTTGAAAGGAAAGGAGGAAAAGGCGCTTGGTTTTGTCTAAACAATTAACACAGTTACTGACAATTATTCTTCCCCTGACTCATAGTCAGCTATCTCTAAGAGAAAGTAACCACCCAAATGCTTAGATGACAGGCATCGCCCTCTGCCCCCAAAAGTTCGTGCACACACTGTGGGTGTGTGGGGACAAACACTACTGACAATATGAAGAAATGTAATTAGAAGTGTAGTTAAGAATGTAAGGGTGAGAGTAAATAACCAAGACCCAGGATTGCTTTTGGAGGCTGTCGAAGACTCATTTTGTTCAAAAACTACTTGATATGCCACTGCTCTTAAAGCCTAATTTTTCACATTCTGAGTCCAAAGAAAACATGGTTAGGTCTTTTAATATGAATACATTTATCTAGGTTTTCTAAGAGAAAATGGTTTTCTTATTATAAAATTGATGTTTACCACAAAAAGAATCAGAATTAAAATTCTCAAAGTAAGCAAAAGTAATCATTTCCTCTCAACTTCCATTATAAAGGTAAAAACAGCTAAGTATATTGCTTCAATGAACTAGACACATATGATATTGAACATTATCACATCCCTTATCCCATTCAACTATAGTAAAAATTCTACATTGCTTATGCCTGGTATCTACTAAAAAAGCAACATACAGCATCATATCCTACTGTTTGGCTACTTTACTGTGTGTCATGCAGAACTTTTCCTGTCAACATATCTGAAGCTCAATTTTTCCCTGGGGTTAGCCAGATAGCATACACTGTGCAGATACCTCCCCTTCCTACCCAGTTTTTGATAAAATTTACCTTATTTCTGGTGGTAAGTACTAACATCAAAATAGCTTTTCTTTGCTGATTGGTTTGGCTATGAGCTGGCCCCAAAGGCTCATGCAAACAATAGGCTGGGCACTGGGAGCGTTCTTCTGAAGGCTCTGGATATGGTCGAAGGGGGTGGCTCATTCCTGATGCCTCCTTCTGGTGCCCTTGGGAGCTTCCTGTATGCCATGAAGCAGACCACTTTGCAGCACACTCTGCTGCTAGGTTTGCTTAGAAGCACAGGACCAACTAGTGACCGAATGTTCTTGAATATTCAGTCAGATGTTTTTCCTCCTTTAAGTTGTTTCTGTCAGGAATTTGGCCAAAGTGACACAAAAGCAGGCAATAACACAATGGCTTCTCTCAAACAGATTTATCAGACAGTTTGTGGGGTAGAATGGTGGGTTGGGTGTGAGGGGTGAAGGCTTGCTTGGTAGATAGTGTTCAACTACTTGTCTTCGAGTGATTTTTTAATCTTTCCTGAGATATTACCTGAGACAGTCTGTTCAATAGATCAATAAAGGAAAAAGTTCCCCTTAGTTTAGTAAGGACAGAGGCATGGGAAATTCTTTGTAACAAGACAAAGCACATAGTTGGAAGCAACTATATACCACTCTAGACAAGCAGAGTGAAGAGCATGGGAAGGGAGGAAGATGATTCTCAAAACTGGTTTGTGCACAAAGAATGGGGGCTTTGAAATAATAACCATGCTATGTTTGCTTTGACTTTCACAGGTTCCTTATCAGTAACCTTCTAAATGACTTGTTAAAGGCATCTGATAGCTAGTCAACTAGCTAGCTTTGACTAAGGCTGAGTCAGTTCTCAATTCCCATAATCCCTGGCTAGGCTGGAAAGCTGGGCTGACTGCAGAGATCTCACTATGCCTGTGCACAGTGAGGATACAGCCATGAACAACTGAGTTCCCTGAGACTTGCTGAAGGGAAACACTGGTGCATTTTGAAGATAACCAATTGGCCACTGGTTCATAGGCCTTACCTTTTGATAAAAAATACTATACTTCAGCATTATCATAATGAATTTTGTTAGTTGTAGGTGGTTTGGCTGACTCTAGGTTATATATTTAATGTATAACTGGAGTGTTTTAGATCTGGAAGCTCCCTCTCAATTTGGCTTCTGGGCCTAAATTCATATTTTAAGTATCTGCATACCTTGTATTTTCAGACTCCCTTTTAACCTAGACTGCAGGGTAGTCCAAAGGCCACTTAACATTTTCTAGGACTTTCTCATTCCCCAGGATGATCTGCCACTGTGAAATGAAAGATAAGCTAAACAGCCAAAACACATGTAAGATTATAGAGCATATTTCGATATAGGCATAAAACTGAAAAAAAAAAAATCAAAATTTCCAAGCTTTATTGTTTAAGTCAGAAAAAAAATACTAACAATTCTCCAAGTTTTTTCCCTTTTCTTTTCTTTTGTCTCAATCACTCAAGCAAGAGAAATCAATCATCCTGATCACTGTTTGGGTGACAGCCCAGTTTCCCCGTTTTCTAGATCTGTCTTTTAAAAGCTGGAGACAGGGTTTCTGCTCTGAAACTCACAGAGATCCTCCTGTCTCTGCCTCCTGACTGCAGGGACTAAAGGCCTATGGCACCTCTGCCCATCAAGCCTGAGGACGCTCACAGAGGCTCTTCCTAAGGCATCACCAAAGCACAGAGTAAGGCAGGCCCTGTCAGAGTCTAGGGTCATGCGAGAGCCCAGCATGTTAGTCTCTTGCCCATCGGATCTCCTTGAATCTTTGTACAGTTGGTGTAACAGGGGGATTCTTCATACTTTCACACAATATAATGGTCATTTATAGCCTTGCTTCATAAGCTGTGTATTAAATGTGTGTGTGTATCTTAAAAGATTTGACAACAATAAAGGGTTTTGAACCTAGAACAACCAAAAACTTATTTTACAATCAAATACAGAACGAACCTGAAGTGCTCTGGGAAGTGCTCCCACATTCAGCACAGCACTGTTCTAGACATACAACATGGCACACCTCATCTCACTAAGGCACATTTAAACCACACCACAGCATTTAAGCTGTATCTATAAAGTCTCTTGCTTGTACAGAAACAAAATACCATCATTCCTCAGCACATAAGTATCAATTTAGTATTATCTTTGGATTATGCTGTATTATTTAATTTTGAAAAATGACATTTTGAGTTGTTGATTTGTGTTAACTAAAAAATGGTAAATTATTTTTGGCTTGAGATCAGGACAGAATTTTCAACAGTTTCTGAAAGAGCCATAAACATACTTTTGCTATTTGGCATTATACATTTATGTAAACTAGCATTCACAGAATCAATAATTATAAAATATCAAAATGATGAGGAACTCTGAAAGGCAGTGCAGATGATATACATCCTGTAGAACTACATTCTCAGCTGAGATTTAATTCTCATGCGAAAAGAAACAATCTTAAGTTTATTTGTCTTTAATAATTGAGAAAATTGGGGGCTGGAGAGATGGCTCAGAGGTTAAGAACACCAGTTGTTCTTCCAGAGGACCTGGGTTCGATTCCCAGCACCCACATGGCAGCTAACAACTGTCTGTAGTTCCAGTTCCAGGCAAACACCAACATAAATAAATAAATAATAAATAAATAAAGTTTAAAAAAATAATTGAGAAAATTGTATGTATGCCAAAGGCTTGTTTTAAAATACATCCTTTGTGATTTGTTTTCAGCAAGTCCTGGCTTTCTCTTCCTAATGTGATGGTTTGAACAAGATGTCCTCCACAAACTCGGGCAATGACCATTTGGCCGCTAGTTGGTGGCGCTCTTAGGAAAGGTTCTGAGGAGGTGCAGCCTTGCTGGAGGAAGTGCTCTGTTGGGTACACTGGTTTTGAGAGTTGAAAGCCTCATGCCACTTCCTGTTTGCCCTTTCTGCTTCATGCTTGTAGTCAGAGATGTGAGTGTTTAGTTTCCTGCTCCAGACACATGCTGCCACCCCTCCCCACCATCATGGGCTCTTAGCTCTCTGGAACCGTAATTCTAAATAAACTCTTTCTTCTACAAGTTGCCTTTAGACATGATGTTTTACTACAGCAACAGAAAAGTAATAGTTATATACCATGCTCATGTAAAAATACCCTGGGTAAAAAGAGTCATGAATGTAAATAATACAAAGTCTTAGCATGTAGGGTATAGTAATTCAATACAAATATACCATATATGTATGATCAATTCAGGGCTATTAGTATGTCCATATCTTCATGTTTATCACCTCCATGTGCTGGGAACCTGATAACTCTTTTCTAAGTTATTCTGAAAGTCTGCTGTTGTAGAACAGAGCTGGTTTACTGTGATACAGGACAGTATGGTTACTTCCTCTCCTCCAAGCCTATTTTGGCTCCCTTAATCACCATTAAGAGAGGTATATTTTCAGTTATAGGTGATCATCTTGACTCTGAATTTAGTTAAAACAGTAAATATTAAGAAAGCAAAGATTAAAAAAAGGACAGTTCTAAAAATCTTTAAACATAGACTGGAGAGATGGTTCAGAGGTTAAAAAGCACTGGCTTTTCTTCCAAAGGATCTGGGTTAGATTCCTATCACCCACATGGTGGCTCTGTAACCCCAGTTCCTGGGGATTCAAAGCCTTCTTCAGGACTCTTTGGGTACTACATACATGTGGTGCACAGACATACATGTAGGCAAAACACTCACACACATGAAGTAATTTTTCAGCATGATTTACAATATATAACATGATTTTTCAGTGAAAAATATAAAATGTTGAATGCATTCTTCTGATCACTGCATGTGTTTAGCGACTGATGACATAGAGCTAGGCCTTGTATTAGTTAAGGCTCTTGTGTTAGCTATGGCTGCTCCCACTTTGCCATCCTCTCTGAATCTTTAGTGCAATCCCAAGAAGCAGACACTACTGCACCTCTTCTTAATCTACACAAGATTAAACTGATGGGAGATTTTCACAAGGTTGCAGAGCTGGACTTCAACCTCACAGATTGCACTGTGTATGGTGCTTCCTTAAGACTGTTGCTTTGGTGACAGACACTGTTAAGTTCATTTGGTGCTTCTTTGTCCTAGGGGTTCTCAGAAACACTGAACAATTTACTGCTGAAAACATTTTCAAATGACACAGTAATCTTACCCACTGGATTTTATAATGAAGTAACAGTATACTATTGGGTAATATCATTATAACCAATGAACCTTTTAAATTTGTTCTAAATTACTTAGTTTCTTGCACATCACATTGTATTAACTAAACCAATTAAAGTTCTCTATAAACCCCCTTTCCTTAAGTGATAGTGATATATGATAATGAAAATATTCAATAGATTACATATATATGGTTTCATAATGAAGCATGGTACCCTCATCTTCAGCCACTGTACAGTTATCTCAGTGCTCCGTAAGGAAAGAATCTATTGTAAGTGACCCACTGTGGACTGTGCAGCACTCAGCCTGCCCAGAGGAAGACATTTTGGGAGCAAGAAGGAAAGATTAACTTTAGAATCTTCAGTTCTGGTCAGATGATACATGACACAAGCTAAGGTCACATTTCAACATATGCTTTGGTATGCAAAGGCTTTCCTTTCCAGAGGTTTTTCATTATGTGAGAACATTAATTTACGTTTAACTGTATTTTATCCATTCCTATCCAGCCCCTTAAAATACTCATCTGCATAGCAGAAAGATAGGGCCTTTCCTTGGAAAGTCTTACCAGTGAGCTTTACAGACAAAGACTGCATCTAACAGAGCAGCTCTGGCTAGAGTACAGTTGTGGAGAAAGGCTCTGAAGTATCTCCAGAGCCAGTGGGTTCAGTTTTTATTAAGACTGCTTAACATGTGTTAGAATGATGCTGAGAACAACATACATTTAGGCATGTGCACTGTGAAGAAAAATATAAGGAAATACATTGAATGAGAACTTCTAGTAGGGATGAAAATAACATTTATACACCATGACACACATTTACATGTGAGTGTGTGTGTGCATGTGTATGATGCAAAAACAGTATCTAGGACGCTGCCTCTGTACAGTAGGCACCAACTCACTTTGTCTGAATATGAGGCCATACTTTTCTCAGTGAAGAAACTAGAAAGTGTAAGTAAATGTTATTGATGATTCCAGAAAATGGGGGAAGGGGTGCTCAGGAACCCTCCTGCCAACCAGACATAGAAAATAAACACAAAGAAGGAAAAGGAGAGACTGTCTTATGACTCCAAAGGTCAGAGAAATGTTCTGCATATGACGGTATTCCAGACTAGATGTACATATATACTATACTGGGTACCCACTAAAAATTATGACTTGACCTGGCTTTTCACCTCAATGACTGATAACATCAACTTATTATCTATATGATATAATAGTATACATACTTAATGTAATACATAGGTAACATGAAAATGTACAAGGTATATAGTATTCAAGTTTAAAAGAAAAACAAAAATGAACATCAAACTGGGTTTAGAGTACTCACATGCCAAGCATGTTAGGTTTAATAAGAGTAGTGGTTTTGCCAATTTGGTTTTAATCACTCTGTAGATATTGTCCTTAATCAAGGCTACACATTCATTTTAACGGTAATCACAAAATACCTTTATATATTCAAAGTATCTTTTAAAACCTAATTCCAATGAAAAGCAATAGTTATAAACTTAACCTGCAGAGGCCTGGTGATTTTCACTGTCTTCATACACAAGCTATTAATAGAATGAAACTGATATGCAAAAGCAGAAGGTTGTCACCACTTGCAGAATCCTAGTTTTATTTTTTTTCTTGTCTCTCATTACATAAATGCTACTAGAAATTCACAGGACTTGTCTTCAGCATTCTCAGTCCTTCTGCTCTTTCCTTATCCTCCACAAGTTTTCTGCCTGCACTCCAACAGCACCTGCTTAAAGCTTTCATTCATCAGGAGCGAATTTCAGCGAGAATAGATTCTGCTAACTCTGCTCACAAGCAAGGAGATAAAGCAGTGAGAGCCAAGTCTCGATACATTGAACTAATTCATTTCAGAAACAGGGACTGCATGTCAGAAAGTGTACTAAAATAATTCATACCAATTTATTAATAGCTAGTGCTTTCTTCATAGCCAAACTATCTTTATAAAAAGAATGATTTTAACTTACATGAACTGTGACTTACAGAATATTAGTATGACAAACTCAAGTAAAGTATGAAATAAAATAGACTTATTGAATAAAAACTATTCAGGCCATGTCCTGATGGATCAATGCAAAATTCTGTCTGTAAGGATCAAGTGATATAAATGATCCACCAGCCTAATTGATTGTGGAGAAAAACTAAGAAAAACAAACATACAATTATCAAAATGCAGTGAGGTGGAAATATAATTCAGTAGAAGAGTGCCTGCCTAGCATGTGTGTGTCATGGGCTTGATCCCTGGAAACCAAACACACACATGCGCGCACGCACACACACACACATGCAAACACATAAATAAAAGAAGTAAAACTAAAGTAATCATAATTATAAAGGAATTTAAAGTATTTTATAAATAAAAGTTTTCATAAGTCTAAGCAAGCAAATTTGATAACTTAGATGAAAATTCTTTCTAGGAAAATATAAACATTTATAGTTTTAGAGAGGAGACAAATACAGATACTTCAGAATAAAACTTGGTAGTTGTCCAAAAGCTAACTAATAATCCCCAAATTGCCAGAGCCTTCCCTAGACACATTCTTCCAAGACCTGATAGTTCTGACACTTGGTAAAAGCACACAGAAGAGCACCCAGCTTGTCTCTGAGGCAGTGTAATTGTCATGTAAGCTCTGAAAATGACACTCAGGCATATCCTTTTCAACTGAGGTGCAGCCTATTAGTCACAATTGACAAAACTACAAATATCACTAACATATTAAAAGAATAAACACTTCCCAACACTAGGAAACAGATGAGACTTTATTAACACAAAAATAAAAAGAATGGCTTCTGGAAAGTCTGACAGGCATTTGAGAAAATAACTTATTATATCTTGCTGATATCTATACAGGGACCAACACTAGGGCTGGGAGATGACTGCACAGGTGACTGTACAAGTGTTTACTAAGTAAAATGCTGGGCACGACTGTGACTGTCCTGATACCTGCACTGGGAGGCAGAGAAAGGACAGAGGGTGAGGCTGACTAGCTCTAGGCCTACTGAGAGACACTGACTCGGGAAAAAGGAGAGTGATAACAGAGGGGAAAGATACTGACACCATCCTCTGGCCTGTGTATCTACAAGGCTCTTGCATCTGCACACACATAAATGCACGTACCAGAGTTATACACACACAGACACACATACTTTCAAACAAAATACAGTAATAAATAAACAAAGCTAGTATCATAACACATATTTATGTACTAAAGACATTTTTAACATAATATTTATTGTCATTTTTAACAATGTTCTGAAATAATAAGTTAATTTTTAAAAAAAATAAATGAAAATCATACTATAATTAGAAAGTAAGATTTATTATTTGTAGGTAGTATAATATTTCTGGAATACTCAGAAAATAGGACTAAATATTAGCATTAAAAGTAGGTAAATATTTGTGACTTAAGTTGAAAAAATAATCTTCCAATATGTCAACAACAATCAGGTGAAAATACAATGGGAGAAAAATTCCACTAATATGAACCACACAAAGGACACTGAATGAAGAAAAAGCTTGAGGACAGATGGGACAGATATGAAGACCTTTTAGCATTCCACTGAAGGCCAAAAAATAAATGAAAGGGTCTATATTATTGGATATAGTAATAAAAGCAGCTTGGTATTGGCATAAAAGCAGAAATGTAGATCAATAGAATTGAATTGAAGACCCTGACATTAATCTACACACTTATGAACACCTGATTTTTGACAAGGAAGCAAAAAATATACAATGGAAAGAAGAAAGCATCTTCAATAAATTATATTGGTATAACTGGATGGTGGCATGTAGGAGAATGAAAACAGATCCATATCTATCACCCTGCATAAAACTCAAGTTCAAGTTGATTAAATATCTCAACCTAAATCCAGTTACACTGAACCTGTTAGAAGACAAAATGGGAAATAGCCTTGAATGCATTGACAACAGGAGACTACTTCCTAAATGTAACAATAATAGTACAGACACTGAGAGCAACAAGTTTCTGTAAGGCAAACAACACTCTCAATAAGACAAAATGGCAACTTATAGAATAGGAAAAAAATCTTCACCAACTCTACATCTGGCAGAGTGTGTAGGGTTGGTGAAGATTTTTATATATCTTTATATATCTCTAAAATATATAAAGGACTCAAGAAACTAAAGATCAAAAACCAAAATAACCCAATTAAAAACGGGGTACAGATCTAAACAGAGAATTCTCAACAGAAGAATCTTAATTCTTTACGTGAAAGACACTTAAAAGATTGTTCAACATCCTTAGTTCTCAGGGAAATGCAAATCAAAACAACTCTTAAATACCATCTTACACCTGTCAGAATGTCTAAGGTATAAATTACTGATAACAGCCTATGCTGGAGGGGATGTGGAGTAAGGGGAACACTTCTTTATTGCTGGTGGGAATGTAAACTTGTACAGCCACTTTGGAAATAAGTATGGTGGTTTCTCAGAAAACTGGGAATCAATTTACCCAATGATCCAGCAATACAACTCTTGGGCATATACCTAAAGAATACACATTCAATCAACAAGGATATTTGTTCAGCTATGTTCACAGCAGCATTATTTGTAATAGCCAGAACCTGGAAACAACCTAGATTCCTCTCAACCAAAAAATGCATAAAAAATGTGTTACAATTACACAATGAAGTACTACTCAGCAGAAAAAGGCATCTTTTATTTGCAAAACAAATGGATGGAACTAGAAAAAAAATCATCCTAAGTGAGGCAACACAGACCCAGAAAGACAAACACGGTATATACTCACTCGTAAGTGAATTTTAGAAATAAAGTAAAGGATAACCAGACTACATACAATTCACAACACCTGAGCAGCTAAGTAACAAGGAAGAACCTAAAAGAGACATCCATGAATCCCCCTAGGAAGGGAAAATACATAAGATTTCCAAAGAAAATTAGGATAATAGGGGGTAGGAGTTAAGAGAACATAAGGGAAAAAATGTTGAGTTGGCGAAGGAACAGAGAGGGCAAACAACAAAATAGGTATCTAGATAAAGGGAGCCATTTTGGGGTTAGGAAGAAACCTGGTGCTAGAGAAATATCCAAGAATGTCCCCATCTAAGACTCCAAGCAATACTGGAGAGAATGCCTGAACCGGCCTTCCCTTATAATCACATTGATGACCACCCTAATTGTTATCATAGAACCTTCATCCAGCAACTATGTAAACTGCTGTGGGATTATACTCTTGTAAATTGTAGATATTTATCCCTCTTACTGGTTGAATAACATGCTGATTGCTAGAAGGGAGACAGGAAGTATAGGAGGGGCTACCAGACTAAGAAAACTCTGAGAAGTCGAAGAACAGAGCAGAGACACCAGCAGATGCAGAAAAACGCAAGCAGATGCTGAAGAAAGAAGACAACAATGCTGCTCTGAGAAAAGGTACCAAGCTGCCTGGTTAAACAAGATAAGAATCATGGATTAGTTTAAGAGTAAGAGTTGGCTAGTGATATGCCTGAGATATAGGCCAAATAGCATGAAATTAATAGAAGACTTTGTGTGATTATTTGGGACCAAGCAGCTGTGGGCAGTCTATTTGGGACAGCTGGTCTGGATCTTGAAGTGATTCTGGGCCAGAAACTTATTA
The DNA here is from genome assembly GCA_004025045.1 of Sigmodon hispidus. Taxonomy (NCBI): domain Eukaryota; kingdom Metazoa; phylum Chordata; class Mammalia; order Rodentia; family Cricetidae; genus Sigmodon; species Sigmodon hispidus. The sequence continues at coordinate 248,230 of PVIH01000093.1, forward strand.
CTACAGGAAACAGATGCAGAGAGCCACAGCTAAGCACTGGGTTGAGCTCCTAGTCCAGTTAAAGACAGGGAGGGGAGATTATATGAGCAAAGGGGTCAAGATCATGATGAAGAAACACAGAGATCGTTGACCCTAGCTACTGGGAGTTCACTGTCTTTGGATTGACAGCTGGGGAACCTGCATGGGACCAAACTAGGCCCTCGGAATGTGGATGACAATTGTGTGGCTTGGGCATATTGTGGGGCCTCTGGCAGAGGGACTATAATTTATCCCTAGTGCCTGAACTGGCTTTTTGGAGCCCATTTCCTATAGAGGGGCACCTGGTTCAGCTTTGATACTGTGGAAGGGGCCTGGTCCTGCCTCAACTTGATATGCCAGACTATATGGGAGTCCCTATCCTCTCTCAGGAGTGGATGGGGGGATGGAGTGGGGGTGTGTGGAGCTAGGGATGTGAATGGGAAGAGGGGAGGGAAGGAGAACAGTGGCTGGCATGTAAAAAATTTAAATAAAAAAGAATAATTTTATATTATAAATATATTAACTCTACCTAAAATACTCTATAACAGCACAATTTTCATGAAAATACTAAGCCTGGCATATGGATAACAAATGTAAATGATTTGGACCAAAATATCTAGAGTTCAAGTAGAGGGAGTGGCTAAGTCTCTGGTCAGGCAGCCTGGTTCAAACCACAGCCTCACACTTACCATCCACATCACTTTGGAATATGCCCTATCCTTTGCATACCCTAGCTCCCTCTGCTGTCGATGTAAGAAGGGGATATATCTCCAGCATGGTTACCATAGTGGTAGAAACTATTAAATATGCAAAACATAGAGTACTATACACATAGTCTCAAGGGATATTGTATTATCTGAGAAAATAAAAATAATTAAGAAAATCCACAGCAATGGGAGTCGTGGCTGGACAGGGACTTGTCACTAAAAGCAAATACAGATTTATACTTTTACAGGCATAGACTTGAACTACAGTCACAGCAGATCCCCACACAAAGCAAGTCTAACTCAGTGTAGGGAAGAAGTTTTCAGATAAAGTCATGTAGGAAAAGTAAACCCAGAAATTTGTAGTTCACTATATCTACCACAGTGAAATCCACACAATCAGAGATTTTTACCTTAGTGAACCATAGAAGAAAATAAGGCAAAGTCTCAGCATTTTCAGAGTAAGAAAGACTGTTTTAAGCAGGACACAAATCCATAACCTGCTGCACACATGAGAGAAAACCAATTTCTTATTGACACAGAAAAATCCTTAAATACCCATAAACAAAAGATTAGTCACATAACAATAATATTCAAAATATACACACAATAGTAGGAATGGCCTCCAAACATGAGGAGATGAACTAGATTCATAACTCGGTCTACATAGGTGGACCCATACTTCTGCAATCACCTTCACAGGCACTTTTGATTTTCTTGTTCTTCTTGATCTCAAAGTTCCCACTTTTCCCAACTTCTTGGTTCCATCTCTTGATTACAAAGTTTCTTGGAAAGTTTAAGAATAAGTTTCTTACTGTTTGTAACTGAACACACTCTAGTCATAATCTTGCACTTGCCATTGTCATAGCTGAGATGAACAAGGATTTGTCATGGGAAAAATCCATCAAGATGATGTCTCAATTCTGAACATTTATGCCCCAAATACAAGGTCACCCATATATGTAAAAGAAAGATTACTGAAGCTTAAGTTGCACACCAAACCCCACATACTAATAGTGGGAGACCTCAATACCCTACTCCCACTAATGGATAGGTCTGCTAGACAGAAACCTAAAAGAGAAACAAGAGATTTAACAGATCTTATGACTCAAATGGACTTGATAGATATATACAGAACAGTTCACCCAAACACCAAAGAATATACCTTCTCATAACCCCATGGAACCTTCTCTAAAACTGATCATATACTTAGTCAACAAAGCATATCTCAACAGATACAAAAAAAATTGGAATAATCTCCTGTATTTTATCAGATCACCATGGTTTAAAGTTAGAATTCAATACCACCACAAATTACAGAAAGCCTACAAACTCATGGAAACTGAATAATGCTCAACTGAATGACCACTGGGTCAAGGAAGAAATAAAGAAAAAAATTAAAAACTTCCTAGACTTCAATAAAAATGAATGCACTATATGCCCAAACTTATGGAACACTATGAGAGCAGTGCTAAGAGGAAAGTTCATAGCACTAAGTGCCTACATATAGAATTTGGAGAGAGCTCACACTAGTGACTTGACAGTATACCTGAAAGCTCTAGAACAAAAAGAAGCAAACTCACCCAGGGGAATAGATGCCAGGAAATAATCAAACTGAGGGTTGAAATCAATAAAATAGAAACAAAGGGAACAATATGAAGGATCAATCAAACGAAGTATTGGATCTTTGAAAAAAGCAACAAGACAGACAAGCCCTTATCCAAACTAACCAAAAGGCAGAGAAAGAATATCCAAATAATCAAAAATCAGAAATGAATAGGGAGACATAACAACAGGCAATGAGGAAATCCAGAGAATCATCAGGTCATACTTCAAAAACTTGAACACCACAAAATAAAGTCTAAAAAAAAAAAAAAAAAAAAAAAAAAGGAAATGAAATCTTAAAGAAAAAGATTAAAATGATGTTTAAGAAGGCAATAAATGTTGTAAATATACATGTGTTAACACTGAAATAAAACTAGCTTCCATGTACCAGAAGGTGCTATTCAAGAAGCCCAGTGAGGGGAACAATCAAACCATCCTACCCAGCTGTGACACTTATGAACCATAACAATGACCATCATGACAAGATATTCCTATCAGTACAATAGTGGCACTTGGATCTGGGCAATAGCACTTCTATAATTGGAGTTAAAACCAGTTCCACAGGAGGAAATGATGCCCAGTACTGAAAGCCTAGTCAGCTTCCCAGAGGTAGTGAAACCAAGGCTCTCAGAGGAGAATCTACTGCCACCACTTTATGGAATTCTACTTATTCTCATACCCACAGGTAAGTGTAGTTCTCACATTCCATCCATAGAGCCTCTCTTTGTAGACAGAGACCTTTATAGAAAACCGTGACTGGTCAAAAAGCCAAGAACAGCTGATCACAGAGTATCCAGCCCCAGTGAATACATCTATAACACACTCCTGCACCTAAGGTTCAGGGAACATCTCAGAAGGGAGAACAAGAGAATTTAAGAGGCAGAAGACCAGGATGTCCTGGTGTGAGACTGTGTCCTAGGAATGGCAAGGAAGCTGCACCAGCATACCTCAACAAGACCAGATCACTGACAACACCAACAGACATCCCATCACAGAAGGAGAAATCTCATTGGGCACCACCTCTAGACAAAGAACTACAGGCCATGAATGCCTGACGACTGCCAAGAGTAGGAGATAGTCCTTCCCAGGGATAAGTCTCCTAATTAGTTATCTGATTCCAAGTGTCAGTCCCCAATCTATGTACATACAGGCAACACTGAATGAACTCAGCAGGCTGTTTTGATAACTACAGATACAGACAAGTAAATGTAAAAGTAATAATCAAGGAAAAGAGGTCATGAATTTGAGAGGGAGGAAGAAAAAGATATGGGTTACTTTGGAGGGAGAAGACATGGGAAGACTGAAGTCAGCATTGGGAAGGGGAGAAGTTATATAACTATATTTTAATTATTTTTATATTTTAGTTAATAATGTTCTTCGTTATGAAAGGTAGCAATGTGTCACAAAGTAATGTAATGTTCATTTTTTTCTGTTCACAGCCACATGAGACATAAAATTACATGGAACACAAAGACAGACAATACTTGTTAAGAGGCAAGGAGTAGGGTGAGCTTCTGCCCTTCCAATGGTGCACAGGAAGTTGTCCAAGCCTTCCTAGGACAAGTGCCTTCAGTCTCTGAGAGAAATTCCATGACAGTTGTAGCACCACCCACAGTCAACTACAAGTGCTTGCAGTTTGGATTTTATCTCATTTTACAAAAACATAAACCAGTATTTTATCTTTGTCTGTCTTTGATTTTGAGACCTGTAGATTAGCAGCTACAATGCTGATAAAAAAATATGAAGTGAACAAAAAAAATCTCTCCTAGTTAATTTCATTTGGTTCTCCCTGATGCCTTCAGACTAGAAATACTAGTTTATAATGTAAAATTGCTGGAATGTAAGGAGTGGCAGTAATGTGTAGTACACCACTAAGACCCAAGGGCAGCCCTCACTTGCCTCTTGGGGGCTCTTTCAAGGGTCAGTTTCAGCACTGAAGTGCTCAGTCCTGCCTCAGAAACAATGCTCCCTTGCTCATCTCTGTGCAGACTTGGAAAACCAGGCTACAGTGATGAAGTCTGAACTGGAGCTCAGTCCTCTATATTTTTTTAAACATTTATTTGTTTGCTTGTTTATTTGTTTGTGGGATGGGTGTACATGAGGAAGAGGCACACATTCTAAGGTCACTTTAGGGGACTTTTCTCTCCTTCCACAGTGTGGGCTCTGGAGATCCAACATAGGTCATTAGCTTGGCAACTTCACTGCTCCTACAGCTGAGCCAACTTCCTGGCCCAGGAGGTTCTTTCTTTCTTTTTTTCCTTTTTTGAGACAGGGTCTCACTATGTAGCTTTGGCTGTCCTGCAACTTAATATGTACACCAGACTGGACTCCAATTTACACAGATCTGCCTCCAACTCCCCAGTGTTGGGAATAAAGGCATGCACCACCACCAGCCAGCAAGGAGTCTACTTCTTAATGAGGCATTGGAAACAATTTATAGCTAACTAGAATTTGGTTTTACTGAGATGTAGTACACACCACTACGAATTCCTTAATTCTTCTAAAATGTCTGGAAGATGTCAGAAAGAAGATGCACTAACAAAAATTTCCACTTCTCAGATACACATGGTTTTAATTACACCCTGAATATTTTGGTAACAAATGTGATAGTATAAAACTAAATATTGAAGTGGGGTGATATAGGGAAGAAGGGTTTTAGGACCTTACCACATCTAAGTATTCTTTTATGTCTGGCTAATATACCACATAATACAATGCCACATAATACAATTCTCAATACTAAGTTTTTATTTTAATTTGAAATGGTTGCTGGGAAATTAAATGGATGTGAATCGAAGTGTAAAGGAATTCTTGACATTGTTTTTTACTTCAGTTACCTAGAAACCAAAGGTCATTTTACTCTGACTAGAATAAAATCTCTAGACATATTTTATTCCAGAAGATTAGTGATACCCTGTGAACAATCACATGTTTTATTACACATTATTTGTTATAACATAAATAGACAGTACAGCCACTCTTGGAAAATGCAGACAGACAGTAAATAAATACCATGTGCAGAATAAACAAAAAAGTCTACTTCACTTAGGGCATAATTTGTTTAAGATATGTTTATCATTCTGGCTTAGTGACACAGATCTGTCTGTCACCCCAGCTACTCAGGAGGCTGAGGCAGGAGGGTCAAGTTCAAAGTTCCCTGGGCTAGAGATGAGATCAGGACTAGTCTGAGCAACCTAGTGAGACTCTGTTATCAAATACAAATTAAAAAGGTCAGACATACCTTACTAGGTTTATTATCCAGTGTGGGGGAAAGAAATACAAACTCTCAAATTTTAACTACTGTCAAAGAAAAACTTTAGTCCATTGTATAGTTTTGTCCCTTGTGCCAACTCTGACCTCACCTTGACCCAACAATTTTGTAAGAATTCATGCTTTACATATACTGAATGAGCAAACCCCCCAAAAGCCACCTTTCTACCTTAGGAGATCAACACTTTAGACACCCAAGAGAGAAGCTGGTTAGAACTGTAGCTAGAGATGCCAGCACAGGCCTTGAGACACCAGTAAGCATGGTGTCTGCACAGCACAGGCCATGTGGCTCTGCAGACCAGATTCAGAACCAGGCTATTGCATGGCCTCAAGAAACAAAAGTTAAGCTCACCAGTGACACAAAGAACATCCTCAGCAATACAAGAGAAAGCGAGGCTCCCAGTGAACTGTTAGAACTCAACTACAGATACTGTGAGAGTCGACCAAGGGTTTTGTTACAGCATGTGCATGAAGGCTATGAGAAAGATCTGTGGGAGTATATTGAGGACTGAGAATGGCCCTGCATAAAATGGGCTCTAAAAACTTTACCATCTAGAGTGCTCATGCAATTAAAACACACAAACACAAACAAGGAGGCACTAAGCCTATCCTGACATCGCTGGTCTATAGTACCAGAATTCTGTTTTGTTAACAGAAAGCTTAAGTAAATTATATTGTAATAAAAAAGGTAGATAAACCATTGTACAACAGTATTCTAGGCCACCAACAAAGTGTGACAGACACACAAAAAGCCCTGTAACTTAAAATAAAACTAAAAAACAAAAACAAAATTCAACAAACATTTAATCATATCTTTTAATTCTTGACTGCAATACATTTAAATTTTATATATCCTTATCATTTTTCTTTCCTTCAGAATAAAAGTAGAGGTCATATATAATCACAGACTGCAGTTCGGATTATTTATTTCCCTGATATAAAAATTTTAACAGATTTTCATTGCAAATCTCATAGATTCCCACCCCAGCTCACAGCACCCCACCAGCACACAGCAGTCCACACATACCCTCCCTCTACTCTTAGGGTCCTTTCCCTTATCCTGTTGTCTAGTACAATTACAGCACACTTTTAGGATTCATATCCAGTCTATCATCAAGTCTATTGGTACCTCACTGTCTCTAAAGCTATTGCTTCTATTTCAAACTTAGTCTCTCCTCTGCACCAGAATAATACCACGCAACAATCAGGTGGCCACCTGAAAACATCAAACGGTGTCTCTTTGAAGCCTCTTGCTTCTCTCTGTGCTCCTGTGGCCTGCCTGGATCAGCATGTGCTCTGACTACTGCACAGTCATATGTTGTCACTAGAGGGTCTTTGTTCTTTGTAAATGCTGAGCCTTTCCTCACCATTAGCCTTCGCTCTTGCCTTTCCCTTTGACTGGAATGTTCTCTTTGCCAGTCTTCCGTCAGGCCTGTCCTCCACTCTGTCATCCTGTTTATGTCCTGCCAGACAGCCATTACCACCCATAATTATTGTCTTTAGTTAGTTGCTCATTTTCTTCTATTTAGTTTCCCTGTATATTAGCTTCCTGCGGCTGCTTTAACAAACAAGTATTGAAGAACAATGCTCTGCCAGTGCCTTGGGTTACCCCACTGTCTTCATGATGTGAAGAGACATCATGACCAAAGCAACTTATCAAAGAAAGTATTTGAAGATTTACCTACAGTTTCAGAGGGCGAGTCCATGAACATCATGGTTGGGGTGGGGGGGAGTGTGGCAGGCAGCAGGTGCCGGAGAAGTAGCTGAGAAGTCACATCTCATCTACATGCAGGAGGCAGAGAAATTGGGCCTGCATGGTCTTTGGAAGCCACAAAACCCACCTCTAGTGATATATCTCCTCCAAGAAGACCAAGACCACACTTCCCAATTTGTCCTAAACAGGCCGCCAATTGGGTTAGAAGGAATCAGATATATTTGGGACCTTCACATTCATGCCACCACATCATCATGTTCTTTCTGAACTTCCAGGCTTTACAAAGTTTCTTACCTGAAGCCTTTCCCATCTTCAAGATCAGCAATGGTCAATTGACAATTTCATAGCACCTCCCCCTGACCAGCCCTTCTTTGGCCTTCAGCTTTCCCCTTTATGGATTTTTACACTGGGTCTGCCCAGGGAAACTCAAATGATCTTCCTTTTTTGAGACTGGTTAATTAACATTCTTTGACATCAGAAAAACAAAAACTGAAATCACATAATATTCCATTTGCCAGTCAGAATGTTCTGGTTGATAATTATGATTTGTCAACCTGACACAAACAGGGTCATTTAGGTTTCAACTGAGACAATTACTCCATTAGACTGGCCCATAGGCAAGTGTGTGGGGCATTTCTTGATTAATAACTTACATGGGAAGGCCCAGCTCATTGTGAGCAGCGTTACCCTTGGGCATGTGGTCCTGAGTTGTTTAAGGAAGCTGGCTGAGCAAGCCATGGGGAACAAGCCAATAAGCAGCGTTCCTCCACAGTCAGTCTCTGCTTCAGATTCTGCCTCCAGGTTTGTTTGAGCTCCTTCCCTGACTTCCTTCGTGATTGACTACAACCTGAGCTCCAGGATGAAATAAACCCTTTCTTCCCAGTTTACATTTGGTCATGGTGTTTATTATGTCATCAGGAAACAAACTAAGACAGAAATTATCAAGGTGAAAACCCCAATCCTCTCCCCCAAATAGAAATCAAATGCAGTAAGGACATGGAGGTGGGAAGGGAGGCTAACGATTTATGATAGAAATCTAAATTAGTACAGTCACCTTAGGATTCTGCATGGAAGGGCCTCAAGTATTAAAAACTGAATGACTATATGATTCAGCTATACAATTCCTGGCATATTCCCAAAAATCTACATCAGAGAACCACAGAGATGCTTGCACATCTATGTTTACTGCTGTGCTATTCACAGTGGCTTTAGTAACCAGGAAAAGGAACTAGCCTAGATGTCCATCAACAGATGAACAGATAAACATGCTGTATATATACACAATATGATTTTATTCAGCTATAAAGAATGAATTATGTCATTTACAGGAAGAGGGATGGAACTAAAGATAATACTAAGTGAAATACTGCATGTTTGGAGCTGAGGAGACAGCGCAGTTGGCAAAGAGCCTGTGGGTCAAGTATGAAGACACATTCCTATCACCAACACCCATGTGAGCCAGGCATGAAGGTGCAGTACTATAGCTCTAGGATTGAGAGGGTGTGGAATGAAAACAGGCAGACCTCTGGAGTTCACCGGCCAGCTAGTCCTAGCCAGTTGGTAAAGGTCAGGTGGGGAGTGATCGATGAAGACACTAACACCAACCTCAGGTCTCCACATGCATATGTGTACACACACACACACACACACACACACACACACACACATACATACACACACACAAACACACACAAACACACTCACACAAACACACACACAAATACACTGCATATTTTATCTCATATGCTCAATTTAAATTTTACTTATTTAACATGAAAATGTAAGATTGACTATTTTGGCAAAGAAATGAGAGGTAATAAGAGAGGGTAATGGGGGTAAACAGAAGCAAAGTACATAAAATGCAGATGTGAAGATACAATAGTGAAGCCCATTATTCTGTACACCAATTTCAAAACATTAAAGATGAGTTGATTAGCAAACACAATGCCTACTTAATTCTCTTTGTCAGAAATCATATGTGCAGGGTGTATGGATTAGAACATGGATATATTTAGGAGGCCATTATTCCACCTGTCATACTCTAATTAAAAGCAAGGTTCATGAGGATAAAGATGCTATTTTTATACCATTGTTCACACCATCAGGTTTAAGTTCCAAGTTTTACAGGTCCTGCCAAGCATGCACACACATGTAAAGTTTTTATGGAATTAGTGAACAAACTAAAACACAACTGCTTTGATGATTTTCTTATAGCCTGGGGTTCAGAACAGGCCCTTGTCAGTCACATACCCTGTACACTCAGTCCTGCTAACACTCTTGATTTCCTAGCTCTTATAGTAATCTCTGGTTTCAAGACTCTGCAACAGTGCCCATTTCCCACAGTTTCATTATATTCATAGGTACCTTGAGGTCTTTGGGAAGGGTGAAACACTGAAACATGCCAATAAAGGACAAAGTACTATGAAACGTCATATTGAATCAATGACTTGAAAATATGACCTACATCTGTGGTAGCATGGGGGGAGTTGCCCACTCCACCTCCCACCCATCAATGCCTGAGGTCTCTGGAGAGCTGGCCCTGTGGTCCTAAGAGTAGGAAAGCTTCCTTGTCCTCCACTGGCTGCCACATTCTGGAGAGTAGGCCCTGCACCTTGTCTGGACAGTACAACAGAGCCAACCTTGTTGGCAGAGGTGTTGGTGAGCCGGTCCTGAAGTTTTAAGTGTGGGGGAGCTGTCCCCACTACTCTGTCATGTGTGGTGTGGGAGGGAAGGAAATGCTCCCCCACCTCTCACCCCTTACTGCCTGCAACAGAGGAGAGAGCTGACCTTTCCTCTTACCAGCGGCAGCACTCAAAAAGCGGGCCCTGACCCTCACCTAGGAAGCACAGCAGAGCAGCTCTGTGGTTGGAGGTTAGAGTGCCCCAGCCCTAATGTTGTGATCAAGGGAGAGTTGTCCCCTCAATGACATGTGGCAGCATGGGCAGAGGACACTCCCCTACCCCTCCGGCCCATCAAGGCCAATAGGTAGAGCAGCTGGCTATGGGGTCATAGCACCAACTGTAGTGCTGGGGAGAGTGGACCCTGTACCTCACATGGGCAACACAACAGAGCTGGCCCTAAGGGTGTAGGTGTGAGAAAGCTGCCTTGAGGGTGTGAAAGCAGAACTGACACCGCATCCATGCTCAATGTGGGCAAGAGGTGAATTAGTTGGGGGCGGGATTCTAGAGAGCTCACCCTGGTGGTGAGAACAGGGAAGAACTGGCAGGTGGATCAACCCAGAAGCAGCCCAGGCCCAGAACCAGAGTTATAAGTTGGTGTACCCCAACATCCACCCCATCTGTGATCTGCTGGAGCATGTGAAGGGACCTGACCTGCAGACCAAAAGCTGCAGGATTTCCACAACACAGGACAACAGGATGCCCAAGAAGAGTCCTCGTAAGGGCCCAGCATCGATAGTATATAAAAACCAGAGGCCTCAAACCACAGCGATGACTCTGTGCAAAGAACTTGCAAGGAAATAAATATGGACAAGTGGTTTGCTGTGTGGCTCACTGTCATACTGTAGCTTCCATGATGAGATTTTTTAATTTTTTTCTTAAATTTTGTTTTATTTGGGGGTGTGTGCAGGGGCTGAGGGCAGACACAAAGGGATAAGGAAATGAATGGAATTAAGATGTATAATGTAAAAAAAACATATAGAATAAGTAAAAAGTGAAAAACAAAACATGATTTGGTGGTTTCATGGCTTCCCAGAGTCATTACGGCATGTCGTGTCAGTGGAGGGTGACTTTGACCTTTCTGATGAGGGAACAGGGAACTGACTTAAGGCTTTTAGGGAAAGCTTCCTGATAGAGAACTATGTCATAGAATGATGAGTCTCATTTCTTCTCTTTTATTGTGTTTTCTATAAGAATAAAAGTAGGAAAGAAATTGTAGTGTTAAAATTTGTTTAATCATGTTATTTTTTTTTAAATCATCCCAGGATTCAGCACGTGTTTCTTGAGTGCTTTGGGTAAAGTGTTTTAATTGTTAAGGAATGCATGTAGAACAGAGTAATGATACCAATAAGCCTGTCTACAGAGGCTTTATAAGAACCACTTTGTGACGGCAATCCCTAAATGGACTTGCGGCCAGTTTTAACATTTTTTGTGTATAATTGAACAAATATTATCTTTGACTGTTAGTTTCTTAAGTGTGAAATATAAAGCTAAGACTTATCTTCACATGTTTCTGGATTTTAAATTCATTAATTTGATGTGTTTTACAACACAGTCACCCTTCACTAACACAACATGCCTTAATTACTCTGGGGAGCCATGAAACCACTATCAAATCATTAGCTCATGCTTTGTTTTTTATTTATTCTATGTTTTTACATTATATATCTTAATCCCATTCATTTCCTCAGCCCCTGCACACACCCCCGAATAAAACAAAATTTAAGAAAAAAATGGCAATACTGTGTTATTTGTCTTTTGTGTTCTTACATTGTATTCACCTGATGGTATCTAAAACTACTGGCAACTTGGTATGAATCAAGGTAAGGAAGTGAATCCTGCCCTTGCAACCCTTAAAAACAAAAGAAAACAAAACACCCCCCACAAAAAACTCCAACCAACAAACAAAAATGTTCAAACCAAACCAATCTCAAACTTCAGTTGTTTTACTTAACAATGTTCTTGATGAAGTAATAAAATTACTCATATTAAAACTTGGGCCCTAAAGGGTCTGAAGCCATCTTATCTCCTAACACTCCGCAACAAAACATTAGGTACATGAGCTACCTATCCCAGCTCCAGATTATACAACTGTCTTATGACAAAATACCCTGAGATCACAGACATTTTCAGCTAACTAGCGACCCTTTTCCAGGTCACCACTGTAACCTCAGAGAAGAAACACTAGACAAAGGGCAGTTATGCAGACTTGCAGACATTTTCTCCAACTTCACCAAGAAAGCCATCCACTCTAATGAGAAAACAACTAAATATGGTGCCAAAACTAAAACTTGAGATTTGAGGTTTAATATAATTTTGGAAAACCTGTTAACTGCCATGAAACACTTAGAAGCAATTGGTGCTACTACTGCTGGCTTTTTTTTTTTTTTTTTTTTTTTTTTTTTTTTTTTTTAAGAACAGCAAAATAAAATGTTAACATTTGTAGTTTGTACCAGTTAGTGAACTTCTGTATTCCAAATTACTATTTAATGCATGAGGTTACAAATTTATTAATGAAAAGGACTACTCAAATCTCTAGATGGGTAGGTGGATCTCAACATACCATGACAAGCTACAAAATGTACCATGGTGCTTTTAACTCCCCAACTGACAATTAAGTCTTAAGAATTTGCTCCTTACCACACTTTTATAGAACACAGAAATTATTCAAAGGGGCAAATTTTAATGTGTGAGCTTTTAACATACTTTAACCAAAGTAACAAACACAAGCAGTTTTATTTTTCATGGTGTTAATTACCTAGAATTAATGTTGGTTCAAAACTATTAAATGGAATGTTCCAGAAATAAATGATGCCTCTTTAAATTCCCTGCTTCTCTGAGTAGTGTGGTGAAATCTTGTTCGATCCTGATCCACCTGGCACGTGCAGCATTCCTTTGTACAGCAGATCCACACTGTGCATGCTACCCACCCGCCATCCACTTAGTAGCTTTTTCCTCATCATACCCACCTGTGCTGGGATTTTACTAATGCTTGAGTTCAACTAACCCTTATTTTACCTAGTAAGTGTCCTAAAGTACAAGAATGGTGATATTGCCATTTCATTAAATGCCACTAAGAAGCAATAACATATTACTATTATGTGAAAAAGTTTTAAGTTTTCATCCTAAGAAAAAAATTGGAACATTGTGAGTCCTAAGAGCTACAGTTAACAATAAACAGGAGAACAGAAAATCAATTACTTGTGGAGTTACCAGGCTGTGTGATGAGAGAAAGCCTCCCTTGCCCTCTCTCCCTCAGCTGTCTCCAGATAGGATGCCTTTGATCAGCACTGACCTTCACTGGCACACCAGTGAGTGTGCTTCTCAATGAAGCCTCCAAGAACTTATTACACAGGCGTTCCTTAGTGGGGGCTAGGGGGGGCTGGTGTGTATTCCTGACATTAAAGGGGGACCTTACTGCATGAGACTGATTAGATAAGCATATACCAGAACCATGCCATTTCTATTAAGACAGCTTGGAAAACTTTGTACAATAACACGATATAATTTTAAGCTATTTCTCCTAAAATGTTAGTTATATTAACATTTAGAAACTTTATTATGCACAAAATATTACAAACTTTGTATGTTTAAATTCTGAATACAGTTAACATCAATCAATAATATACAAATACCTTTTCTATTATTTTATACAAATGACTTTGTTGGTGATGGAAAGACAGCTCAGTGGTTAAGAATACTTAATGCTCTTGTAGAGGACCTGGGTTTGTTCCCAGCACCCACATGGCAGCTCATAACTTCCTGTAGCTCAATCTGTAAGGGACCCAATGCCCTCTCTGGCCTCCTTGGCATTGCATACATGCAAGCAAAATACTCACAACATAAATAAACAAACAAACAAACAAACCCTCAGCCAACAACTTCTTGCTTATGTTACTTCCTACTTCTATAAATAAGGGCTAAAGGCAATCTGGTCCTAACCCTAACCTTACTAAGTAGGGTCTCACAGTTCATAATTACACTCTATTAATTATGACTTTAAAGTTTTATAAAAAGTTCTGTATATATGTTTGAATGAATGTTTTTCTTAAGTTACATCTATAAACAAGACAGTAATAAATTTGTTTGAATAATGAGCATCACCTGGTGTTTTATAATTTCAGTTTCTGAACACTTTTCTTTTTTTTTTTTTGTATGGGTCTTGATTTGGGCAGTGAGGTTTAAAAAATTTCAAAACTTATTAAGTATTAGTTTTAAGGCTATCAGGATGGCTCATAGGGTAAAAGTACTTGCCATAAAAGCCTGACTCGTTTTATTACAGAATCCAAAGTGGTAAGAGAGAGCTGACTTCCATAAGCCGTCCTCTGACTCCCTACCATACAGACCATGGGGTCTGTGCACCTGTTCTTTCATACACATAAGAACATACAAGAACAATTAAAGAAATAAAAATAAGATAAAACAATTTTAAAACTAAAATTAAAAAATACATGTCTGGGATTTTTTTCTTTACTTACCAAAAGAATTGCAAAACTACTTGGGCTGCCTGGCCTGAGCCCTTTCATGGATAGTAAACAGGTAGGGATAGAATGTGTCAGGAAAGCTGCCCATTTCCCACTCAGTTCCAGGCAATGCACACTGGGAAGTGAGCCACATCTGGAAGGAGAACAGGAATATGGGATTCTGTTCAGGTGTGGTAGTCACCAACCAAGATGAGGACCTGAATTAGGGGAGGAGCAAATGGTTTTACATATAAACTCTGCTAATTTATATCACCCCTTCTGTATTTCTACATATTCCTTCTAGAAAAAGATTTTTTCATCTTAAATTTGATTTTTCTGTGAGTGAACAAAAATACTCTGCATAAGAGCAGCACAGATTTGCATGAGTAGCACTGCTGACTAACTGTGAAAAAACTATTTTTTACCATCTGAAAAAACATGAACCTTAAATAAGAGCACTTATATTTTTCAGCAAAACATATAAAATAATTGCTATTTGAATGATTTTTATGAGCTGTAAGCTTCATACTATGCTCATTTCTACAGCTCTTGTTTTTAAGTTTTGTATGCTATGCAAATTCATTCAAAACAACATGTCTGTAAGCAGGAAAGCTCTCAATCTAAATGCTACCACAGGAGCAGTGCTAGGAGTCCAGAAGTGCCCCAGGCTGGACAGCCACAGCCACTGCTTGCTGCATTCAGCTCTATGGGAGTCATGGTCATCGTTGTCCCCACCCCCACCCCGCCCTGTCTTGCCCCAAAGAGAGGCTGAAGGGGATTGCTAGGAGGAAGAGGAGGCCAAGGTGAAGGAGAATGAGCCACATCGGAGACTGGTAAGGCTGTCTGCTAAACCCGCTCCTCCAAAGCCAGAGACTAACCAGGTTCTTACAAAGAAAGAAGGGAAAAGCTGATCGGATTTGGCAAGGATGGAAATACCCATGTAGACGGACATAGAACACTGAAGGTGATGGAGACGTCATGTGGTTTAAGCACTTTTAACAACTGTGACATCCAGTGACTAAAGCTGAAATACTTTTGTTAAGTTTTATAAAAATTCATTTTCTTTTATTTTTAAAAATAATTTTGTTAGTCCACAGAACATTTCGTTACACTGTTGTTTATTTTTAAGATTGTATTTTAATTACATTTCTCCCTTTTCTTTCTTCCATTCAAACCCTTCCATTTACTCATCCTTAATTCATAGCCTCTTTTTCATCTATTATTACTGCATGTACTAGTGTACTAAGGAATATATACGTGTTCCTAAATATAATCTGTCGAGGTCATATAATATTAGTTGTATGTATGCTTTCAGGACTGATCACTGGACACTGGACAACCAATAGGTGTGATCTTCCCTGAGGGGGCCACTTTATCCCACTCCCTGATTTACTCAGTTGCCCACAGTTCTTCATGCACCCAGCTATGATGCCTATGAACCACATCAACAGCCAGCTTGCCATGATAGTTTACAGGGTACAATATTGACACACGGACCTTGACAGCAACCAAGGGCTCTCTAATTGACCTTAAGACCCATTCAACAATAGGAAAAACAATTGATATTGAAAACACAGCTAACTAATCAGTGCTAGTGAAATCATGGTTATCTGGGGGAGATTCTACAACGACTAATGTACAAGGCTAACATAATCCCTAAAAACAATATAAACATTTGTTCTTATGCCCACAGGTTAAGTGTCATGTTCTCCTTTATCAAGCTACTCTGTAACAGACAGAGATCACTATAGAAAACTACAACCAATCAATATGCAAAATTGTGGAGCCCAGACCCAGTGAATATGCCTACAGTAGAGCTCACCCCCAAGGCTCAGGGAACAGTGCTGGAGATGGTGGGAAGATCAAATGGACCAGAGGAGGTTTGCTGTTTCCTAGTAACTTCAGAAGCTATACCCATGATGTTTCACCAACATGATTGCCCAAATGTAAGCTCAACAAAAATGACATCAATGAACATGACAAATTGGATGGGGAAAAGCCCACGAGGCTTCAAACCCACACATAGGTTTTTGTTTTGTTTTGTTCTGAGGAGAAGGACTAATATGGAGAAAACCTCTTTTAAAGACCCTCTTACTGCATGTTAGCCACCTAACGCCTTGTGGTGAGAAGACTCTAAATCCATGTCTATATTCTCCTTCCCACCCACCATCAACACAAACTCAACTCCCTTAAAACCAGCAACCTGTTGGCATCTGACTTGCTAAAGCTGGTTTTGCCACTGTGTTGGTGATCTGGACCTTGCAATTGCATCACTAAAATGATCATCCTCAGAAGAGCAATAGTTCCTTTTCTAAAAGACTCTGAACCTCCAAACTAATAATTTTTGCCATTTCCTGAAAGGCAGGATCCACCTATGAAAAGCCATGGACAACACCTTTAGTGGGAGATGTCAATTCTTACTGTAAGCTCTCCTCATTTAAAGGACAACACAAAGACTCACTGGATTAACAGTGCCTTTCTGATTGGGTAGTCCATGAAAACAGGGAATCTCAATGTTCTTGTATACTGGGAATAACTGTTCTGCCCATGTCCTGACTAAAATACCATTATTTATGAAAAGTATCCTTAATGAAGCTACATAGTTTGACTTAGAAACAAAGATGTGCTAAAAATAAAGTTTTATTGTTCATGCAGATTATGTGCATGCATTTATACCCAAATAAATTAATCAGATACTAAGAGTAAATATTGGGTAATATACTTGCAAGGTAGAAATTTACAGACAGAGAACAAGCACACACACACACCTCTTTCATACATGTATCTTCAAGTCTCAAGTATACATGCACATTAAATCTCAGAGTCATCCTAATAATCTACACCTGGCTATTATAAATTTTTTTATTTATTTTTATTTATTTTATTTTATTTTAATTTATTTTTTTATTATAAATTTTTAAGTAAAACAGAGAATGTTGGAATCATAGGAACAGATGTCTTCAATGAAGAATTCTACCCATCAAAATTCCCAACAATCCATTAACCTCTAAAACAAGGCCCTTCACATTTCATATTGGGAGGAGAGGATGGAAGGGAGGTGTGGGAGAAACAGAAGAGGGGAGGCTAACAGCAAGAGTCTGAGTCCCCATGGTACTTATCGAGAGCCCTGCGTACGTGTCAGTCAGATGAGTCAGCAAAGTCCATTCCATGGCCTCTTGATCCTTCTGTCACTAACATACTTGCTAATTGAACTGAGTTTCTGAAACTTATAACTAAAACACATCTTTATTACTTTACAGATTATGAATGTCATGGTTGGCTTTAACTGCCAACTTGATACAACCCAGAGTCACCTGGGAAGAAGGAACTTCACTTGAAGAACTGCCTAGATCAGACTGGCTTGAGGGCATGTCTGCAATGCATTTTTATTAATTACGGATTGATGGAAGCAGGCCCTGCCTACTGTGGGCACTGTCGTCATGAGGCAGGTGGGCCTGGGCTATATGAGAAAGTTAGCTGAAGAAAGAAACTACAGAAAAAGCAAGCTGGTAAGCAGTGCTGCTCCATGGTGTGTCTGTTTCAGTTCCTGCCTCCAGGTTCATGCTTGAGTTCCTTCCCTGACTTTCCAAAGCCATTTTCATATCCTTACCAATTTAGTTTAGTAGATAATTTAGATTCCTTAGAAAGATCTATATATGTAGAAGCAGCCACATCTGAAAACCCATTGCCTTTGATGCACAGGAAGGCCACAGTTCTGTGTTCCACTGTCACTGAGTCATGGTAAGTGCTAAGGACCCAACTGGCTGCATAAGCTCCCGTTTTAAGAAGGGACCCACCTCCAAGGTGAGTGAGAGATTCTTGCCATAGAAGATGCTGGATAATCTGGCACTGAAATTTCCAGGCACATATCCAATCACTTGCAAACAGGATGTGTACAATTACTTGTAGACCAAGCATGGTCACAGAATGTAACTGTAAAACTGTAATGAGAGAGCTCCCTGAACAATTCAAGGGCTGCAAAGTCACAGCTTTTCCAAGACCAGAATGTCTCAGCAATCTAGACTTCAGCAGTAAAGCTGCAGACATAAAACTCTCTTAAGAAATGTGTGTGAGAAGGCTCAGAGGAGCCAGAAGTCAGCGGATCCACAGGCAGCTTTGCAGCAAGTCCCTTAGCTGGGTACAGCTGTCAACTGAGTTACCTGGTGGGCTGGCAGGGGCCAAGAGGGGAGCCATGCTTTCTCTAGGCCACATTTTTTAAAAAGCAAAGTTGGAATTTATTAAGAAATAGTTTTAATGTAGATTTAAGAATGAACATCAAGGAAGACACAACAGACATGGGTGTGGGCCTCTCAAGAAATTTCTACCAAAAGCCATCTCTACTCTTTGTCTTTATTTTTCTAAGACAAGAGTCCCACTCTAACCCTAGAGTGGCTTCAAACTTGGCAGCAATCCCCCAATTTCAACCTACAGAGTGACAGGATTATGGGAGTGAGCCACCAGGCTAAGTTTAGGCCACATACGTTGTTTTCAACTTGCAATTCAGATGGGTAAGGAATAAATGCATTACCAAACTTGTAACATCTTTGCAATTTATAGGTAACAGAGTTTTGGCTCATTCTCAGAATAATATGGCAAGTCTAGCTGTGGTATTTTCAATGAGAATAGCCTCAAGGGCTCACATGTTTGAATGCTTGGTCCTCTCAGTTAGTAGAACTGCTTGGGAAGGATTAGGAAGTATGGCTTTGTTGTGGAAGGTGTGCCACTGAAGGTGGATTTTGTGATTTCAAAAGCACATGTCAAGCCCAGTCTGTCTCTCTGTCTGAAGCTTGAGAATCAGATGTGACCTCTCAGCTACTGTACTGTTCCACCACCTGCTCACCTGCCTGTTGCCACGCTCCCACATGATGATCACATAAAATCCTCTGAAACTGTAAGCAAGTACTCAATTAAATGCTTCCTTTTATGAGTTGCCTTGGTCATGATGCTTGCCATGGCAATAGAAGGATAACTAAAATACTAGTGAGATTACCACTACCTAGTTTAGAGAAGGCATTTGAAGCATAGTAATACTAAGTAAATTTCCCATATTTACAAAGAGATTAAGAAAGGATTAAATGCAAGTTTCTTCAAAATTGTCCATTACTTACTAGACACATGAACTTCTCATATAGATCTGGAGTCTAGGTCTCAAACACTCAAATATTGTGATGTTTCATTCTGAACACCAGCTTGACTACATTAGACTCACTCACCTAAGACATCAGCTACTGGGCACACCTCTGAGGACTTTTTCAATGAGATTATTTGATGTGGGAAGACTCATCCTAACTGTGGGTGGAGCCTTCCTATAGCAGCTGGATAGAGAGATCTGAGGGTCATTGCCTTCATGTCTTCCTGGTAAGCCCAACTATCCTGCTTCTGATACAACTTTTTGCTGACATCACAACCAAATTCTTTGGGCTTCCAACATGAACTGAAGAATGGTGGTTCCCCAGGAATGTCCAGGCCTTCAAAGTCAAGATGAGACTGCTGAGGCATCCAGTCATGGTCTAAGCAGCTACTGGGTTTTCTGCCCTCCCAATATGAAACAGTCATTGCTGGACTACCCACACCATATCATAAAGACCATTTTCAATCAATCTCCCTTTAGTGTCTATTAATATTATTGGTTCTGCTCCTTTAGAGAATCCTAATACAAACCCCCACTAAAATACAGACTGCTACATAATTTTTTATGCTTGTGCAAATAAAAATTAAAATAAAATCAACTGACATTTAGATTTAATACCAGGTATTTAAAAATTTTTAAAAATGGATGGAATTTACATAATTCTAAATTTCTTCAAGACTGGTATCAGCTGTGATTACAACCTAGAAAAGTGGGTCAAGTGGCAACTGATTCAGTGGCAGAAACATTTCAGCTAAATGCTGAAAATAAGCTTTAAATTGGATTTTTGTTAAATTAAGGAATTTCTCAGATCTGTTGTGGCAGGTTCATAATAACTTTTATTACTATTTCTCTAAGCTTTTTCTTTCATAAGACCCAACTTTCTGTGCTATTTTTTTTTCAGAATTACAACCTCCTGACTAGTAAGGAAAAATGAATTTTAGTTTGGTAAACCTTCCAAATATCAAGTGTTACCAAAGGCAAAATGCTCTGAACCCATGAGACACAGCTGTGCAAGCTCATTAATGAATTTATTTAAGATTTCCCCTTTCCTAGATGATTTTAAGTAAATTGATCTAATAATCAAAGGAGTAAAGGTATACTGTTTTCTTTTCTTTGCATTTAAAATTAAAATCAGAGCTTAGTAGACTATAAAATGTGTCTATTCTTTTATATATATATATATAAAATTTCCCCAGGAGGGTCTTGATCCTTCCAAAAGAGACTGCTAAGTAAGTCACCTGTCCAAAGAGCACTTTTTCCATCAAACAACAAAAAACCTTGATTATATTTACTTTATAGGAAAACAATAAAATATGAACACTCAGGATATATACTCTATTCTGACTTAACATGTAAGTCAGCAAGCATAAAATGTCGATCAGTTAACCTGACAGTGTAAGCCCTTTACATTCCAAAGTGCAAATGAAGAAATAAAACTAAGATCTGGTATCACTTTAACAAAAACCACTAACATATTCTATATCATACCCAAGTCTACATGTCATACAGGAATTCCCATCTCAGTCCACAAGAGCAGCACAAATGTTCTAATGTAAGGTTAGCCAGCCAGGAGCTTTCAGTCCCCAGTAACCCACTATTCTCATCTCTTTAAACATATACATTTCTTAAATGAAACAAACAAGCTAATGAATGTTCCTGAACACAAGGGTTTCAAACTCTATGCTACAAAGTAATTGTGACTTGTTCACATTTTAAGTAAAGCTAATCAAATCATTTATTAACCATTTAAGTATTTACATAGATTCAGTAACAACTTAACTGCATCACATTTAAAAGAATGACATCAAAGAAAGGCCCTCTCTGATAAATTTCACTCATGTTAACAGACTTAGGATTCACTTTTGACCTATTAAGTATGATAATCATTTGTTAATCTGACTAAAGTAGCACTATGCTATAAGAAAATGGCAGTCTACAAGAAAATGTATAATCTTGCTGCTGACACAAGGTTATTAATAACTGCACAGATCTAATGATCTAACTCTGAGTCTTTAACACAAGTTTGTGTAAACACATGCTAGAGAAGAAAATAAAAATGTTTTAATGGAGTGGCAGAACATTTTTTTCAGGAAACAAATTAATACTGACTACTAATAGTAGACAGAAATCTAAAAGAAGCTGAGCCCAAAGAAACCAAAAGGACACACTGCACAAACAACTACAAGACTGAAGCTCAAAGTTGGTCTTGCACAAAGGTACTTTATAAAACGTGACTGTCACAGAATCTCCAAGAACTTCAAGGCATTACAGCATCTCCACTAGTGACACAAATTCTTAAACTCCTCTTTTAGATTTTTAAGAATAAAAGACTCAAGACTAAGCTTAAGGAACAACTCACATTAAATCACTACAATCAGATTTCTGGGGCTACTTTAAAATTTCCAATAAAGGTTTCTAACTAAAGAGTTTTTAGGCAAAACTTTTCTGAATGAACAAACTCAGTGCACAGACACTGTGGTCCACTCTTCTTTCTCTGAAAGTCTCGCTGCCCAGATACCATTGCAGTTAGAGAAGAAAGGGCCACTTAGCTGCTTAAACACAGATTCCCAAGAAGTGCACTGTACAGCAGTGCTGCCTTTCCAAGGGATACTACAGTGTTAACTGTGGAATTAGAATAATCTGAAAACATAAAGAAACTGGAACACATGCATAATACAAGGCAAGGCTCCTGATCTTTAAAACTGTAGGCATGGCCCAGTTTCTACTTAATTTTCTCTTAAATTAAACTAAGCTTCTACTTAATTTTCTTTACTTGCTCACAGATCTGCTTGTTCAAAAAATTTCTAAAAAATAAAAAATTAGTCACCTTTTAGATACTGTTCATCCATAAAGTAAAAATAAAAACTTTTAGTCAACTGCAACATTTTGGTATCTTCTAGAAAAGTAAGTTTTCAAAGAATGGCTGATCGTACAGAAATCCCTCATATAACTGTACTGAAAAGTATGAGTTTTGAGCCCCCTGAAAACTGTCCAGTCTGTACCCCTGCTGCAGGTCAAAGGGTTTTGTAGATTTTCACACTGAAAGCCAATGTCTAAGGTTGTCCCAGTGACACTCCATCTTCAGTGCTGCTCTCCATGCTATTCAGGGAAGATGGTAACACAGATGCTAACTCATTTAATTCTGGTGAGGAGGAAAGGAAAATCACTCTCTTTGGTGGTTCAAATGTTTCACCTAAGAAATTAGTCTGTATCTACAGCCTTACACTTGTATTTGGCATTTCAGGATGTAGAAACTCCTGAAGATATTCAAGTTGCTAGGGTGGGAATACCCACTTGTCTATCTCCTCCCTCAGAACATCACCCAAATGAGAAAACTGTCATTACTATCCTTTACTGCTGCTGTGTCCCATGCCAAGAACTTAGCTTTTCCCAGACTGTGGAATGACTTGCAGAACTTCAAAACAAAAAGGCTTTGTCTCAGACATAACATCTGTTTTGAAGACTGGTCTTATGACTAAAATGTGCTGGTGAACAAGGAAGTAAAAAGCAGAGAGGTCTAAGCTCAGAGCAGCCCAGCTAGCTACGGAAAAGATGGCCATCATTCTAAATTTCTCTCTCTCTCTCTCTCTCTCTCTCTCTCTCACACACACACACACACACACACACACACACACTGAATAAAGTAAACACAGATTTCAATGAACCAACACCTATGCCTCAGGGAATCAGACATGGTCACCTTAAGTCAGACAAGTGGGAGGCAGCAGTTGCTGTGACACACTGACTGACACATTCCTTTACTCACATAGTCTGTTGAGCATCTGCTGTGTCACGGTCTAAGAGCTAAGAAATGAATTTGACTTTGCATCCCCCAGGACCTTTCCAGCAGGGTGGAGAAGCACCTGAGTAAGTGCTAATACACTCTGGTAGGCACAACTGAGAGGAACATCTGCAACATAGTGGGGAAGGAAAGGAGAGAGGAGGGCTACTAGACACTGGGGGGGGCAGGGCTCTGGGAATGGAAGGGCTTTAGCAAGGAGGAAACATCTAAGCCTATTTCCCTCAGCAGGGTTTTAAGGTATCCAATAAAGCAAAATAAAGGTCAATTGAAAATGAAGAAATCAAAGTGCTTCTTCAATGGAGCCACCAAGTTACCTTTTAGCTGTGGAAGAATAGATACCTTAAGTTAAATGCAAGACACAGATTCTGCTGGAAGACAGAAGACTGAATTCAAATGCAAGGATTACTTTAAATTTTAAGGCAGTATCTGCATTTGAAACCACCTGTGCATTAACACCATAGGGCTCCCCCAACTTTTGCATTGTGCCCTCCAAGTAAGTAGTAGTAGCCCTACAGCAACAGGTATATGGAAGGAATGGCTTACCTCTGGTGCCCTCTTTCCTCAGCACATTCCATGTAGCTGGGACCCATAGGGACCCACAGGATCCATTGAACCCACAGAGACCCAGGCCTCTGCTGAAACAGGCCAGGTCTGGGTGAGAACAGTGTGTGAACCATATGGGTTGGTGAAGCTGACCAGGATCACCCACTTGAACACTTTGTCACTTTCATTTTTATAATGGCAAAGGGGGCTTGTCAGATGTGTGGACCCATGTTACATGAATCTTTATGTTGTATTGTTTTGTAAACTGTATAATTTTTTAATATATGAGTTTTTTAAAAAGTACAGAAAAATCTTGTCAAGGCCTTAAGAAGGAATATGTGCATCTTTCAGGGGTCACTTTACCAAGGGGATAAAATAGCTGTTTTACAAATAGCTTTATTTAAAAAAAAAAACAAAAATCAAAAAAATTTTAAAAAATCAAAAACAAAATAAACTTCATTTTAGCCTTGAAAAAAAAAAATCTTGAGAAACTTGTGAACACACCCATACTTTCTAAAGGCATTCTAGCATAATAGGCGAATACCCTTTCAGGCCAGTGAGGCTGTATCCCCTAGACTGTACTGGCAGTAGCACCTGTCCCCAAATGTATTAGATCTCCCCACCTCCATCCTCACACTTTCACCAATCACACACATCTTCCAGATCTTGGGGAGTAGGAGTTGTAACAGCTATGCCCTCTTAAGCCTCACAGACTGCTTTAGTTCAGTACCTAATGCATCTTTGTTCACCAAGACACTGGAGGAGAGGGTGCTGGCTCCTGGTTTCATTTATGGAACAAATACAGTGGTCCTGAGCCAGTATAACCCAAAAGGCACAGGGGCCTGAAACAGCTAAACAGCTGATGGGATGTTTGGGGGAAACTATAGCATCTATGAAATGGAGTAAGAGAACAGCGAAGGAGCCACAGAATGAAGAGTCTAAGATGAGCATCACTTTCTGGAAGCCAAGAGACATGGGATTCAATTCGTAAGTTGCCAGGTCCTGCCACATGTATTAAGACTTATGGGTATGAGGGCATTGTTTCATTGAAGATAATAAAACAGAAAAGTTGGTAATGCAGTTAGAATGAAAAAGATGTAGGATAAATGTAGTTCAGTTGTTAAGAGGGCAAATTGTGGTCTGATAAGCTCTGTGTCCCCAAAGTTCATATCCTTAGGGTATGCTGAGGGGATCAGAACCTTTTAGACACAGGACCTAGAGCAAGGTAATCAGGTCTTGGAAGTACCATGGTTGGAAAGAACTAATCATGGAGTGAGTTATTGTAAAAGTAAGCTGCAATCAAGTGAGACCATCCCTACATGTGGCCCTCTTCTATACACAGCTAGTGAGTGCCTTCTCTGCTTCTCTTCTATACTGTGGTACCCCACCAGGAAGTAACTCTCAAGGTCTGCATTACAAACAATTGGAGCTCTTTCAACAGAGGCAATAATATTCATTCTTAATCAAAATCTCTTCTAAAGACCCTGCTATGCACTAGAATAAAACTTCTATAACAGTCCTTTAGCCAGTTTTTCTATATTTATTATAGTTGTGCCATAAGCCAGAGTAATCTAATAAGAAATTCCTTCTGTATTTCTCTATTCCAAGCCTTTTGGTGCTTCTTTTTGTTGCGCTAGCGTAAAAATCCAAAGTCCTTACCTTGTCTCTGTATAAGATGGGCTCAGGCTCTCCCTTCATTTTTAGTTTTTGCCACTCATCTTAGCATCTGAAAGCATTTGAGCATGCTATATCCCCTGTCCCTGGAGCATTGTCTTTGTCTACCGTTCTACTCATCCTTCAGGTCTGAATTTAAATATTGACTTAAGTGCCATGTCTTCAAACTCTCTTGATGTAAAAGACAACTTATGCATGGCAATAATCACAGAGTCTATAGTTGTAGTTAGGAACACTCTTAAATGCCTGCCACCTGCGTTATGCTAAGTGCCATGAAGTCACTGCTTGTATTTCTTTTGCTCAGAAAAATATGATTAATACTAAAAACATGGGTATCTAGCAATCTGCCTAAACAACTATCATTTGACAAGTTTGTCAAGTAAATAAAAGTGAAGGTTTAAAATACCATCCAACCACAAGGAATGAAAGCTATTGCTAACACAAGTTTGAACCAAGGAGGCCAATGAGCAATGCAGCCCAGTGCAGAGCACAGCTCCCAGTTCAGCAGGGAGAAGCACATCACCACAGTAGTTCACACCAAGCCTGCCTGCTTCACATCCCTACTATAAAACAAAACAAAACCCCAAATAGCACCCAGAGCAAAACAGTTCTGGTTTTATCTTTTAAAAAAATATTCAGATACTTGATAAGATTGTTGAATTTTAAGAATTCTACTGTTAAAAAAACAAAGCTCTTAAATTACTGATTTAAGAATTCATTGCCTACTGCTACTATGTATCTATCTACTATGTCCAAATCTATCTGCCTCCTCCAACTCAGTCTTAAGACAATTACTGCTTCCTAATCACTTGGCTCTCTCCTCTGACTCCCTCTAAACTTTGTTCGTGATACTGTTGCCACAGAAATGGCCCTTTGCTCAGGACAACTTGGACTTACCCCATCTTAGCCACCCCTTGTATTCAGAGAGGGTTCAGAAATGTCTGTATGGGAGATATTAGAGTGTACACTGGGGGGGGCATGCTGGGCTATTATTGACACAGCTAACAATGTTACTCTGATTACTGGGTTTTATATAACCCAGAAAGTCACCTGAAGGAGACACTGACACTTTATAATTCATTCTTCATCCTCATACTGCTTCTATCAGAGAGGTTCATCTAAAGGCTGCAGAACAGATAGGAGCCCAGCACTGTATACTCTTCTGCCTTAGAGAACTGAGCCTGGACCAAGGCAGTCTGCTCACCTGATCTCTCCCAGGAGCCTAGAAGCAACTGGCAGAATAGGCTTCCATTATGAGATTGTAGTTCCAAATTCTAACAAAATGCTTGGCATAAAATAAATGTTCAATGCTTTTTGGACTATATAAATCAAATATTTTATGAAAACCATAGTGTAAAGAGAAACACATTAGATTCAGAAAGGAAAATAAAGAAAATAATTTAAAATATAAAAAATTTAAAGTATTTTCAAAACCCAAACATCAGAAAACACAAAGTATAAAATGCAAAGATTTTTATTTTTCAAAAAACACCTGTACCTATCTCTGTTTCAAAGATACCTTCTATATCATCAGGGAAGCATTCAACATGTTTATTTATTTATTACCTTGTGTATTTCACTGCATGAGGGTATTTGGCACTGCTGGGAAGGGAACAGAACACAGTGATGTGGAATGTGCTCCCCCACTCCCATTTCCTAAGGGCATGTTTAAGGATCCCAATGAGAGAATGACAGAATGAAGAGGTTTAAACCAACTAAAACCACAAAAGTGAGAAGATGAACAAACTTAAGAGGAAAGATGGCATGTAAAGATAAATGAAAATGGACATGCTATTACAAGAAGGATATCATGGGGGAATACTCTAAAAGTTATGATCAGGCAAGCTCTGGAAAATTAAATTCTAGGCTGCTTAGTTTTGAAGTGGTGGACAGCTAGAGGGTGTTTCCTTAGTTACGAATGGAAAGCACAAACACACTGATAATCTGAGTATGTGACAAACAGCAGGTCCTCAAATGTGTGCTCCACAAACAGAAGGTGTGTTCACTACAAGACTAAGACTAGTGTGTTCCACAAACGGAAGATGTGCACAGTGCAAGACTGAGGCTAGTGCTAGGCTGAAAGGTGGGACAGCATGGGGTGGTAGCTCAGCAACAGGTTTGCAAACACAGACAATCAGTGTGTTTGCACTGAGGTTGAGCCACTCATCAGATGGATACTACAAGTTTGGGGGGCTGTTACAGCACAATCAAGAGAATGTATTTTATTTAGTAAGTCTATGCCCCATGCTGTTGAGTTTTTGGATCAACTATAAAATGCACAACCAAACTAATTCTTCCATGGGAACAGGATTCAAGTTCACTTCCAACAGTCCTTAGTACATTAGCTTTTTTCACAGCCTTGATGAAATGCTGACCTTTAAGGTTGAGTGGGTAGGGAGCTGCTGGTAGATCTGGGAAAAGGTGGGGGGGGAGAATGATTATGATTAAAACACATTGTATGAAATCCTTAAAACAATCGTCTTAAATTGCCTCCATACTATATAGAAAAATAAGGGTAAATATTTAACATTTTAAGTTTCTGGATCTCCATTTCAATGTTTAGTACATAAGTACTGTGTAAATAACTCAAGCTTAATATGGCATCATCACTGAAGAGTGAGAACAAATTTAATGCTTTACCATACTTTGTATTATTATAATGCTAGAAAAAATAATGAATAGGCTTAATATTCAATATACCAACTTTGGCCTGAAAGTCTACAGCAGAAAGAGAAAACAACACAGTTATAAATTATAAATATATTTACAAATAAATTAAAGGTAAGGCTAATTAAACATAATCAACATTAAATTATAATCATTAAGAATATTTAATCAATATAGTATGCATAGGCTGGGAATATAGTTCAGTAGGAGAGCAGTTGACTGGCATGTGCAAGATCCTAGGTTCAATCCCCAATACCCTGCTCCCCACAAAAAAAGAAAAACAAGGAATTATATTTGTGACTAATGTTAGCAGTAAACTTTACCTCACATGTAAAATCTGGGAAAATCAGAGCATGGTGAGGAACTGTGGCTCTCATGTTAAAGATGTCATATACACTTCTATCAGCAGGGAGGGGACAAGAATTGTGGAGCGAATGTTAAACACGCCATACATCCTTCTACCAACAGGCATGAGGACAGAGGGACAGAACAGAGGCATTTACATTCAAGATCATTACAAACAATCAACAACTAGCCCTGAGCTGAAGCCCTCAACACCCCAGATATCAAGCTGGGTAGCTCTCAAAACAGCAGGTAATTCTGAATAGTATATTATTCACACTGCAAGGGAAATGGAATAGCTAGGAGCAATCTATAAAGAGCTGTGAAACGAACACCAACCAACAAAAGCCTTTTCTTTTACCCTTTAAAAGAAAAAGGCAGCAAGTATCCAAAATGTAGGTTTCACATTCAAATAAAAATTTCACTTTGTGTGTCTAGTACACATTCTTCCAACTCTATTTGTAAAGCTGAAAAAAGTATGTTAAAGTATTAAGCAAATACTACATGTCCTATAGGTGCCAGAACTTATTACAAGAATGAAAACTATATGAAGAATCACTTTCATTTTAAAATTAGGACATTTAGAAACAGTTTTGAATAATTTTTCCCTTAATTAAAAAATAAAAAAAGAAAGGCTCTAAAAGAAGGTCCCATTAACCACTGACTCCTTTTACCCAAACTCCCCACTGCACAGAGACCAGACAGATACCTTTCTGTGTCCCTAGTGACAAAGCCAGCAGCAGCAGAGGAGCCGCAGCCATCAGGCCTCTTAGGGGCCCTGGCCTTAACTCACAGAGATCATGTGGTTAAACAACCCCACATCACATTCTCCATCTTGAACACAGGAATTGCAAGGTATTGCATCCATGAGTGACAGTGCCTACCTGGCCCATGTTCTGCATACACTGCAGATGATGGAGGCAGATGTAAAGGACGGTGGCTGTGAAGCAGTGAGGAACACTGGTGAAACGGGGTCAGACTAAATTAAGGACCCTGGCTCTCACTAACTTGTTTGGGTGCAGCCAATCCCTTCTTACTAAGCTTTGGTTCTAATCCTTCATAAATGTTTAAGCTTTACAAACCTTTGAGAACTGTGTTCCTTAATATATCAAAAGTCTACTTGACAATGCTACTATTTCTACCAAGTAAAGACTGAATTTTACTTTGCTGAGGGATCCTGAGTTACCAAAGAGAGATAATTAATGATGGATAAACATTTCATACAGTGCAGAAGATGAGGATGTCACCATCAGGTATTCTACAATGAATTATTATAGGTAGAAATAGAACAGTACTGAAAAGTCTCTGAGCTACTAGCTCACTGATGGAGACAGAATTAGACATTTATTACTGAAAGGCAGATCAAGTATATCCAGACCTATATAGAAGTCCACTCACTAACTTTTAAAAACTTCTGTGTGAGACAGTTATGCTACTTGAGATCTTCCCGGCATAATGGTACTATGTTTTATTGCGCCCCAAATTTATCTTTGAAATGACCAACTATAAAAAGAAAATATATCAACTATGTGACTATAAACTAAAATTTGGTAATACAATTCATTATTTTGTATACTATTACTTGGTAAGAGGAGAAACATGTGCCATATGTACTAACCAACCCTTCATTCTTAAGTGTCACTGGTGACCATCAGTGAGCCACCTCACACAACAAAGTCAGGTCTTCACAGGCACCCTTAAAGACTATTATGTCTCTAAGAAGAAACCAGTGAGACCATTGGACTCTGCACAAGCTCTTCCTCATATCCCTGCTGTCTTCCTTCCCTTTGACAATAGTGTATATAGTCCTTTTGCTCAATAGCTTTTGAATTCTACTTTAACACCATTACCATTGTATGTCTGCCGCCAAATCCTAAGGCCAATGCTTTCTTACCCCTGAATTTGTGATCACACATCCCTTCCTTTTCTCTAAAATGTGTCAAAATCAACTTGACAGAAAATACATTTATACCTCCTGCAGAAAATTCCCTAGGCTAAGGGGAAAGAAGATGTGATTTTGTTTGATTAGTCCACAGGAAACAAGGCCTACCATCTAGAGGTGTACATACACCAGGCCCTTAGCCTGTCTTCCGGCCCATGCTGCTATGTCTATGTGGCTGATGTTTCTGCTGACAGAGGTTACATTTAACTTCGTTCTTACAATCAGTGCCTTGTATAATGTCATGCAGAATAATCTAAATATATACCTTTATAATTTTAAATAAAAATCAATGAAATAAAGATGTCTGTATACAGTTTAGACTGTGTGCCTCAATGAACACGTCAATCAGGGCTGTATATAAGTCCATTAGCTAAGATAGGCTTCAGCTCTAGGTCATGTCCAGGACACAGAACTTTAAACATTGTTGCTAGGATGAAAGCAATATTCCTGCTTAAACCTTTAGCCTACTTGTTTGGTATCTCTCTGGAATTTTGTGCAAGCTTGGGGACAGGTTTTTTGAAAGAAAGAGAGGGGGGGAGGGAGGGAGGAAAGAAAGAAAGAAGAAAGAAAGAAAGGCTATGGCATTTTGGACTGAGGCCACAGAGAGATCTAAAACTGAGCCACTGAGTCCTTTAAAATGCCCCCTCATCCTAAATATAGGCATTTATTCCATTTTAAAGCTGAGATTTCACAAGGAAAGTCATAATACAAATTACTATTCTCCTTACCTATTTCTAAAATGTTAGTTGTAGTAAGAAGTTTCTGGCCCTACCTAGTTCCAGGGTCAGGACCCACCCACAGCCCTGCTGCTGCTTTTAGCACCAAATAATGATTTAGATGCTTATATTAATTACATGATGTTTGGCCTATGGCTCAGGCTTATTGCTTGCTAGCTCTTACAACTTAACCCATTTCTATTAAGCTATGTCTTGCCATGTGGTCTGTGGTTTACCTGAGTTCCTTTATATATTACTTCTTGGGCAGCTAGATGGCATCTCACTGACTCTGCCCTTACCCCTCCCCCCATCTCTATGCTTAGATTTCCCACCTGCTTCTAAGATGCCTTGCCATAGGCCAAAACAGTCCTGTATTAACCAATCATATTCACAACATACAAAAAGACACCCCACATCATTGTGACCTATGTACAGATGGCGGGCGACACAGGACACTTTGTAGCCACATGATTTCACTACATTTGTACTCTTTTCTATTCCCTAAAGCAGGGTTCCAACAATCAATTATGGCTGGTACTTATAAAGAGTTACAAATTTTTGAAAAATAATCTGAATTGACTCACTCCAGTCTAATCAGATCCTTGTGGATTCAGGTAATCTTATAGCTCATTCTATACCATAGTTTATTAGAATAAAAGGTAACATTAAATAAAAAGTTTAAATTTGTTCTATAGTTTATCAAGGAAGTGATCTAGAAAAATGAGTCTGTATGATACACCCTGCAAAGCTACTAAAAATAAGAAACTAACAGGTTTCCTTAAAGATAAAATTGTTGCTGGGCAGTGGTGGCTCACACCAGCATTTGAGAGGCTGATACAGGTGGATCTCTGTGAGATCAAGGCCAGCCTGGTTTCCAAACCTAAACAGAGAAACCCTGTCTTAAAAAACAAACAAACAAACCCAGAAACCAACCAACCAACCAAAACCCCCAAAATATTGAGATTCTGAGTTTTCACACTTCATTTTCTTAAGTCTTTATAAAAATAAATTTTACTAGTTCTCCAATCAAAAAATGGAGTTCAGATCTAAAAAGGGAATTCTCAGCAGAAGAATTACGAATGGCTGAAAGGCACCTGAAAAAGTGTTCACCATCTTTAACCATCAGAGAAATGCAAATCAAAACAACTTTTAGATACCACCTGACACCTGTTAGATTGGCTAAGATAAAAGACACAGAGGACAGCCTATGCTGGAGAGGATGCTGAACAAGGAGAACACTCCTCCATTGGTGGGAGTGTAAGCTTGTTCAGCCACTTTGGAATGCAGTACGGCGGTTTCTCAGAAAATTGAGAATCAATCTCTCCAAGGACCCAGCAATACCACTTCTGGGTGTATACCCTAAAGATGCACAGTCACACTCCAAAGGCATTAGCTCAACTATGTTCATAGCAGTGTTATTTGTAATAGCAAGAACCTGGAAACAACCTAGATGTCCCTCAACTGAAGAATGGATTAACAAACTGTGGTACATCTACACAATGGAGTACTACTCAGTAGTAAGAAAAAATGATATCCTAAAATTTGCAGGCAAATGGATGGACTTGGAGAATATCCTCCTGAGCGAGGTATCACAAACTCAGAAAGATAAGCAGGGGATGTACTCACCCATTAGTGGACTCTAAACAAACAAACAAGTAAAAAGCAAAGCATGCCCAAGCTGCAAACCACAACCACTGAAAGCTTGGGACCAGAAACACCCTGGACTGACACCTTGGATCCCACTCCCCCTAGAGGAACACCTGACTCAGTCTAGAGGATTGGGGGAGAAAACTGGATCTGCCAGGAGTGGAGACTGAACTAAGCAATATTGGGACATTGGGACAGTGAGACCATGGGACTGCCTGATGCCTGCCCAGGGAGGGGATGGGGAGTTAGGGTTAGGGTTAGGGTTAGGGTTAGGGTTAGGGTAGGAGTTGTGGAGAAGAAAGAGTGACCTGATGTGGTGGGAGGGGGAAGGGACCTTGGATAAGGATATACAAGGATAGAAAATGTGACTTCTTTGTTCATAATAATAATAATAATAAAAGAAGAAAATAATAAACCGGTCAAATGTTTTATTTAAAATACCTATTTTCATTGATGTAATGGTTTGATGATTGTTATAGTTAATTTTAACTATTGATTAAAATATTTACATCTAAAAAAATTTTACTAGTTCTATAATAAATTCGTGAGATAATGACTACTTTAAGGACAATAGTAAAAGGAAATGATTATCAAATAATTAAAGCACTATATGAAAAAGGAAGTTATCACTTGCTTGGCAAACTTGAGGCCCTGGGTTCAAATACCCAGTACTACAAGAAAGCACCACCTTAGACTACAAGAACATTCAGTGAGGTGCCTATCACTTTTGCTTCTCTAACTGTGTACAGATCTAACTTTATTAAATCTCTATGTGGTAAATGTGATGACTTTAGATATTATGTAAGAAAATTTCACCAAGCTTTTTCAATTATAGAATATCTATATAGACATATTTATATTAAAATTAGGACAAATTTTTAATGTCTTTGAGTCATCATTTGAAAAATAATTCCCAGTCTGGTAATGTTATCTAAAGGAATTAAGAGTCAAAGAGAAGAAATCTGTTTCCTGTTTTCTTGCTGTATTTCTATTACAGGACAGGTGAGTTTGTGAGACTCCCGGGCCTAAGAAAATTCCAGACCCTTTCTTTGAAAATTAAGAATTATACTGAGTATTTGGCCCATCACAGAATGGGCCCTCTCCACAGATCATACAACCATGAAGCAGGTCTGCTCCTTGTCTTTTGTGACCTTGACTGTATTTGATTGTGCCATCTGTCACTCACTCACTTCCTCTAAGGTCACCCACCTCTTGCCCTCCCAACCTTAGCCACCATGTGTCTCACTGGCAGAGACCTCCATCACCCTTTAATCCTGTTTCTACTTCCAGATCAAACACATAGGAGGAATGCAGTTTGAACAAGATAAAAGGCAGGCACACGGCTTAGCACACTTCCTAATGACAGCACAGTATCTAAACTCTAACCCAGTGCACAGGAATGGGGGCTGACACGTGAGAGCTGGTGGCCCCACAGAATGGCTGCCTACCACTGTTTTCTGTAATGGTGAGGAGAGTCATGACATCTGGGTGACAAATGACAAGCCTTCGCTTGTACAAGTCTGAGTGACACAGGTGTTTAGGAGCGAAACTTAGGTGTTTAGAAAAAGAGCACAAGACCACTAAAGTGGTAACTTTTTCTATTACTGAATATTTGTCACAGTGCTGTGTATAAACAAGTAAATATATATAAAGCAGAGAACCAGAGCCTTAATTATTAACAAATTAAGAAGCATTTATTATTTTTGTGTGTATATCAACAGCAGATACCTTTATTATTTGCTCTTCATTCATTGCTGAACTATGGACAGCCATTTTAGAGGCCCCAGCATGTGAACAGAGATATTCTCCCCAGCTGTAGCACTTTCTTCTCACTTTTCTTACAACATATTTTGATCATGTTTTCCTCCTCCCCAGATCCTCCCATTTCTCTACCCTCCCAACTTTGTTTTCTCTTTTTCAAAATACAAACAAACCCAAGAATCAAACTAAACCAACCAATCAAACAACCCCCACCCCACAAAAAATCAAAACAGACAAAACTCAGTAAGACAAAAACCAAAAAAGTTCCACAGAAACTACCACTGACTTAGTTCTGTGTTGGCCAGTTATTCCTGGGCATGAAGCCTGCCCTGAAGTATGATTGACATAATTAATGCTACTCTATGGGAAAAAACCATTTTCCTTTGTCAATGGGTACCAACGTCAGATGGCTTTTTGGTTAGGGGTAAAATGCATTTATTACTTTTGAGACAAGAGAATCATTGAAACAATGCAACCAGTGAGAAGAGCCAGAAGTTAACCGACTATGGGAAAAGAGCACAGGACACCAGAGAAGCAAAGGCCACACTAGACACAACATTTATGAGCCAGAAATGTGAGTGGCTCATCTAGTGAAGTCTTGTCATGCAGACATAAAGGTTTGAGCTTGATCCCAGAATCCACATGAAAAGGCACTGTGACGACACCCTGGGAAGGCAGAGGCACACAGAATCGATGCCCCTCATGGCCCTGCCAGCCTAGTTCAATCAGCAAGCCCAGGTTCCAATAAGAGACCCCATCTCAAAAATCCTGAAAATGACACCCAAGGTCACCCTGCGAACTCTACACCTATGTGCAACCCATTTACAGATATAACCTGCAAGTCTAACTATAATCATAAAAATAATATGCTATCTTTATTACATTGTTTCTTCTTTTAAAAATATGATTTAAATTTTTAAATCTTCAAAAGTATAATATAAATAATATTTAATAGCTTACTAAAAATTTAATATATGTAACTACTTGGTTCATAGCAAAGGCCTAGCTTTTTTTCTTTAAAATTATATGAATTTTCAGAAATTTTCTTTTCCTTTCATCTGCATCTATTTTAAAAGATATCAGAAAATATAATTTCTGCAGACATGTTAATTTTACTATTTAATTAACATTAAATTAGCATTATGAATCTCTTCAAATTGAAAACAAATCAGATATACTTAAAAGTACATGGTCAGCTCTGAAAAAATATATATATAACACAAAACTGAACAGGTTATATTTAGGAATATATATGCATATAACAATTAATGGAAAGAGGTCATGAATATGGAAGAGAACAGGAAGGGGTATTTGAGAGTCATGGGGGTTAGAATGGGAAGGAAAAATATTGCAATTAAATTACAATCTCAAAACTATAAAGTCAAAACTTTATAGTTTTTGAAAAATTTAAATTAATAATAGCAACTGAACTTGTGATGCAACTCATATGCTGGAAAAATCTTGAGATCCATACATCTTATTTTGATCATATATGCAATGTGGATTCACATGAAGACCAGAAGGTGTCAGCCCCAGGGGCTGGAGTTACAGGTGGTTGTGAGCAGCATGATGTGTGTACTGAGAGCTGAACATGGGTCTTCTGGAGAGCAGCAAGCAGGAAGCACTCCAGAATGCCGAGTCACTGCTCCTGCCTCACTAAGTATCTTTTTTACAGGAAGAAACAAGCAATACCCCTTTACCCCGCCACCCCCATCAAGATTTAACTCTCTTGTGCCAGATGAGATATGACCAATCTGGAGGCTGTAACTTGAAAAATGAGCTTCATATGGACTTGTCATGGAGCAAAGAGCTATTTTTAAATGCATAAGAGAAGCATTCTAAATTCATTGTTTTCTCCAAGCAAGGAATAATGTTGGTGTTTATTAAAATAAGTTTGCTGTCATTACCTGGGATGAGGTCTTTATTGGTTTCTATGGTAAAACCAGGTAAAAGAATAACAAACTTATTCAATGTGTGAAATTCAAACATTTCAGGTTTTTAATCACCCACGTTAGGTTATTAGTTCAGTCATTCTCAAAACATGTCTTGGATTAACAGCTCCAATACTACTTCAAGGAATTGATAATCCTTTGCATATTCATAGGCCCCATCTCAGACCTACAGAACCAGAAACAATAATGGCAGAGTCTATAACCAAGCAGCTCTCCAGGTGATTCTGCTACATAGAACTTTTAAAACCAGTGGCTTAGCATTCAAAATATATCAAGTTCCTTGAATTTTATGTTAATAATAGTATCTATAGATAGAACAATTGCACAATTTGGAGAGACAAGAAATCAATCATACAAATGCACCAAACCTATTCTTTCCACCAACACATTAAACAATACTATAGGGGAGATTATGATGTAATTAACAAGTGAGAGAGCTGAGAAAACAGAAATGACAAAATGATTGCAATAACTACATATTTTATCAATGGGGT
Organism: Sigmodon hispidus; assembly: GCA_004025045.1. Lineage (NCBI taxonomy): Eukaryota > Metazoa > Chordata > Mammalia > Rodentia > Cricetidae > Sigmodon > Sigmodon hispidus. Next base: position 285,353 of record PVIH01000093.1, read on the forward strand.
AGGAATAGAGTAAGCATATTATACCCCTGGAGAGCACAGAGCACATGGATGGAAGACAGGGTGGGGCCTGCTCACCAGGCAGCAGTCCACCAGAGCCTGGGCAGCAGCACCAGCACCAGCACCAGCACAATGCAGGTCTAATACAGACCATTGCCAGAATGTGTGCACCTTTGTGCTTTTATTTATTCAGTGTATCTTCCCATGAACATCTGCTCTTGTCATGAAGGTCACACTTAGTATAGCGCAGTCTGGTGAAGTTGCTCAGTTCTCACCTTTTCCTGCCTGCGTTCCCATTAGCTGAGGAGCCACATGAAGAAGCCATGAGGTGCTCTGCCTTCATCTTCCCTCTTGGTACTGAAACTACAGGTTCCTTGTTCCCTGATGCTTTCACTTCCTCAATGTTCCTACACAAAGAACTTTCTAGGTCTGTTGTAAAAGAAATAAATCAAGTCAAAGATACACATCTACTTTAATTCTCCACTTAAATGAATTTCTCATGAGGCCTTAAGGACCCTCCTCTAGCTCAACATCTACAGCAGCTATCCTGGCTCCAGTATTAGATGGTAAGAAATTGCAAAGTGTTGGTATACTGTTATAATCATTGTAAAATCTAACCAATAACTTTAGCTCTGTGTGTTTTCATTCTTAGAGGAATTGAACTTTGTATTTTTACAAGTGTTTTATTGCTAAATAACTTAAGAGATTTACTAGCAGTTAATAAAAACCCTAAAACAATGAACTAAGGAAAATTGACCTGAGTGTAAATAAAAGTGTATCAAAATAAATTCCAACCAACCAACAAGGCATTGCCTTTCTTACACATTCTTTTTTTTTTTTTTAAAAAAATAATTCTACGCAATCTTTCTTCAAAATAATATCGAAATAATCCTTGACCTTGAGGGCCATAAAATCAAGCGGAGAGGTGGATTTGGTGTTTCAGTCGTAACGTTCTGACTTCTGCTTTAAATAGCTGGTCAAAAGCACAATACAGATGAGCCCACTCTGAGACAAATTACATATTGTAGAAAGATCTATATAATATGTATAACCAAAAACAATTCCTACTTGAAATGAAATGAAATACTGAGTGCTATAATACCATCCTGCTAAACAAGGTATGTCCATTGGTGCAATAGTGACATGGAGATCCTGGCAGCTATCAACCACTTCCTGACTGGATCTGAGGTCTGTTCTATGAAAGAGAATACTGGCTTTGTACTGGTCAAAGGTCATGTCATGGACATAGACCAGATGGTAGAATCCACTACTGTTATTTTGCTAAAAGGGTACATGGTTAAAACTGCCTTCTAAATACTTAAGCTTACACCCATAGACCAGTGCAGCTCCCAACCTTAGTCAATGGTGAGGAAGTGGAGATTTATAACTCAGATAAAGGCTTTAGCTAAGGGACTGCTGGTTGCTCATTATTAGATGGATGCATCCATGAAATCTACTCTGAGGCACAGGGAACACTGTAGAGGTGGGCAAAAGGGTTGTAAAGGCTGGAGGGTTGGGAGGAATAGAGGGTAGTGCTGTTTTCTAGACCTGACACGGCCACTGCAATCACCAACCATAGCAGATGTGACACCCTGCTCAAGACCTGCAGGCAGAAAGAGTCATCAGGGATGGAAGGGGAATAAAGATAAGGAGAAGGGATGGGAGTGTGATCAGAAGACATGGAATGCAACAAGAAATCATCAATGATTACCAACTAAGCCTAAAAAAAGAGTAATGTCTGTATAGAGCTGAGTGAGTGGCTCAATGCTACTTAAATAAAATTAGGGGGTAGGGGAGTGGAAAGCAGAGCTTTATTTTTGTTTTATTTTAATCCATGTGTATGTGTGTGTACATATTTGGATGTTTGTGACCACATGTGAGGTTGATGTTAGGAGTCACCCTTGATGGTTCTTCCACTTTGCTTCATTGAGACAATCAAACATGGGGATATAGCTAGTCCTGCTATTCAGCCTGCGCTAGAGAATCTTGTCTGCTTTGAAGGTCAGAATTACAGATTTGCTGGCACACTTACCTGGGATTTATCTGGGTGACAGCAGCTCTTCAGCCACTGAGCATCTCCCAACTCCCCAAACCACATCTTTACTATAAAAGCTAAGTGGGCTGAAATGATAATGCCCCTCCTCAAAAACATACACACTCATATATTTGAAAGCTCTGCCCACACTTGGTGGAACTACTTAGGGAAGGATTAGGAAGGTATATCTTTGTTGGAGGAGGTGTGTCACTGGGGATGTGCTTTGAGGTTTCAAAATCCCATGACATTCCTAGTTAGGTCTCTCTGCCTGGCATTTGTAGATCCAGATGGAGGTGCTCACCTACTGCCCCATCTCCCATGATGGTGATGAACTTTAACCCTCTGAACCACAAGCCACAATTAAACACTCTCTTTCATTAGTAACTTTGGTCATGGCATTTTATGATAGAAATTAAAAAAAAAAAAAAACGAGTATAAGACAGCCATAGAGTTGATAAAATAATTGCAAGTGGTTATAAAACCTAATGGATATACTGGACAGGATTATCTCTAAAGTACTGTATAACACTAGTGAGAAAAAAAACAATACTTGTTTTTTTATAAATTTATTTATTTTTTATGTATATTGTGGGAGGAATGCAGCCAGCTAGCCTGATGGAATCATGGTTGCCCTGTTTGGTTAATGTGCATAGGCATGCTCACTGGCTACTTCCTGCTGAGCCAGCTTGGAGTCTGCCCTAAGCTGGTGATTGGTGACACTTGGTTATTGAGATGCTGGAGGCCAATGAGAGAGAGACAACACCCTAGGTGAGTCTCCAGAGGCCAGTGGGAAATTGGGAGGGATAGGTTTGCTCCACATTCGAAACAGAGGAGTCTGCCAGTCTGCCAATTGCTTTAAACAAGTCTGTTGTTTATCACTTGATTCCCAGTGTCTGGGACATCGACACCATGGTTTCTTACCCCCTCCTCTAAGGGGTGCCCAGATATAATTACTGTAACAGTGTATGAGTGTTTTGCCTGCATGAATGTCTGTGTACTGTGTGTATACTGGATTCCCAGGAAAGCCAGAAGAGTGAGTCAAATGCTCCTGGAACTGGAGTTAAAAGACAGTTGTAAACTACCATGTGGGTACTGGGAATTGAACCCAAGACCTTTGGAAGAACAATGATCCATCTCTCCAGCTTCCAGAAATACTATTACTCCAAAAGAGAGACAAACTTCCTTTTCAGAGATCCAGAGCTTGTGACACTCACCCCTGGGTCCCAGGTATAGAATGTGAATTTGAATCCACAATAATTTCACCTCTCATTTCATGCATTTGTGAACAAAGATAAACCTGTATAATTACCATATGATGACAAAGTGAATTATACTTACAACCAAAAATCAAGATCAACAAGCTGGAGATGTAGTTCAGGGACAGAGGGTGTGCTTAGCTAGACAAGTTCCCAGTACCAACCCCCAAACCACACCAAAACAAAGACAGTAACTCTGGCTTTGATTGTATGTCTGGTGGAGGTCTGAATGACTCAAAGCTCGCAGCCTGCACAAACCTTCAACATTTCCTTTCTCCTCACACAAGCTTGTGGTTTCTGAGTCTGGCTAGTTTCTCATTCTGTCTACCATGGGCTCTATCTATTTTCTCTGTACCCACTGTCACAGGTCTTGGTCCTTGCCTTCTTACCAGATTCTTACCATACCTATTCAACTGGACATTCCCAACAAAGACCTCAGTTCAATTCTTCTGCTCCCGCCCTGCTCTTGGCTATTATAGTGCATATTCCATTTCCCCAGAATTTACTGCTATCCAGTTAGCACAGCTAGTTAGTATTGTTACATTACATAATAATCTGTGTTACAGTGATGTTGTTCTATGTTCCAAGTCTCGCATCATCATCTTAGGCTTTAGCACTATTACAAACATAATGCAAATAATTGTTAAATGGATTTATTCATTACCCATGAAAACAATGGTTTGGCTATTAAAGGTAAATCCAAATTAAAGACAAAACTTTGAAAGGGAAAAACTGCAATAAAGTTGAACATTTAATTTTAAAAGGTGGTAAGTGGTAGAACTCTAAACCAGATGAAATTTTATTAACTGAAAAGCATGATGACAATTCTTTCGCTGTTGCCCTACTGCCACATCGTGATGAGGTAATAAGTTGTCCGGGTTTTAGTTCAGTTTGTGGTCTAAGATACAATTGAACCATTCCCGACGGCTATAAACTGTTAAGTCTACAGCCATCCACTCTTCTTAAGGCAGTTGTCTCTTCTCTATAGGCAATATTTCAAAGGTCTAAGTGGGGGCAGTCACGCTTGGCCTGTGCCATTGGGGAAGGCAGGGCTTTAAGCTCTGCAGCCCAGTTTGCCCCTTGGGCACCTTGCCTAGGCGTGGATTCAGGCTGTAACTCGCCATCTTTCATTCCACCAAATCTTCCGAACATTTATTCCAATTCTAGTCTTCTTAAGGAACAAGGTTAATTGCTTCACATAAAGAAACTCACTTCCAGGTGTGGTAGTGGTGTAACTAAAGGCAAGAATATGATACAAACACAACTGTTAAGCATGAAGGTATTTTAATCATGTCCTTCATGAAAAATATACAGGAAATGTTATTACTGCACGTAAATTAGTGACACCTTGGGAGAGGTGTACTGTACATATATACATAGATAGGAAAAAGATTGTGAGACAAGTGGAGACCAAGGGAAAATAGGAGACAATTTACATATTCTAAAGTAACTTTGTTGGCACATGTACTAATGAATGTACAGTTATACACTGGCTGAGCCATGAGCACTGATTTGTGGGAAGCAGAACACTGCAATGCTTCATATGTACCTCAAATATCCAAAGTCAAACTCATTATTGTCCTCTAGCACTAAAATTGAAGCCACCTACTTTCCCCCAGTATTTGGACATATTAGAAGGAAGCATTACTAACTCTGCCCATGTCAGAGCCCTGGGGGGTCCCTGCACTCCCCATTTCCTATCTAGTAAATTCTTCCCACAAGCCATCAAACTCACAGTCCACAGATCTCTCCACAGCAGGCCTATTTTGTATCTTCATGCCACCACACTAGCTCAAGGCCACTGCCCCTTTCTTAGCCTCACTGTGGAGCTTACCTAGATTACAGAACATTACACAGTCACAACAGTGAGCAGAAACCTGTTCAACAGCACAGATCTTACAGTTGGTATCTGGCTTCCTCCACTCAAATGAGTAATCCTGCATGCTGCTATTTATATTAATTAAGTACAACACAGGCACACCATAGGTGTGTTAGGAACCCAGGCAACAAGTTATCCTGATGAATGTGGGCAGGTGAGAAGGAGAGAAAAATAAGTACTTTGAGGTGGTGGTGATGTTTACAAATGTGAAGATTTCTTGAAACTCTATACCCCCAATATGCTCGCTCACTGTTCTACCTGTGCATCAGGATTTACTTAAAAGTTTTAGAAAAAGCACAAATCTGGCATCCAGTATCTTCTTTCTGCTCTTAATATGAAGGCCAAATGATGGACACCTAATGGACTGGGAAGGCATCCTGCCATACACCCTCATCAGCATGTCTGAAGACCTTTGGTCCTGAGTAGGTCCTGTGCCCCCCTTTTCTTCAGAGCCTTCATGGCTATTGTGCTCTCAACCCAGAACCTTACTCTGGTTCCCATTTTGTTTTACTAATTCCTTCTGTTGTCCCAGATTCAATTAGAGTTCCATTTCTATAGCCAGAAGTAAACTATTCTCTGATTTGTGTCCTCTGCTCCCTCTTGCAACTCTCCAGCATACATTTTCCACAGACTGAATTCTGAAGGGTAGGAGATGTGCCAATTATCATCTTTATGTTGTCACAGTCCTCCACATACTCAACAGTTGGTTAGATAAGCTTGATGTTCCCTGTCTAGGAACATGAAAGGTAGCTAGCAGACTTTCCAAGTTTCAATATTTCAGTAAAAACTGAAACTGTTTGAGCTTTTGATACATACATGTGAAGGAAACAAGAGATGAGCACTAAGCTGTTAATGCATAGAAAGACAGGCATGCGGTTTGTAAGGACAGATGTGTTTGCTCTCACATCTGTCTGCAAGCCCTAGTGCAAACAGCAGCAATCTATTAATAAACAGTGATACTATCCTTAAAATCGTAGACAGTTGTTAAGTCATCATCAGCACAGATGCCACATTATTCTGATAATATAGAAATAGCGCTCCACCACTAACTTCCTAAATTGAAGGAGTAACTGTTTCAGTTCTTTGAATGAGGATAATTAATATGCCTATTTAGACTTTAAAAGAAATTATGTATTTGTACTTGCAATGTTTCTGAAAAGGCTTTAGGGTTTACACAATGAATATAATGGGTAATTGCAAATTACTAAATTCTTTATCCCTCAGTTTCTTTGGAAGTAAAATGACCCCATGACACTGTATTTATTAGTGTTGACTTGACAAAAGTTGATACAAATCCTTTGGGGTTTTGATAAAAATTAAAGAGTCTAATGCTTAGCAACTAGGAATCTACATAAAAGTGATTAAGTAACCAAGTGTTTCACAAACCCTTTGGTGATCACCAGAGGATCCTTGGGTTAAACAGGGACTAAGAATGAAAACGTTTTCTGTAGGCTTAAATAACAGTTTCAGAAATAATGTTGAAGCCCTGACGCAAAAGAAAAGCCAGTCTTGTGAACAAAAGTGAAAACCCAAACATGAGTTATTACTATATTCTTTACTGTTAAAAGTATTAGCTAGAACAGGCTAAACACCTTATCTATATATAGATGTAGGCGTTAATTGGACAAAATAATACATGCCTTAGAAATCTGAAGTTAGACAAAAGAACATTCTTATATAAATGTAAGATATTTTCAGACATAAAAATATATAACACTTAAGCTTTCAAATGATGATAATCCTGCCACCCAAGCTCACCAATACTGACCATCTTCAATTTCTTTTCAGGGTAAGGAAGGAAAAAACACCAAAAAGATCATGATTGAGACCTTTCAGCTAGCTGTTTTAGAAGGAAGGTTTTCTTAGAACTTCTTTAAAATAATTACTTTTTAAAAAGACTTATCTATAATCCTAGTTCTCAGAAAGATGTAGAATCATAAATATACTCTCTCGGATACAGTTCCTAAGTGTAAGGGCATTGGAACTGTACAACAGCTTATGCTCTGAGTGAAAAAACTGCCCATAGCTTTGGCAGCTGGAGTACCTGCCTAAAGGGCTATAATGCAAAGTGATCTTGCTTGCGGTAAGGAGTGTGGAGTCAGTACAAAAACCTCCTGGCCTTAAAGAGCCTCAGTGCTCCCTTTGGAGCCTAAGGGGTCAGATCCACATTATTAAACAGATTACTAAAAATTCAAAAATGCTGCTAAAATGAGTTAAGTTGGTATTTTTGTTCTTTTGCAAAAGAAGCAGAAAGAGAACTGAAGGTACTGTTGGTGTTGGAATCAGGTGGTCACCACCAGATCCTTGCTACAGTTTTCCCCAGTGCTCAGCAACCCATGTTCTGTGCTCACGTCTGTCAATCTGAGAGTCAAGTGCCAGCTGTAGTGGTGACCAGTGCCAGGAGAGGTGTGTAGAGTAGCCAGGGCCTAGAAACCTCTGGCGATTCCTGTCCAGTGAGTGGTTTCTCAGAAAGTACAGAATCACTGTGTGCACTCAACAGTTTGCATTTTATAAAATCAAGATACTAATCATTCAGTTTCATAAACCTTATAGCGTAATGCAATGGTTTGGATTTTAAATGCTTCAATATGCAAACACTGTGCCCTGTCATGGAAAGTCCCTCTCTACCTTAACTTTTCCATGCCCTCTCTATGTGGGTTCCTTCTTTGGAGACTCATTTCAAGGACAGTTTCTATTCTCCAAGCCCTACAAATTTCTAGACAGCACAGTCATCTCTCATTCAGGTTAAACCAGGACAAGATAAAATACAAAATAATCAGATCAACTTAGATAAATTAAGCAAGGGTAATAATTATACTGAACAATTTTCATCTGAAATTCAAATTAAATAGAGTATCCAATTTTGCTTTCTGTTAAAACTGGAAACTCAAAACCCTGTGGACTATCAAGGCTACCCAATGGACAGATAAAGGAAACGATGGAGGTTCCATTCATTCTTTGTCTAGATCAATCCAATCAAATATAGGAGCTACTAACCATATGTGGTTCCACAGCACTTGAACTGTGGCTGGGCCAATAGAAACACACATAGTGTAAAATATATAGTACATTTTGAATGTTTAGTATGAAAAGTAACAGGTCTCATAAGTTTATACAACTATGTACTAAAACATTATTTAGATAAGCCTGGTTAAATAAAATGTAATCACAATTAATTCTGACTATCTTACTTTTTCAATATGTCTACTAGAAACAATAAAATCATCAGAATTGTTATTTGTGTAGCTTCTACCTTCAATTTTTACTAGACAGTGATAGTCTATATGCCGCCACAGTCTTAAGACTTTCCCTGTCCCATTGGTAAGCACAGAGGGTTGCCTCTCCTCCCACTTCCTTACCACAGTAGGCCAGGAGGAGGATCAAGACAAGAAAATTAAGCTTCCTTTAGGGACTGTTTATATGAATTGGCTAGGGTTGCTGTAAAAATAATAACAAACATAGATTTAAATACTAAACAAGGGAAATTGGAGACCCAATTTTTAACAAACCTTTGTTAACCAATTCAAAAGTAGTGGTATATACTAACATTTATGTACATGCTTACATGAAACAAGATGCTCATCTTGACCCTGGTTCAATGAAAGAACTAGTGTCAGTGAGCCAAGCTGTCATGCCTGCATGGTAGCACAGCCACAGCATCTACAATAGTTCATCTTCTCCCTATGGATGTGGTGTATATTAACTGTTGCTACAGATCTTTTGCTAATACAGGCAGAGAAGGCAAGATTAGTGCTTCTGGTGTTATATACACATACCACACAACAGATACGAAATTAAACAATAGTGATAAAATAATGAAAAATTATTTTTAAAATAGGCTATCGATGCTATTTTAAGATGATATACTATTTTAGGTGATTTGTTTATTTTTATTTTATGTATACAAGTGTTCTGACTGCACACTGGTGCCTACACACCATAAGAAAATACTGAAACTAGAATTACACACAAATGGTTATGAGAATTCCTGTGTGTGCTAAGAATTAAACCCATGTTCTTTATATTAACAGTGAGTACTCTTAACTGCTCAGCTATTTCTCTAGTCCCCTAACACTAATTTTTTTCTTAAAGTGTAGAAACTTTTTAGATGAAACATAATTTTATAACCAAAGTTTCATAATAAAGCCTTTTTAATAAGAACCTGTATTACTGAGTATCACCATAGAATTTTGGCAGGTTTGTTTTATTTCCAAATTTCTTCCCAACTGTCTAAAGAGTTACATTTCTCCACTCCACTCCATGCCACTTTAAAGGCTCAAAAGTATTCAGCATGTTCTCAGAAATTTAAAAGAGCTATTAACTATATGCATAAATATAATCTTTAAATTATAAATACCTTATGCTTTTGTGTTATATAACCTGTGTTAGAGCTACTTAAGAATTTTTAATTTTTAAATTACCTGCAATGAGACTAGCTCTGACCACTGAACTATTTATATACCCCAAAGTGAAGTGGTTCTCGAGGTCTCCCTGTGGATGTCTAAATTCTTCCTCTTCTCAGTCTAACAACAGAAACAAGGGCCATTTTCCTTCAATATATTTTATTAAAGATACAGGCAGGAGAGTGGTTTGAGAGAGGCTGATGAAGCAGGGCTGCCAAACAAAGCCATCGGGAATCTCTCCAGGGCTGGTGTTCCGCAGGTCACATCATGTGCAGCTTGTCTCCAAGATCAGCAGGAAGAGGTGCGTGCAAGTGGACAGCTGGCGTTTCTCCCCTCAGCACCACTGTTCCCTATTACCAATGCTATTGCACTCAGGGAACAGCGTACCTATCTAGTGCTAACCAACTCTAATATAGAAAACATTTTCAAAATCAGTATACATCTTGTCCTCCTCAGAAAATAAATAACATTTTTGTCTAGGGTTAGCCATTTTGAGGTGTCAACAAATTAACAAAAGAACCAAGAAGTTTTCTGCTGTTAAAGTCTGGAACAAAAGCTGAAGCATTAATTTATCTCTTGGTTGAAATTTTTCCTGCTGGAGTTAATGTGTTTATTCTCTATTTCCTGAAGAAAAAGTGTAAGAAGGAAAAGAAAAAGGGAGCGGGGATTTTAAACATTTCTTTCTATTCAGACTTGATATAATAAAAGTTATGAGTATGTTTCTTAAATATTAAAAAAAAACTTTATTTTCTTATTTTTGGAGCTTAAGTCAGTTGCAAATGATTTTAGAACTGCTCTGGAGTAAAGGCAAGACACAGCTTCAGAGTGATCACGAAAAGCGTGCTTCCAAGTTGGTTTCATTAATTTTAACTGTGTCACCAGAGTATGATCATTTTAAAATTCTTGACTTCAAATCTCAAGACATTGTCTTGTTGAGAAAATACACTCGGCATTTAAAAACTGGTTTAGATGCAGACTGAATTGAAAAATAAAAGCTTTGTATAGTTGGGTTCCTGTGTGTTCTTGCATGTGGACATGTAAGTACAATGAAGGCTAAAGGTCAATTCTGGTTTTCTTCCTGGATCACTCTCCTTTTGTTTTGAGACAGGGTCTCTCTCATCAAGTGCATATGCTGTCTGAACAATAAAGTCCCAGATCTGCCTATCATCACCACCCAAGGGTTAGACAGAGGTTGGACACCTAGGCATCTCACACTGGTGCTGGGGGTATAAATTTTTGTCTTGTGCTTGTGTTTCAAGGACTTTACTGACAAAGAAGCTATATTCCCCAGGCCCTAATTTAAGAAGTGGATTAAACAAAAAGTTTAAAAATTTTAATCTCTAGGCCATATCCCACTTGTAAACAGTTAAAAACAAAACAAAACAAAACAAAACAAAAACTCTTGACAGACACATGGTATCCTGGACACAAGTGGGTGGTCCAGGTCTGATGATCTCAGGCCCTAAATAGAGCATTCCAAAACCAGTCCTGCATTAGGAGGTTGGGCCCACATGTGTGCACGCACTACCCAGTGCTTACCTTTAGAGAACAAAGTGGCTGACAGAAACTGATCAAGCTCTCACCCCACCTCCAAGAACACTGAAAAAGATCTGCGGATGGTTCTTGGTGCGGGAGGGGCCTCTACAATCTTCTTGTGGTGGAAGTTTATGATTATCCTGAAGGAGGAGAGAAGAGTAAGATATTACCCTGAGACCACACCACAGGGTCCAAGTTTATTGTCTATTACAAAAGAAGACTGAAAAAAGAATTAGATCAAATTGTGACACTTTCTTCTTTTAAAAGCTATCTTCTGTAATACTACATCTGCAAATATTATGCTCTTCAACAGACCTAAGGAAATTTAAGCCTTGCCTTATCTCTGAGAAATTAAAAAATTGAGAAAAACATGGAAAATTTTTGTGTTGTAAAATGATCACAAGCCTACACTGGACTTTAATAAACATGACTAGTATAGCCCAGAATCATGTTTGAATGCATGTGTTAGAGTGTAAGGGCTACAAACAGACTCTTTTTGTTTTTAATGTGGATTATCTATAGTCTTGACATATTTAGTAAGAACTTTTCACAAATAGAATGAATATTAACAAACTAGTCAGTATTTGCAAAGTCAAAATTACATAAAATTAAGACTATATGTTTTGAATTTGAAAATACATTCTTTAAAGTTAATAACAATATAAATTTTAACCACATTAAATGTTAAAAAAATAATGTTTCAAAATAATCATGAGAAATGATCATAGTATGTTATAACCCACACCACTGACAAGGAACAGAATAGCACACGTTAAACTATGTGACAATCTGTGAGGTATTAGAATATTAACAGATGTAGTGCGATATTCCTGTTTATATGGCAGCATTTCTTTTCATCTTATGGAGAGGTGGACATAAACTCCAAGATAAAATGGTTACCTAGAGCTCTAATTCTGTCTGAGTAAGTTGTGGTATCTATCACATTGAAATCGGAAGATGCCATTCAATCACTATAATTTCCATATGCAGTTTTAAAAATATGTATTTTTTCACTTTTTATTTAAAGATGTAAAACTTAATAACAAAGCCTCTTCATTTGATTTTCATTAACTTACAGAACATTGCTAGAAACAGCCTTCTTAAAGTGCTGTCCAACTACCCAGACTAATTTGGTAGAAAAAGAAGAAATGCAGAAGTCACCTGATCAGAGCTGTTGATAAGGGACTGTATACAATTTAAACAACAAATCTTCAAGGCCATCAGACTAAAGAAACAATTCTTCATGATGGATACTATTTGACTGCACACTCTCAAGTGTGATGCTGGTCATCAAGACAAACTGGAAAGTTAACAGTACATTTCATCTCAGGACAGGGGCTCCAAAGCCACAATGTGAAAATGGCAGAAAATTCAGGACTCAGGTTTACTCAGAATCACTGAGTTAATGACAGATTCAGTTTTAACATAGCAGGACAAAGTTTTCTAAACTATTTATATTCCCTTGCAAGCATCTTGTCATTTAAAATGTAGTGGCCTTAAAGAACATCTACTGTAACTTGTCGGTCTGAGACAGGATGTCATATATTCCAGGTGAGCTTCAAGCTCACTGTGCAGCTAGCAATCTTCCTGTCTTAACCTCCTAAGTAGTAGGGTTACAACTATGTACCACCAAGCCTGACTTGAAGTCTATTTTAATCTGGAAAAAAATTATCCTAACTATGGGTATATCAATATCCAGTAGTTCAAAAGGCATGGCAATTGATGATGGTTTGTGTGTATATGTGTATACAAGTATATATATATATTCATAGATATGTATATTATCAATGACATAGTATCCAATCATTGGTAATGATAAATAGTATGTAAATTATGATGTAAATATAGCATACAAACTATGTACACACATACAAATAGCAAAGATTCCTGTGATTTAAACCTACTTCTCCTCATAATTTAATTTAGTGAGATCAACTGGTGATTCAAAAAGGCCATACACATGCACACACGAGCATGTGTACATATATATTTTATGATACATATTACTGTGTTTTTTAATTTCCTTTCCCTTAAGAAGGCTACAGTGTCCTTTTCATTGACACCACTTGAGACCTTAGAAGTGTCTCGCAGTGCTTCATATAGAGGCTGTGTAATGACTACTACTGCTGTGTAAAATGTGTTTATAAAGATTTAGTGCAAAGGTGAAAACGTTTTTGCTGCTTTTAACATTTTATTATTAGAACACAAGAATCCAAATCAATAGAACAAAAAAATCAATCTGAAAGTTATACTAAAGAACTTTTACATTCCTTTAAGAAAAGTACTGAACATCAATAAACATGAATTAAAACCATTTTGAGATGCTACCTCATCCTAGTCAGAATGGCTAATGTCAAAAACAATGATGGTAAACTGGCAATAGTGTGGGTACACTGTGAGTAGGAGTGACAACTGGTACATCCTCCTAAAAATCTAAAGACAGAACTTCCACATAACCCAGCTATACCACTCTTGATATATGCCCAGACGACTGTGTATCCCCTCTCCCCACCATACAGATAACTTGCATATCCATATTTATTGATGCCTTATCTAGCAAGGAAATGGAAGCAGCCTAGATGTCCACCAACTGATGGATTATGAAAATGTGGTATAACAAAATATGCACAACAAACTTTTATTTTGCCTTAAGAACAATGAAATAATAAAATTTTGGGGAAAATGTCATATTTAAGAGACACAGCCCAGGTTCACAAAGGCAAATGCACATCCATTCTCTCTTGTACATAGATTCTAGCTTCCACTCTAGTTTTCATACACATGTGTTTGTCAGAGTGAGAGTATATGCAAAGGTCAGGAAACTCAAAGGGAAAAGAAAAGGAGAGGAAAGAAATGAGAAGGAGGGAGGGGCTTTGAAGGAGAACAGAACAGCAGAATTAAGTTTGAATAGAGGTTCCCTGCATGAGTGGATAAAGATGCTCCCAGAATCTGTAAGGTTGTTAAGTAAAAATCTTGGAGCCAGGGACAGTGGTGTTGCCTCCCTCTGATATTTCAGCATTTTCCCAATATTAGGCTCTGAGTCTCTTTCCTACAATCTGAATTTGTGCAACGAGAGATAGGTTTCTTTGCTAAGATTTTGTTGTCCAGAGAGGCCCCTGAGGTCTCCCCCAAACTAGACAGGCTACTGCCCTACAGTTGTTTCACTCTACAGTTAGATAAAGATAGCACACACTGGGTGTAGAGAGTAGATCAGTCTAGGACTGAACCAGAAGCCTCTTTGCTGGCCAGCTTTACAGACTTAGAGGAAGTGTGTGAGCTACTCTGGAGAACCATCAATAGTCTTTCTCAGCTCTAGACTGTGCCCTAACACTACTGACCTGCCAGGCAAACATAGGCCTACTGATAGAATAGTGGCCTGTTTGGAGAATAACTAAACATTTTCTTTTTCTTTTTTATTGTTTTTTGAAAATCAATATCAAACTTTATATAAAAAAGCAAAATGTTCAGAATCGCTAAAAAAATACAGTAATAAAACTTCTCTTTTCTTTAAAATACATGAAACATAAAAGATAAAATCTAAGGCACTTCAAGCCAGGTTAGGCTCAGCTGCAGATGAAGAAAGCACACTAGGTCACAGCTAATGCCCATGGATGCACCATGGCCACCACAAATTCCTGCTAAGCAACCCTGCTACAGTCAGACCAGAAGTTTTTTGTTTGTTTTGTGTGTCTGTGTGTTTTAAATCACTTTATTCACCTATCATCTTTCAATGAAATAAGAATGGTTTTGCTTAAAGTCCACTAATGAGTGAGTACATCCCCTGCTTATCCTTCTGGGTTTGTGATACCTCACTCAGGAGGATACTCTCCAAATACGACCATTTGTCTGTGAATTTTAGTATATCACTTTTTCTTACTGCTGAGTAGTACTCCACTGTGTAGATGTACCACAGTTTGTTAATCCATTCCTCAGTTGAGGGGCATCTAGGTTGATTTCAAGTTCTTGCTATTACGAATAATGCTGCTATGAACACAGTTGAGCTAAAGCTTTTGGGGTGTGAATGTGCATCTTTAGGGTATATGCCCAATAGTGGTATTGCTGGATCCTTGGGGATTGGCTTTGAGATTTGCTCCACAGGAGTAAATTCAATTCTGGTACTGGAAACCTGGCAAAAAGCCTAGGGAGAATATAGACCCTAGTGGGGAATCTATTGCTCCTAAATGGCTAAATGGATAGGATGCATCTATCAAATAGTCTCTCTCTCTCTCTCTCTCTCTCTCTCAGTCTCTCTCTCTCTCTCTCTCTCTCTCTCTCTCTCTCTCTCTCTCTCGTTGCTGCCAGCTTAGTTATAAAGCTCATTAACTAGCCAAAGTGTTGAAAATAAGTGACTACTGAATACTAAGCCTCAAATGAAGCATCTAGTACTGCTCCAGAGTTCAGAGAACATCATGGAAGAGGAGGCAGAAGGAAGGTACAGCCAGAGGAAAAGACAGGGATATGATAGTTATAGAATGATATTTTACAGCCATGTGGCCAATGTACTTCCAAATTTTCAGCAGCTGTGATTCCCATGCACCCTTAGTAAGATCCTGCGCCTCTCTATCACAGCCCTCCCCCTCTCTGAGGTTGTTAGGAATGAGAAGGTCACAAAGTCTCATCTCTCCTTGAGGATCACTGGCAGTTAATGTTTGCTAGGGAAAAGATGTTTGTTCAATCATATAGTCACTGAAGTTGATTAAGCTCTTGTAAATAAATCATCACCATGTCCTATAAGCAACTGTATCAAACACACACACACACACACCCCATCAAAGTATAAGGGGAACTATTTGAGAAGAGGAAGGGATCAGCAAGAGTGGTAGAGGGTAACTAGAGTAAATATGATAATACATTATATACATGTATGAAATGCTATAATAAAGCTCATTATTATGCATAATTAATCTTCTAATAAAAACATAGAAAAGGAAACACTATACTTAATCTTAGCAAACAGGCCCAAAGGCTGTAAACTGAAAACAGGTGATTCATGTTGGGATGTTTGGAATTAAAAACAACTAGTAACTTCATAGCTTTTCATTAATGTGGAGAATTAGGGATGCCAATGTATGTGTCCAAGACAGAAATACACACATTCTGTAAATAACAAGAAAACTGACATCTTAGGGGAGTAATAATATCAGAAGATTCATACTTTCTATTCATTCATGGCAGGGCAGAAAGCAGCTCTCAGAGCTCATGATTCAAGCTTACAGGCCTTTAAATGCCTCCTCTGTCTTTAAAGAGAAATGGTATCCAGAGAGGACATCTCCAGTAGATACTTGTCTGCAGACTGCACTACAACTCACAGTAGAAGTGGAGACTACTGAAATATCTTTCACTTAGCATCTCAGTGAGAGAAAGATTTCTATATTGTAAACCCAAAGATATACTAGATTATAAGATATACATTTAAAATTATAGATATATTTATTTTTCATGTATAATATTTTGCTTGTATGTGCACCACACATGTGGCTGGTGCCTGCAGAGGTCAGAAGATGTCATGTAACCCTGGGAACTGCAGTTACATCCTGTTGTAAGCCACCAAGGGGAGCTGAGACTTGAACCTGGGTCCTCTGAAAGAGCAACAAATGTTTTTAACTGCTGAGCCATCCTATTTTTATTTTACTATTTAAATTTAAAATATTTGTACTTAAAACAATTGAGTTAATTCACTACATAAGTTCTATTTTGCATATATAAATTTCAAAACCATAAAATCACAATTCAAAGAAAATGTCATGTGAAATTTCACCCTGAAATTATTTTTCAATAAATGTATTACATGGAAAAAATTGCTTAAGTCTGTATATAACTGTGTAGGACATCAACTTAAAAGATATGATATTCATAGAAAGCCTTACAACTTAAACATCAATTCTCATGGTAACATAGGACTGTGCTAAAATAATATTTTGCTTCCCAGTAAGATATACAAGCATAATTATGTCCTATTAGGGTTACAAACCATAGTATAAATTGGACCTACTGATGAAAAGATGCTATATTGGGGTTTTCATGGATAGGTTATTCAGCACAATATTTTCATTCAAATGCTTACTGTACTTAGGCTTATCCTTCATGAGATAAATAACAAATGTTTGATATTCCTTCTTAGATGAGAAGAACCACTTTCATGTGGCTGGGATACTCAAGAGTCTTAGGTTAAATGCAAAGTGACCTTGGTCCTTAGAGATGCAATTATGGAGCCTTTTGTAGAGTGGCTGCTGAACAGCAGTTAAAGAGTAGCCATAGACTGAGTGAAAATTTCCCTGCCCTCATATTCCACAGCAATAATGATAACAGGTCTTGATAGTGATTATGATCTATGTATTAGAGGTGAATTCTTTAGAGTAAATAACAACATACACATCACACAAAGCCATCTATTCTGTAATTATTTCAGGCAGCTTAACTTTGTGAATCCATTAGAACATTATTTCTGGTGCTGGGGATTTAGCCCAGAGTTTTGTGCATGTTAGGGAAGCACTTTCCATTAAATTATGTCTCCACTCTAGGTGTAACATTTTTGATAACAAGCCATGCTAAGCACTTTGTACATGTAAAATACTGTTCCAAGCACTTAAAATGTGTAAAAAGATCTAATTTTCTGTACAAAGTATGCTGTTCCATTTTAGAGAAAAAGAAACAGAAGCACAGGAAACTCCTAGGGCTATGAACCCTTCAAGCGTAGGTATTAATTACAAATCTTGTCTCATCAGAGACCAGCTTCTTAACTGGCAGTGTGGAAGGGCGATGCAAAACTGCCTGGCATAGCTTTATTAAATGACAGGTCTAATATATAATGCCTAAGTAAGGCATTTTTGGTCTGTAATGAATGACACACAACAGGCAGTCCATGTATGCTCTCCCATATTTACTGTGTTAGTTAGTATCGTGAAGTCTCTCCATAGCAGTTTCTTGTTTTATATAATATAGATACATAATAAGACTGTTTTGCTTTCTAAGAAATACTTTTAAAAACTTCCTGCCAACTTTTTAAGTGTCAAACTGAAGCCAGTTTCAGGAGGAAGGTGAATTATTAGTTTATTCATTAGTTAAATTACTAACACACTAGACATCAATTCCTCAGGTACATTTTAGAAAGGATTTTGTTTTTACAATGGCATAAGACACTAGGTGGTAATTACCTGTTCAATGCAATGTTCTATATTCAACTATAACTCGAGGATCACACAGTCTTAGCATGAGACCCCAGCATCCAGTGCAATGTCCACCACACAGCAGGTTGCCACTAAGTAGTCATTTAAAGCATAAATGGAATTTCTTCTTCTATTAGGTTTACTCAGTAAGGCCCACCATCAGTGGCAGTTTGATATATCTGGTAATATATCCCTCACATAAAATTTAACATGCTGACAGTTACTGCCAGAATATTAACTTTAAAGATAGGACAGAACTTTAAAATGAACCCTCATGATTCATAGAATTTAAACTTCCAATTTCACACCATTTTTAGTTGTGACTTATTTCTTCTGACAATAGTAGCTTCAAAGATCCAAACAGAAGTTATTAAAACATACACTGCATTTGTTGCTCTAGAGATACCCTAAGAAATTCCTAAAGGCCTTTGCTTGCATCAGTAAGTCACTAAGGCATTTCAACAAGAGATGTTCTGCATCACCTCCATCTGTGCCACGTATGCAACAGTGCTTTTAAAAGGATGCTCACTGCCATAGTTAATTGTACAGAGTAAAGGGTTTCACTGGGGCATCTGCAGCTAGCCATACACTATATGCTGATCATGTTCACTCCTCGTTACCCTTTCTTATACTTTGTGTTTCAAGTTCCTTCATGTAGTGAAACTACCTGAAATCTTAGATCAGTCAACTTTAATTCACAGGATCCAAAGGAATGGTCAAAGAAAACTAAATGCTATGGACAAGGCATGCTACATAGCAAAGAATGTTTCCATTTCGCCCCAAGGCACTCCTCCAGGAGCCTCTCCCACAGTAACAACTAGAACTATCTTACACCTCTGCACTGGCATCTTCAAATCAAGAGTATATAAGAGACAGCTTGGTGACATCTGATTATATACAGATACAATCACATAATTTACAGAAAAAATCAGGTACTTAATTTGGATTTCACTATTTGAAAAATATTTGTCTTTATTTCATGTTTGAATATTTCAGAGGTAGATTATAGAAAGATCATTAGTTCTAAAATCATGAAATTTTTTGATTTTAGTTTTAAGTGTGAGATGATCAATTCACAATAATATTGTGTAGTTTATAAAGAGTCAGAAAAAAAGTTCAAGGCTCCAAACATAAAGCAAAACCAAAGGCAAATGCAAACTGCCTGAATTTGATAGCTCCATATTAACATGCAGGTAGTACATTCAGGGTCAGTACAATTAACATAAAGTAAAATTAACACCTGGGGTGACCAGAGTTTTCAAAATATCCATGATCTAACATATAAAAATAACTAATTTTATTTTTTCAAACACTATTAATGTCTCCTTTCAATGAAACTGTAGCATGACAGAAGTGCCAACTTCAGTCATCCAAATGGCCTACTACTTTATTTTTCAAAACTTAATGATTCATAAACCTTAAAAAATGTGTATAAATATGAACTTTACATTTTTAACAGGGATAAAATTTATAAAGATATCATACCTTAAAAAGACTGCATATAACTTCCTATCAATTAAAAAAACTTGGGGTTCTTCATGCATAATTTCTGGAATACTGAAGGATCTAGTATTAATTGTCCCATAGATGAAATTTTCACCTAAGAATTTGACTTTCAGAAGTCTCTGTTGCAAAGGCCTAAAAAATTTAAGAAACTAGAACAGAAGTATAGTAACGTATGTCTCTGTGGTCAGAACTGAATCATTCTAATGTTTTATTTAAGAGATGTTCAATTAGTAGGATTATAAAATAAAAAGTTCAAAAACAAGTTATTGTTTTACTTTTAAATACGTGGTTTATTTATATCCAGCTTCATTGCTTCCCCACTCATAGCAGCACATACGTTCTCATGAGACTGTCTGCAACTACAATTCTTCCTTTGAACTGAGGACAGAAGTTGTGATCTAGAGTGCTGAGGGCATGTCAGTATCTAACGACTGCATGAGAGATGCTGAGGTAGGTGCTTGTCTGTCATAGGGGCAATTCTGATACATCTATCATCAGTCTGTGAAATGGCTAAAAACATGGCAATAGTCAATTAATGTCATTTTCACATCTCTAGTTAAGTAAGAAAAATTATTCAAGTTATTTCAGTCTCAAAAATCCTAAGTTTAATAGCAAAACAGTCAACTGAATTACCAGGCAATATTAATATGGTAGGCTTTATCAGTTATTATCTAGTTATCATAAAATTATTTTGTCCATGGAGACATTGACATAGCTTTAATAAAAGCTAGCTTTAGTTCATAACTGTCATTCCTACCCAAAATTAAACCAAAACAACCTCAAGTCCAACAAAACAAGATATCCACATGAAGAAAAGTGTAAACCCCAATATAGTCTTAAAAAATTGTTAAAGTTCATTTGCAGCATATCAAAATGAAGAAAATTGGGGTTCCTGTTCTGGTGCAAATATAAAAAGGTAGGACAGAGATGTTTGATTTTTATCATCAAAGTTTGAAGCTCATCGGTCTCATTTTGGTTATAGAATCATTTTTGTAAAATTCATATTTGACACAAAAAGTAATAGAAGTTTTCAGTGTATGGAAAGTTCTGGATAGAATTTTGTTGCCCAAAACTCTTTGAAGTTTGTTGATCTCAAACTCTCAATTCTCCTGCCTCAGTCTCAAAGCTGTGCACTAACAAAATTTGCAAATATTGCAAAATTTTTAAGGTAAATAGATTTCATTTTTTCTTTATATTATTTTTCTATCAAAGCAAAAAAAACTATTATTCAGTAGCCTATTACAAACTTTTTGATATATACTCTGAGAAATACCTAAAAATTACATAGGCAAATTCAGGTTGGTATAGATATTCTTAAAACCTAACTTCATTCAAGCAACATTTATCACAAACTATTTCAAAGATAATCAGGCACAGTAGAACTACAAAAACTAAACTTGTTAAACGTTGCGTAAACTATATAAACTAATTTTTGCACATTTTAGTTTTCTCAACACTGCATATATGAAATAACTTGTAAGACTGTTCTCTGCATGTATCATACAAAAAGTATAACAGACATATAAAACTCACAGATATAGTCCTAGAATAAAAACATTATTTTAAATATATATAGACATATATATATATATGCTTTAAGTTAAGTGAAAATTCTTACCATTTACTTCTGTTTGGCTCTAGTCTCTCCATTATTCTTGATGGTGCCTTCTTGTTATGCAGACAGTAATGAGGTCACAAAATGCATTTGGGTACTCCCTTCTTCAGGTGGCAATTTTCGGCCAATTGCCAGTTGAGAATTTAAACTGAAAACTAAATTACCCAAACTTTATTAAGTTGTTCCCACATCTACCAGCTGAGAATGATCAATTAACACTAAACTGGAAAATAAAAATGCATGGTCTACCTCCTTTTAGGGAAACGTTTGAGAAAAAATGTTATGACAGCAAACTGAATCTTTTAAGTTTCAGTCTCTCCCCTGAAGGTCCCCACAATCATCCCAAACATATAATAAAGATGGTATTTATATGATGATGCAATAAATTATTAAGTCACAAAGTTCTATGCCACCAAATATTGCCTTCACATAAGAGCTAATTATAATGTTTAAAATAGTTTAACTGTAACATTCATTTTTACAAAACACTGAGTCATCAACTACTTGCAGTACTAGGTACCATAAGGGAATTCAAAGTTACAATGCAGAGATAGATTGACTGAAAATACCATCTTAGTATTGAAAATAATATGGTTAACCATTTGCAATTATAATATTAAAAAGCTTTAATCCATTTTCAACAACCCTACCCATTTAATTGATCCCTACTTTTGGAGAGTCTGCCAATCAAGTATGATCTCTGATCACTATTGGTCTTTATTATTACTCAGCTGTGCAATCTGTTTTGATGACTTTTTATATTAAATATCTGAAAACTTTCTGAGTATCAACTATAGTAGATTCAAAATTAAATGCATATATCTAGACAACCGAGAAACCTCAAATCTCAGGTTCTATAAACAATCACAAATGCAGATCTATCCATCCACCTACCCACGCATCCAGGCTCCCACCCATCTATCTACCAATCCATTCATCCACACACCCATCCAATGTTGCTGGATCATAATGTAAAATTGGTATAAAGATATTATGTAAGAGAGGCATCTTACAACCAAACCAAAAGAAATGGACTTCAGACACTGAACCTCAATAGAATTAATCATATTTACCTTCAAACAGTTCGCTGTCATAAGAACAACACATTCCACTCAAAAACTTCAGTAGATGCAAACTATTCAGAGACTAAATTATTTCTCAGGAGCTATGGATCTGCAAAGGAAAGCTTTTCTTAAGGGATTTATAATGTAAAGCTCAATGAGGTGTGTGTGTGTGTGTGTGTGTGTGTGTGTGTGTGTGTGTGTGTGTGTGAATTATGTTGTACAAATGACTGGATATCCACCACAGATACAAGCACACTGAAATACATGTATGTGTAATATGTTGCATGAATAAATTTCCAACACACACACACAGCACACTGCAGCAATGTAAGTGTTTTGAACAGGTTGATGACACATGGAGCCAATTTGAAAAGCCTAATCTATACCATGAACCATCTTTAACAGGAAAATTAACAGCTATTTTTTTAAATTTAGTTTAATAAAGTCCACAAAACAAACAGTGACTGAAAACAGAATATGGCGTGGGAAGTATTCATGTCCTCAGTCTGGATGAACAAAGAAAAGTTGCTTAGCCAAAAGAAATGATAGTGTATGGAGCCACTCCCCCCCAACACAAACACCAAGTCCTGCTTTTCAGCAGAAGCAGCAGCTCTAGACATGCTCACTCACTTGAATGATCAATCATAGTCATCATGGCTGTAAGTTCACTTCTCAGACAAGACACAAAGCTGACAAGTCTCTGAGATAAGATCACAAACACATGACTACTTATAGCACACATACACAGAAGGCTGTTTCATACTTCAGCAGGTGAATCCCATAAGACTAGCTTCTACATGCATGTGACTGCATGTAGTTGAACACTGCTAATCCATGTACAAGAATTTTAAAGTTTAACATCACCTCTTTATTTTATAAATAAAGAAACAAATCCAGAAACCTGCCAGAGTCACACAGTTACCAAAGACTCCTAAGAACAACACATGCTACATTTACTACAATGAAGAAAAAGACACTATGGGAAGGAATATTATAACTGTCAACATTTTAACATCCATACTAATATTATATTTTCATATAGCCCATAAGCCTTAGAAAATGCAAATCATGTAATCCATAAAGTTAGTAAAAGACTCATGAAATGGAATTCTTGTTTGTGTGTGTGTGTGTTTATCTAAATTTTAAGCATAATCAGCACTGGAGAAATAAAGATCTCACTGTTTCAGGTGACATATAATCACTCAATATAACATACATATTTGTATTTTATATATGCACCTGGACAGCAAGAGAAGATCTTAAGACTTAACTGTTCAGATGTAAGAAGAAACCCTTGAAACACTGGATCCCAGCTTCTAAACTGAGTTGTGACTCCAGATGGGACAGATAACAGTAAGTTTCTGAATGTATAAATACCACAAGTTAGTTAGAAATCAAACAGCAATAAAGGCAGGTGTTTCTAGCAGCACTCACCCATGCTACATTTCACAACGGCACTGCAGCTCTGAGTGTACAGTGGTGTGCTCTGCACTGCACACGCTAGGCCCTCTATACTGCTTGAAATGTTTCAGTGCAGACTCCAGACCACACTACAAACAGAAGTGTTGCTACTGCTCACACAGTCTTCTGCTCTTACAAAGCATCATGGCTTAATTATAGAAAACAAAGACTTTTAAATATTTTCCTATTACCATTCTTCAGCATGTATCAAGTTCATATATCTTTGGAATGCACTGTTAAGAATGTTTAATTTTTAAATTACTATTTGTATTGCTGATGAATTTTCAGGCTTGGGATTAAAACAGAATTTCCAGTATTTTCTGAAGTTCTCTTAAGCTTACTTTAGCCATTCTATATTAGGTATTGATGTGAATGGCATGCTCAACATTGATCATTGTAAAATCAAACCATCAATAAACTCTAAAAACCAGTGAATATATTCTTTGTCCTGCAATATCAACTATTCAACCAGAATTTAATTTTTAGAGAAAAATAATCAAGTACATCCATCTCATTAGTATTTGCTTTCATTTTTAATAAGAGAAAAATTACAGGTACATCAAAGAACTGTTGCAAATGTATTCATGAGAGTTAGTGCTTGAATTGAATGACTATTTTATATGCCTATAAGTCTGGGGTCAAACATGTCTTCAGTGAAAAGGACCTTGAGAGGGAGGAATTTGAAAAGCCCTGGGTTGGACTTAGCTGTAATAAAAAAGAGCTGTCTATTAGTACAATTATTACTTCACTGTATGGACTCAGACATTTCTAGTAAAGTGCAGCATGTTTTCTGTCTCATATGTCTCAAAAGAACACTCATCAGGCAATATCTAAAATCACTAAAACAGAGACAATGCTGAACAAGTCAGTACTGCCATATACCACACTCACCGTCAGCCTCTACACCATCAAAGGCTAAAAACCCAAAAGGCACCAACATTTTGGCCATCTATTATTTTTAAAAGACAGAAGGTTATCATATAGTACCAAAAGTACATGCACTAAAGGCATTTTACTTACATCCTATTTGGTCACAAAGTGACAACCTCAGTTTTATATGCCTGTGTGCCTATAAATTGTTTATGCATACTTGTGTGTAGCTTAGTAGAATCAGTTCAATGTCAGAAAGAACTAGATTAAATAGAAAGATCACAGATACATATGCAGCACACTGCTTATAACAATATCATCTTATCATCAACAGTATGAAGAAGTAAATGGTTTCCTTTTTAAAATCTGGTGAGTTTTGTTGTCACAGTTTTGAGAAAGGGTATCAGTATAGTACAGGCTGCCCAGTAACACTCTCTATATACCTATGCGGATCTAGAATTCAATGTGATTCCCTTGCCTCAGCATCCTGGGTATTGGGATTATAGACATGAGCCACCATACCTGGAAAAACTGTAGTTTTGAAAGTTAAGTAACAACCTAACTTCCTTCTCCAAAGCACATGCAACCAATTCAGAAGCTTACAGCCATGCTCCAGTGTGCTCACTCCTCAGGAGCAGCTGGAAACAGACAACAGGGGATCCTGAGTCAACTAAAAAATTTAAAAAAGATACAATTTTATTTCTTCTTGGGTAGAGAATAGCAATACATTTTCTGCAAAAAATTCTACAAATAAACACTTATCAGTATCTGAGCACTTACCAGACGTGGTAAGCTCTGCTTGGTGCTAAGGGAATAGAGCACAACACATTATGTCCTCCCACAATCTCAGTGGGAGAACAACCTCCATGTTCTCAGGTACCACAGAAAGCCTGCTCCAGTATGGAGCAGGAGAATACACAAGAGATTTTATTTAGTGCTATTTAACCAAGAAAGACACAGAAAAACTTCAGTCAGAAACAACAGGAAAGAGATCACCAAGATCTTTGGTAGGCCTTAAAATAACTAACATTTTTACAGGTAAGATAAACTACTTTGAGGACAAAGAAGAGACAGTGAGGCAGAAAGCAGAAGTGTGGAAGAACTGCAGGTATTTCAGCATCATCCACACACTGGGTGTCCGACAACCTGAAAGGATGCTCTTTTCACTCTGAGCTCAACAACTTAATGAGTAACTCAGAAAGATTATGTTAAGCTGCTATTTGGATAGTTTACCTTTCATTTTGACAGTAGTGAGAGAGAGCAATCCAAAGGATCATTAAAAGTTATCAACTGACTATAGAGAGAAAGCAGGTAACAAAGATGACTTAAACTTTGAAGGCTTTTTTTTTTTTTTTTTCCTGGCAACTTCCTATTTTGTGCTGGTACAGTCAGGAGGAAGGAAATGGTAGACTGTCAAATGTGGCTGGAGTAGTGGCCACAGAGAATACCAAGCAGGGAAAAAACTAAGCTGTGGCATTAATGTCAGAGAGGAGCTTGAGCAGAGACCTGGAAGAGGATGGGTACATGCAGCACAGTCCTCAGATTTATTGTTTGCTGGACAAAGCAGACAGCTTCCAAGTACCCTTTTAACACATGTTAAAGGTCCTGTTGCTGAGACAAAAAGCCAAAACGGTTTAATATACAAAATGCCTGAGAAATAATGGCAAGCTAGTTTAAAGCTATAAATGCCTACATTTACATATATGAAGGCAATCACCAAATAATGGGCGAATACAGAGGCCATCTCTTGTCACTAAATGAAGCTTTCAGTACCAGGACTGGGTTACATCTAGTTAAATTGTTAGCCAAAAGGGTCCCATGGGAACCCCCAAACAACCCAGGCTGCTGCCAAGACTGTAGGTTACTCTCCACAAACTGACAAGGCCCCACTGATGAAGATAACACCTACACAACTCATTGAACAGAAATTGAGCTGGTGTCTACATAGAACCTTTGCCCCATCTTCTAGTGTCTTTGGTACAAGAAGGTACTCTGTACTCTTCCAAAAGAGAAATGTAACTAGCAATGGAACCACAACTCTTGAAATGACAATGGTGTCCTTGTAAGAAATATTAACGCAATCGTGGCATAAAGCTTATGGGAGTAACCAACCAAGATCTGATTTGATTTAAGACCCACTCCATGAGATGAAACCATACCAGACACTGGGTGACCAAGAACCCAAGACAAAATGGTCCAGGAATCTAAGGTAAAACCAAATACTATTGTTCTAAAGAAGAAAGAAAACAATCACATATCAATAAATTATAACCTACTACACTCATATAGATCAGCCATCATCAGAGAATCTTCCTCCTGTAGCAGTTGAGACGAATAGAGACCCACAGCCAAACATTATGCAGAGAACCCAAAACCTTGAAACACTCAGATCTAAATAGAATGTCTCCATCAAATCCCTCCTTGATGTCAGGGAATCCTGCAAAAGAGGAGGCATAGAGAGTATAGGATCCAGAGGGAAAAAGGACACCAAGGGGGAAAAAAGACTCCTTAAACCAACATAATCAAAACACATATGAAACTGAGGCAGCACGCACAAGGCCTGCACCAGGTCCTTCTCATATATATTATAACTTCCAGTTTAGTGTTTTTATGGGTTCTTTTTCTTCTTTTTGTTTTGTCTAATTCCAATGTGTTACATCTAAATGAGTTGTTGGCCAAAATGGTCCCATGGGAAATCTCAGAGACCTTGTATTTATCATATTATAAATCTTGATGAGAGGTGAGGTAGGGAGGAACTGGGAGAAGAAACCATAGTCAAGATATATTATGAGAGGGGGAAAATTTTCAATAAAAGAAACACACATACACAAACAGATACCAAATTAATACCTTCAAGATGCACCTCAGGACCTTAGTAAAAGACCAGATTCCAAATGAACAATCTAGAGCTGTAATCTTAAATTATGCACAACAAATGTATTTTGGCAACCAAATAATGTAAAATATGCAAAAACAGTCAAGAAAAAAGCTTTATTTAATGCCAACAAACCTTTCAAGTGTTTACAGTCAAATTTCAATTAAAGTCACCTTTCAAGTGGGAGCAAGAATCCTTGTTCCCTAGGATTGAATCCACCTTCAATTACCTTATCAATCTTCTAAACATAAGGAAGTCTTAAATCAAGAATCACAGTCGTGATTTGAAGCCATCTTGTTTCCAGAAATCTTTGTGGAGTTGGATAGCATAGTCAGATTGTCTCAATCAATAGTTCCCATCACCGAGGAATAGCTCCAAAGAGGTAGAGGCTGTGTTTTACTTTTCTAATGAAATGCCACAACACTAGCTATATATTTAACATGCTTATTTCAATGACTTGTACATTGTAGATAGAGGGGCCAAATAAAAGCTACTGAAAAATATAAAGCTTTTAATTGTAAGAAACTAAATTTTTATTTTTAAGTTTTTAAATTTAAGTTTAAATTTTATAAACTTTTTGACAGCAAATTATATTTCTTACAAAGTTTTACAAAATTCTAAAAGAAATTTGAGATTCTACTGCACTGTATCTGAAGTTTTTATTGCTTTCTCTCATTCACTCAGAAGCTCTAGAGCAGCTGTTTTCCACATCCCTAATGCTGCAACCCTTTAGTACAGTTTATGCTGCGGTGACCCCTACCCTAAAATTATTTCATTTCTACTTTTGCTACTATTATGAATTGTAATATAGAAATATGTTTCCCAAAGGTCTCAGACAACTGCTGTAAAAAGATCGTTTAATCCACAAAGGGGACAAGACCCATATGTGGAGAGTAAGACCACTCATTTTACCTGAAGAGCAAGGCTCTCCTGTCCAGCAAGGTGTTAGCTCTGCGAGCTTTTCAATATCAAGCTGTACACAGGTTGTGTCTTTAAAGACGTTACAGCAGCAAGGCAGGGTACCAGCATGTAGGAAGCCTAGGGGGCTCAATGCACAGAACTGAAGAAAAGGTTAGAAATTAAGTGTGCCTAGGTTTTTAAGCAAGATTCCACATAATAATTAGCATAGCAGTAGGAGATTTAACAGGTGTGACCTTCTGTAGGACAACAATTCTAAAACATCTTAATCCAGACTACGGTCATGGACTGCTTTGTCACCACTCTGATTTAAGGTGGGGCACACATACACAGAGATAGACACACACACATACACGTGTGGGCGCAGATCAATTCTGCGCCAAAAAAAAAAAAATCTAACAGGGTTATTATGTAAACAAAAATAAATAGGTTTATTTGAAAAAGAACCAAATAAGTCAGAGCATGATCAAAGAACTAATCCATCCATTTATAAACTAAACTATTGATTCTCTGAAAACTGAAAGGAAGTATATGGCGAATTAGTTTAGTATATTTCTGTCAAAATGGCACAGTGTGAATATCTTACAAAGATTTAAGATCTTAAAAAGAATGTGTTTTTGCTTTGTTAATGACCCATTGTCTGAACTTTGCTTTTATGACTGAATCCTAAGAAACTGTAGGTATTCCATTTTATCAGGCATCCACTGATCCATCCATTTATTTGCTGTGGTGCTGGGGGATATAATAGGCTATGACAATTGTTAAAGATGTCCTCTTCTAGTTGTCATTGTGCCTCAGGGGAAGCAGAATGAGCCCACATCTTAAGAATGTGTATTATACAGCCCAGTACGGTATGTATCCTGGCCAAGATTAGTCTGTATACTCTGAGCTAAAACATCACACATGACAGAGCAGGTCAAAGGGGCAGAGGGTACTGACATAAGGGAAATTGTGCTGTTCATAAGGTCAAGTGAATTCAATTTTTCTCACTTTGGATTTAAAAACAAAATTATACAATCCAAAAAATTAATACTGTATAAAGTTCCTTACCCATCTCCATCCAAGCAAATTTTCTTAAATGAGAGCCATTCTACTTGCCTTGAGATAGTCTCACTGCAGTTTTAATTTACATTTTCCCCAATTCCAAATGATAGCAAACATTTTTCATGTTCACAAGCCATCTTTTGAAAATGACCCATTGGTTCATTTTCTGGTTAGACTGTTCTAATGTTCCTGGCATCAATTGCTCCTTAGTTCCTTGTGTACTCTAGACAGTATCTGGCAGATGCATGGCTAGCAGGCTAGTAGTCCCAGGCAGTCTCCTCAAGGGCTTAGTCACTTTTACTTTTACGCAGCTCTGTTTGTCTTCTCTTGGTATTGCTGCTGAGCTACTGGAGTCTCCTTCAGTAGGTCCTGCTCTGTGCCTATATATTTATATGTTTCCTTAGTTTAAACATTCCAGATCTTACATTAAGGTCTTTGTCCATTTTTATGGAGGGTATTTTTGGACAGGGTGAGAAATAATGATCATCTAAGCTGACAAATAGCTTCTTTACTTAGACCTGAGTTGGATCCATTTGATAATAAGTTGGCTGTTGAGGAACAAACGTTGCCAAACTTGGCTTACTTTTCAGAAAATTATAAATTCTGTTTTACTATGTTATTTCTTAGGTTTTCAAATTTCTCTACAATGATTGTGTACTTTAAGTCATTAGGAAGAGAATATTCAAGACACTAGACTATTCCCAACAATCTGAGCTCTTTTTGCCCAAGCCCCAACACCATCCTTCTATGACGTCAGTGCCTTCACGGCCTACTAAGGATTACTAGGTCTTCAAAGGTGGCTTTGCTCTGCTACCAGCTGCACCTTGTTACTGTTATTGTTTTCATTTTTTTAATTTTAAAAACTTAGGGTTAAGGTTAGGGTTAGGGAAGCCATGTTGGTGAAATTTTATGGGTGTAGCTTCTGACATTTCTAGGAGACACGATATTACAGCAAATTGTTTTCCTGGCTCTTACAATCTATCTTGTCCCTTCTTCCCCAATAATCCCTGAGCCTAAGGTGTAGGAGTTGTGTTGAAGATGTATTGCTTGGGATTGGGCTCCACAACTCTGCATTTTGATCTGTTGTTTTCTATAATCGTCTTTGTCTATTACAAAGAAAATTTTCCTGGATGAGGGGTTAGAACTACACTTCCATGTAGGTACAACGATGAATATTTAAAATGAAGGTAGGAATTCTGTTGGTTCAGTAAAGGGGCAGTTAATGCATTTTCTTCCAAAATCCATGACTTCAATAGCTCTGAGTAGGCTAGGTTTTACAGTACCCCAGGTATAATTTTTCTCTTGTGGCACAGGTCAGAAGTCCAAATATAAAGAGCTGCTGGTTATCACCAAGGTATGCATGTCACTACTGCACTCTTAGGTTACTGTGCCATGTTGGTTGTGATGGCTCACAGGCACAATAGCTGAGCAGGACTACTGGTTGCTTACCTCCTTTGGAAGCATTCTGGTACTCTATAAGCTAGTTCTAAGTGAGGAGGCTTTCAGGTCAGACCTACCTTGACTCCTCTGGGTCCCGTGTCTGATGTACAGCAATAGGGACTTACTTTCCACCTCTAGGAGGCAAACAAGGCCAACAGCAATTGCCTATTATAATGCTCTGGAAACCTCCTGGAAACCCTGACCATCAACTCACAAGAAGGCTCCTCATGCCTGCTGGTGGGGTTTGCTAGTCTATGTCTCTTGTGAGAAATACTGTCATCCCAGATATGAATGTCACTTAAACCATATGTATACATGCAGATTTACACACCTACTTACACATGTTCTAGGTATTTTTAAGCAGAATTCCTGAAGGTTTTTTCAGACACCTTTACTGTTATTTTATCCTCCTTCCCACTTCCTAATCAGCTCCCCCATTTTCCCCTCTCTTCCCCTCTCCATTGCTCTAGCAATGGCCCCATCTTACTTTCCTAGTTTCTAGAGTTACTCTAGATTATATACTAACATATGAAGACTTGGAGCTAGGAACCCCACATGAGATGAAACATGTCTTTCTGGGTCTGGCTTACTTAACTCTTTCCAAGTTCCACCCATTTACCTAATAATTTCATCATTTCATTTTTCCTCACAGCTGAAAACATTCCCTAGTGTATATGTACCATATTTCATATTCCATTCATCTGTTTGAGGACATTTTGATTGTATTTCCTAGCTTTTATGAATGGAGCAGTAATGAACAAACTGAGCAAGTATTCACGGAGTAGAACGTGGTCCTTTGAGCATGTTATATAGGGGTAGGGCTGGGTCATATGGGAGATATATATTTAGCTTGTTGATGATTTCCCACACTGATTACCAAAGTGGCTGGGCCAGTTTGCCATCCCATCAATAGTGAATGAGGAGTCTCTCTCTGTCACATCCTTTCTAGCATTTATTATTGGATGTTTTGTTGATCTTTGACATCTAACTAGGATAAGATAGAACCTTAAAGTTGTTTAATTTGCATTTACCTAATTGCAAGAGATGAGCATTTCTGAGACAATTCTCAGCCATTTTTATTTCTTCTTCTGAGAACTTTCAGTTTAGATCTCAGGCCCTTTTTTTAAACTTTGTTTTATGAGTTCTTGATATATTCTGGGTATCAATCCTCTGTGAGATATATATCTGACAAGGATTTATTGTCTTACTTGTCTTTATTTCTTTAGCTATGTAGAAGCTTTTTAGTTTTATAAGACACACTTTTCAACTTTCAGGCCTAACACCCGAGAAAATAGAGCACTATTCAGAAAGTTCTTTCCTGCACCTATCTCATGTAGAAACTGTCTAGGTATTCCTCTGGCAGTTTCAGATTTCACAATTGGGTTTTGACCCATTTGGAGTTTTTGTACAAGGTGATAGATATGGCTCTAATTTCATTCTTGTGTGTGTAAACATCAGTTTTCTATTTACTGAAGATACTTTTCTTCAGCATGTTTTTAGGACATCTTCTAATGGCTGAAGTCATCTGTACTAATGTTTGGGTTTCTAATTTTGTTCTACTGCTCTACATGTATGTTTTCTGCTAGTACTATACCTTTAATTACTATGACTCTGTAATATAACTTGAGATTTGGAATAGTAATACTTCCACCATTGTTCTTTTTCTTAGGATTTTTTTCTACCTGCAATCTTTTATAGTTCCATCTGAATTTTAGGACAGTTTTTTTTCTATTTCTGTGATGGGTGAGATGGGAATTTGATTGGCATTGACCTGAATCTGTAAACGGCTTTTGGTAAAATAGTCATTCTCACAATATTAACCCTACCAATCCACGAACATGGGACTCCTTTCCCTTTTCTAGTACCTTAATAACTTCCTTCAGAGGTTTAAATTTTTTATTATAGAAGTCTCTCATCTTCTTTCTTAGGCTTATTCCTAGATATTTGAGGCTATTATTATTATGAATTGGAGTGTGTTCATGAGCACTTCCTCTACACATGCTGTTGATGTATAGAAAAGCTATTGGTTTGTTCAAACTGATTTACAAGTTTTCTGGTAGAGATGAGATTTCTTATGTAAAATACATATCTGCAAATAAGGATGGATGGCTTTTTCTTTCCCTAGTTGTATTCCTTTAATTTCCTTCTTCTTCACTAGATGCTCTATCTAGTGCTTTGCTTAGAATATTGAAAAGAAGTGGGAACAGTGGGCAGCCTGTCTCATTCCTAACTCAGTGGGGATGCCTCAAGCTTTTTCTCCATGACGTTGATATTGAATGTACTCCTGCCAGTCTTCATTTTTAAGTTAAAGAGAAAACATGATACGTTCATCTACCTAGTTCACTAGCTTCCTATATATTACATGCTCTTTTCCCTTGAGTTACCAGTTTTCCATTTTTAGTTTCAGATGGCTGAACTTCTGCGGCAGATACTTAAAGGCATAGGAAAACTCTTCTGATGACTGGGAATAGCTTCTTGAACTTAACAGTAAAAATATAACACACAGTATTATTTTCTACTTTAAGACAGTATTTCTTCCTTTGCTTCTCTTCTGTCTCTCAGTATTCATAGTTTTCTTTACTTTTAAATTGCCAAATATTTGCCAAAAGTATAACATGCTTAGCACAGTGATCAGCACAGGCTATTTTAAA
Source organism: Sigmodon hispidus (assembly GCA_004025045.1). Classification (NCBI taxonomy): domain Eukaryota; kingdom Metazoa; phylum Chordata; class Mammalia; order Rodentia; family Cricetidae; genus Sigmodon; species Sigmodon hispidus. The sequence goes on from PVIH01000093.1 coordinate 319,069, forward strand.
GTCATTGGATTACAATTAGCAACTAGCTCACATAAAATCTTTATTTTAGGATCCTTCTCAGAATGTTGGCAATTATGAGGCTGAAAGCCACATGTCCACAGTACAGTGTGATAGCATGTCAGATGGTACCCTCCCCACTTAGGTGAGCAAAGCCTCTGCTGAAGCCTCACTGGTATTTCCCTAATCGGCTGAGTGCCACACCCTCTAGGCCTTCACTGGAGCTGACTCCCTGTACCTGAAAAAAACAACCACAAGAAACACCACTACTTAAGAAACTACAGCAACTCCTAAGAATTCTCAGAACAATCTTTGCAAAATGTTTTCCTTCTCAGTCTCTTAGTTTATCTAGGAGTCTATTTCTAGAACCAATGATCCAAAAGCAAACTCTTACCATAACAGAAACATGTTTCTTCATAGAATACTATCTGAAACAAAACTATTTCAATTTCTCTTCTTGCTGTCAATCTGGCAAGAACAGGAAAATCTCAAATACCCAGGCCTCCCCTCTTCACACACACACACACACACACACACACACACACACACACCTCTACTTCTTTATGTTTTTAGGGTTCCAAAGTTCTTCTTTATGCCTAGTTCCACTCTTTTAATTATCTGTTTCGTAACAGTAACATTTTAATGTTAGCTTTTATACACATTGTTTAAAATCAGCTTAGTCCTCAATATTATTTTCCAGAGTAAATCAGGACTTGCATTTCTATTTACTTTTCTTTAAGGAGGACAAGGCTTGTGTGACTCTGACTTGGCAAATGAAACTGCGTTGGCAGTATTACAGGCCAGAGGAAGACTAGAACAAACAGGAGCTGAATCAGAGAAAACTTTAGCTCCACAGTGTTAAATCACAGGAAGAGTTGGCATTCTCTGTCTTTGTTAAATTTGACCACTGAGGTAGAAGGACAGTTCTGATCAAGTCCTGTGCTTATTTCCATCATCATGGGGGGGAAAAAAGTCCACTGAAAAAAATCACTATCTTTCATTATTCAGTATCTTAAATCCAAATGGGTAGAAAAAAAAACCAAAAAACAAAAACAAAAACAAAAACAAAACTGGAGCTGATGCGGGGTGGGATCAGGTGGCTGCTATGAAAGTCACAAGACTGTTCTGGAAAATGGAAAGCAGAATATAATGAATAATGTAGAACTATGTCAGGTAAAGAGCCAATCGACTATTTAAAATACTTTTACCAAATAGCCCTCTATGCTTTGTACAACCTGTATGGTATAGTGTGGAACTATCACATTAATAAATGCTTGAAGACCTGTAAATGTCTTTATATATCATATATATATCAGTAATAAGTATAAAAGATAAAGACTTGAGATAATTACACTGTATTACCAAAACATCTGTAACTACTGTCTTAGAGCATATGTGCCAAGACCCCCAATGAATGCCTGAAGCACATGCAAGTCATATTACCATCATTCATTTGCTTTTGTTTAGTTCCTTGCCATAAAGAGCATATTTCTTGAGTTAGGCTAGTTACAGAACCTGTTATAACCAACAAAATGGACAGAATAAACTGGGAAACTTTAGAATCTAGACTTTGAGAAGTGCAGCATCTAAGATATGGTGACACACAGGTCACCTTAGGGAAGCCTTTGCTGTTCTGAACACTGATCCGCTGGGATCTGGGAGAAGCAGGTGGAGGATGAACACTGCAGACCAGGCTTTCTGGCCAGGTGTCCTCTGATAAGTGAGAAGACTGACAGCACCAGACAGGAGCCCATGCTGAGTGTCAGCACTGTGATTTGTTCTGTCAAAGGACAACAAAGCTATCCATCTTCTGGAATACAAACTTAGAATACCAACCCACAGAGTGGGTCACTAGAGCAAGAAAACCTTTGCCTTATGACTTTAATTTGCCTGCATACATGAGATAGGCTTTTTCCTTGACACATGGGGTGGGTCTGCTGTAATTATTCATGAGACCATTTAGCATGATCACTAGAAATTCACAGTGACACAAACAATCAAGGTGCAGCTTCTGCCTGTCTCTGGAACACTGAAATCCCTGCCATGCTGTGCCCAAGCATCCTCTGTCAGCTAGGGAACAAGACACTTGCAGCTGCCCTTCCCAACATCCCCCACTAGAATACAGAGCATGGAGTCTCCGTGAGGGAAGCATGTAGTCATCCTCAAAAATTATGATAGTATATTACTGTTGACTCTGAGCCACTAGACTTCAAGGCTGCTTTCTATGCAGCAATAAGTTAAAGAAACAGTCCTTAAAAGTAAATTTCAAAAGTACCACCATCAACATTTAAAGTCCAGGCAAACTCCAGAACACTTGGTTTTAGTGGCTACTGAAGAAGAACTGTAAAAGAACCACATAGACTTGTTTCATTTTATTTAAATTAAAAACCAAAACACAATTCAGAATTTAAAACCACCTGTCAAGAAATTACTTTTATTTCTAAAATTAATATTAGCGAAATCATTAAGTCCTAAGAAAATAAGGGCAGTACTTCAAGTTTGAGAAAAGAGCAAATGGGTAACAGACTGATTTTACTTTTATGAAAACACAGCACTTAGATTAGCTTTGTATCCTACATATTCTGTATCATATAGCTTACATCGTATGAAGAATTAGCATATGACAGAGCATAGAGCATTGACTTCTTCCAAACACGTTATTTTATCTTACATCAAACCCTAACTAAGGACAAGCACCTCAATGAAGCATGGTATGTTGTAGAGCAAGGAGAACTCTCATTCACAAATATTTCCCTTTGATAGGACTTAAGGTTACAGTTCATTAACTTTAAATGTTTGTTAATAAAACTCCAATATCTTATACCATGAAAAGTGCTTAATTAACATAAATTTCACTTTCTCCCACTACTTTGGATATTATATACTTCCAACCAAAACTAAGGTTAGACATCATGTCCAACAGTGCTTCCCTCAGCAAATACCCAACTAGAAGGCAGGGACCCTATGCCAACAAATGCCTGAGACAGTCAGGAGCTACAGAGCAGAGAAAGCATATGACGCTTTCCTACTTTGTAGTATGATGAAAGGTAAGAAAAGATAGAACACAACAAAACATTATAAATCTTCAAATTTCTCACAAATTAAGATTATAAAAATTAAAGAAAATGTAAAATCCCATTCTAACAGACATGTAATGTAGTAAAAACATTCTGAAAAAAGGAGAAATCTAGTTATTTAGTCAACTTTAAATTTTTAAAATAGGTAATATTGATTTTTTTAAGTAAAATTATTATTTGGCTACAGGTGCTGAGTGCTTTTCTATCATGAAGATTTGAGATTCTCCAAACTTCAACTAGTGTATTTTTCTCATTGAAGACACTCTTCATTCTCTGACATGACCCCCAGACTCAGCTAAGCCTGAGGTTGAAACCATGCCCAAGCCCTTCCACATTCACACAGAGCTGCTCTCGGGCTGTAAAGGAGCCTTTTGAAAGAGAGAAAGTGAGCATAATGGGGAGAAAGGAACTGGGAAAGAGAAAAGGGTTCTTTTGTACGGTATGAATTATTTATTCAGTCAAGCCATGAACTCACTATTCCTAACACTTTATCAGGGCACTCTCAATAGTGAACCCCAAGAATGAAAAGTTACAAGATTATCACTCCTTAGCAAACCTGTAATGTTTTTCTCTGTTTAGAAATATTTTAACTACATAACAGATTCTAATGTATCTAAAATTTATATCCTTAATTATACATCTTATAAAGCAGACCAAGGTGCCAACTTTTAAGTAACTCAAAATAAGCAATGAGCTTTCATGACCAGCTTTTAGGCACTAACAAACTACTCTTCTGTTGTTCTTAATTTAGGAACCCAAGTGCAGACATGCCTATTTATGAGCCCTCTTATTTGTGCCTGACAGATAGCCAAGCATCTTAAACTGCTGGAAACAAATCTTTTTCTCCTGCTCAGTGTTGCTGAGATTTATTTCATGAAGACTCTAGAAAGGAAGTCCTGGCTCTTGGTCAGCAGAGACAAGATAGAATCAGATTTCTCCCACAACCTAAATTATTAATAGAGATTAAGTCCTCTCTGAATAAGGGCAGAGATAAGGCCCTGCTTCTCAAAAGAAAAACAGGTCTAGTCTGCACTCCCAATGATGGACAGCCCTGCTCCATCTTCCCACAAAACAATTTACTTAAAATATGAACAAAAATCCATGAAATGTACCAAGATATTTACAATAAATATGTATGAGTACAAAACTAAGAATCTCCCTAGGAAGTGGTGCTGGGAAAATCCAATGTGTGTCTCCATGTAGATGGGTGAAATGAGACTTTGACCTTTGCACTACATACAAAGATCAACTAAAACTAGATTAAAGACCTAAACATTAGACTGCAAAGTATATAGATACATCAGAGGAAATTGGGCAAATGTGGCTTGTCACTGGCCTTGGCAGTAAATTTTTGGGACAAGTCCAAAACAGAGATGAGAAAAACGTAACAGATGGGGTTACAAACTTAAAATATCTTCACAGCAAAGAAAAGATCAAGAATGAAGAGACCAGCCAGTGGGCAGAGAATATTTGAAAATCGTATCACTGATGAGACCTGAATATCTGAAACATGGATGGAATCAAGTGTGCAACAGAAAAATAACTTAAAAGAAGCTACAATACATTTCTTAGAAAATAACATAAGAGTGGAGGGCTAGATATACTAGTTCAATTAGAGCAAAATTTTAGTTCACAAGTAACTATAACTTCTTTGTAGTAAAAAACAAAAGCTATCATGGTCACTATAATTTATGACAACATAATATAAATTTAAAGATGGTTGGGAAGACTAAACCTGCTCAACATAAGAACTAAGAGTAATACATTTGTTACCTTAATTAAGCCATTTTATAGTATATTCATAAATAAAATCACATTGTACAGTATAAATATATATTTCTTTTTCAATGAATATAATCAAAATATTAATTATTTTCTGAACAAGTGAATTGTACTTATACAGAGCACACAACTTCTTCTGGGAAGTTATACACCTCTAAAGTTATGCATCTTCATACTTGATATTCATATTTGAAACTGTGAGAATCAACTCTTACGATCTGTCCTCTGGTCCCCACACTTCAACAGTGGCACATGTACTCTCCTGCCCCACCAAATAACATGTTAAAATACCGAAAATTTCTGAAAGAACCAGCAAGATGGCTGTGGTGTATGAGCACTTGCCACCAAGCCTCATGACCCTGGTTTAACCATTAAAATTCTCATGACACAAGAAGAACAAACCTTTATAAGCTGTCCTCTGCTTTCCACATGTGTTACATCACACATACAGGTACACATGATAAATATTTAAAAACCAACTTTCATTTTTAAACAACATATATTTTGTACAACATTCCTAACACCTGCTCATCTCTAGATACATTTAATTCTTACTTCAATTTCTGCTCCCAGAATACCAAGTAGTAAGATATCAGCACTGGTCATTTTTAAACCATATTTTTATGCACTGAGGATTAGGGCTGGTAGACCAGTCAGAACTCATCTACACATTACGATGAGGACTGTACAGTCCACATATGGTATGTTGTTACAGATACTGACAATTACTACATGGCAAAGGTTAAAACCATGCCTTTTTGACACAATTGCTTTTCTTTGCTCTACATGTCCCCATTGATCCTGTGATAGGATCCTGAATTCCTACCAGAAGGAATGAGTAAATGTTTTCAAAGCATATTAAGACTATGCACTGTGATGTATATGTCCTACAAGTCTTATCTTGAAACTTTATCATCAGAATAAAGACACAAACTTACAGTTTATATATTCATAATAGAGTGTAACTCATGAAAATATTCATGTCAGGTACTTTTGATGAGACAAAGTGGGTTTAACAACAAGGAGAGATGCTACTATACAGCACCAAACAACTATAATGGATCAATATGAAATATTTATGCAAGTTTTAGTTAAAAAGGCATTTTTCAATGCCAAATGGTATCTGTTGATACATCTTTAAGAATATATCCAAACTAAATACATTATTTTTCACTCAGATTCACAGAGATATGGGTAGAATCTTATCTTTTAAATAGGTGCTAATTATATGTAAGATATACTTTTTTTGTATCTAGGAAAACGGTTCAGCCAGTAATGTGCTTGTCATGCCATATGGAATTCCCTAAGATCCACATAAAAAGCCAGAGTATTAACTGTCCTTCTCCAAAGACAAAGAACAAGAGACAAATAAAATCAAGGCTATTTGACAAAGCCCCAAGGAACCGTATATTAACTTAAAGTTATACATAACATGGATAAGTTTACATGTATACATGCACACACATGCACATACATGTATGAAGTTAAGTTAAGCCACTTTGGCTGGCAATGCTCTCCACGAAAGTAATGGATCAACAAACCCCTCAGTACCAGGCATGAGAAATCACCTTCCATATGGTGAAACAGGGTAGCCCAGGTGATTCTTAAAACAATACAGACTATTGATGTAGCCTTGGTTGCCTCTCAGGGGTCAAGGGTGGGTTCCTAAGACACAAAACTTGAATGATTCAAACTGGACCTGACCTGAAAGCCTCTTTCCTGTGTCTTGCCTCTATGGTACCAGAAATACTAGGCAAGCTGCCAAGGAAAGGGAGCAGTTAAACAGTCCTCCCCAGATGCAATACTTAAGAACACAATACCAACATGGCCAGATATCCATAAAGGATACCTAACCCTAATGTGGGTGGTAAGCCTAATTGGACTTAGGGCCCATTCAACAGGAGTGAAAACAGGCCTTGTTCTGGAAACCTAACTATCGTCATGGATTTAGAAAACAATCTCGTACTACCAATTTACTAGACCAGCATACTTCCTTACTACATTCTAAGTGTTATCCTTATACCCACAAGTATGTGAAGCTACCATCCCTCATCAAAGAAGCCTCTCTGTACAGCAAATGGAGACCATCAGAGAAAACCGCAACTGGACACAATGCAGAGATCAAGACAGTCAGGAGGCCAGCCCCAGTGGATACACATCCATCACAGTTTCTGCACCTATGACTTGAGGAACACCATGGGAGAGGGGGAAGAAAGAATTAGGAGTCAAAGAAACCAGGAATTTTTTTCTGTCAAAGTTTCTTTTAGAGATAGCCACAAAACCAGAACGATAGTGATATCAAGGTAGTGTTAACATGGAAGGAGGAAAATTTTCAGGCAACTAACTGGGAGAAATTAGCCTCTCCTATGAATGAGACCCTTTCTTGGCTGTCCAGTGCAGAGTGATCAACCCTGAAACCAACACACAAACAACAAAAATGCACTCAGAAGACTATATTTATATGTTCTTGTGTGCACACACACATACAACAGTAATAATGCAAGAAAAAGAGGCTTCAACTTGATAGCTGAGGGGGATATAGAAAGGGCTGGAGGGAGGACACAGGGAAGAGGATGGAGGAAGAAAGAGAGAGAAAAGTTGAAGTAATGTTATTTCAATACAAAAATATTTTTAAAAGAAGACATATGAAAATAAATTGCCCGGGGTGTTCCTATTGTGTGCTTAAATCTGGACAGTGGAGAAGCAGAGGCTGGAAAACCCCTAAGATTCATTAGTTACCAATCTAGTCAAGTGAATCCCAGATCCACGTTAGAACCATCTAGAAAACTAGGAAGACTCTAGAAATACCCAAGATTGACCTCTGGCCTCCCCATGCATACACAGGCACATAACCCCCCCCTTTTTTCTCCATACTGGGGATGGTACCTAGGGCCCTACGCATATTACATTAGCACTATTCCACTTAGTTACCTCCCCAGCCACACTGTGACTAAAATAAAACTAGTATTGCACAATTAATTTTTCTAAACTTATGAGACAAAAAAATAATAAATGCACCAAATTTCCTATACCTGATACAAGTCTGCACTATTCAAGTCTGCACTATTACAGCCGAACTGTATTATACCAATAGAACAGATATCTCTAAAAGGTGTTCTAGAAAAGTGCACTCCAGGCATGATGGTAAATGCCTTTATCTCAGCACCTAAGAGATAATGGCAGATGAATCTCTGAATTCAAGACCATCTCAGACTATATAGAGTTCAAGACCAATTAAAGATATGTACTGAGAGCCTGGAGAAAAAGAAGTGGAAATCTCCTGAGTTTGAAAAATGTTCTCACTTAAATCATGGCATGTTAAGGATTAGCTATACTGAGGTGCAACAGAACTCACACCTCAGAAACCTGCAAAACTCACCTTAACTCCAAGGAAAAGGCTGAGCCAACAGAATATATTCTGAGAATGATAACTTATTGAACATGCATGATTATGCTTTTAAGGTTGGAATGGTGTGTGTGTAACCTAACAAGATTTATTAAATTCCTTTTTCATATTAGAAAGAAACTACATTAAAAGGCAGTGGAGAAAGGTTATTTTCTAGTTTGATATTCGCTGCATTTTTCAGCAGTGTTCTATACTTCTCCAAGGCGAGTCAACACTAAGATGCAAACTTTACTTCAAAGAAAAATAAACTAGACCCTCGAGTTTCACTTATGTATTTATTGTTTTGTGACATGACTCAGCAGGGAAGGGGCTTACCACAAAAGCCTGACAACCAAAGTCTGAAACCTGCAGCCTTAATGAAGGTGAAGGAGAGAACCAACTTATGTGCCATGGCATGCCCACACCCACAGAAACACATAACTAATAATAATAAAGTTTAAAAGTATCCAAAAGAAACATTCTTCCCAATGCCATTGTGTGTCTGACAAACTGCTAAGGCATCTGCTAAAGTGCCTTGTGAAGGTATTTTGTTTCCTCTAGGCTTCTGTGTGCTCAAGGTTTCTGCACACCAGCTCTAGACTTAATTACTGCTCTGTAACTAGAGTTCTGAAAATCAACTATTTACTAGAAATACTGTGTGAGTAGCTGACATAGCCAAGCCAGTGAGAAATTTCTTTCGATTATGTCTGTAGAGAGTACCTTTCACACAGATACTCATGGTGTGGCTCTTCTAAGCTGGGGTGGCGCAGCACACAGGCTACAGGGACATCTGGTAGCTCTTCTGTCACATGGTCCTCAAGAGTGACTGTCCCTCTGCTAACTAATCATTCTAACTAATAATTTCTGGACCTTCTGGGCCTTGCTATAAGATGAATCATACTAGATGAATTTTAAGGTTCTTTCCTACTTAAGAATTGTTGTTCCATTCTCTCTCAAATCATCCTGAAAGGTACCAACTCAAAGTAAAAGAATGTGTCTTTGGCAACAGTTCTGAGCTCAGGAAGCTAACTTTTCCAGTACTGCAGAGGGACTATGCTTTTGCATACTGTCAATATTTGGTTTAATAAAACACTGATTGGTCAAGAAGCTCTATATAGGAAGCAGAGGTAAGGAAACCAGACTAGAAGAATTCTGGGAAGCAGAGGAGCAAAGCAAGAGATACAGGCCAGACATAGAAAGAGGAAGATGAGAATGCTACTTTGAGAAAAAGTACCAATCCATGTGGGTAAACATAAATAAGAATTGTGGGTTAACTTAAAGTATAAGACTTAAGGTAGTAATATGCCTGAGCCATAGGCCAACCAGTTTGTAATTAATATAAGACTTTGTGTGATTTTTTGGGACTAAGAAAATGCAGATCATGACTTGGAGTTAGGCTGGGCCAGAAACTTCTGCTTATAAGTGGTGTCCAATGTAGAGCTTGAACCTATGACCCTAGGATTAAGGGTCCCATGCTCTACCTACTGAGCTATCCGGGTAGTGATGGCATACACCATTAGTCCCCGCACTTGGGAGGCATAGGCAGAAGGATCTCTATGAGTTTGAGGCCAGCCTGGTCTACAAAGCAGTTTTCAGAACAGTTACCATTGTTACATGAAAAAAAAAATAGTTTGAAATATCAGAGGATAGAACCATATCTTCCAGCCTTTTTTGTTTTTGTTTTGTTTTGTTTTTTCCAGACAGCAGTCTCACAGCACAGCACAATACTATCAAACTGCGTGAATGCAGAAAATATGAATATCCCCATGAATGAATGAGCTGTCTCGGCTAATGGATTTCCTTTTATCACCTTCCTTTCTAACTATTGCCACGTAATGCTTCATTGGGCAGGTTCCCCCATGGTCCTGCTTAGAGAAGAGGAGCCTCACAGAGCAGCTGAACTTCTTTTGGTCTTAACACTGTTAGGAAAATGTCAAAGCTTCTGGAAAATAGTTGTGCCTGGCAGACAAACCATTACACCAAACTCTGTATTTACCATATACCTAAAATATATATGTAATACATCTAGAGAAGAAAAACAATTCTAGGTTACCCAGATATATTCTTGTCACAAACACAATTTTGAAAGGTAAAATTAATGTTTCCATCTTAAATAGCTTTAAAAGAATGTATGGTATATTACAACTCTCCCAATCTGCTTTCCTCTCTCAAAATGCACATACTTTGTTCTTCAACTAAATGTAGTTCCTAATGTGTGACGTGATATAAGAGCCCTGAAAATAAAACACTCAATAACAGAAAAGTAGAATGCAGAAATCATTTAGAGGAATAGCTATGAGGATCTGGATAAGGCATCTAATGAAGACTGACCTTTGCCCCAACCCTTCACCTGACACTCTCCCAACACCTCACCTAACACTGCTCCAACCCCTCACTTAATTCCTGAACCACAGCAAATTCTTCTGGTAGAAACTAGCAGTTCTTATCTGGAAAAAATCTTTAAATATGTTTATCTATGTGTATTTTTTAATCAGAACTATTGGATGTCAGGTCTATGTAATGTTTCTCATTAATTTAGTATTTACTTAATCTATTTAAAGAGAGATTCTTCATTATGAGAGTAAACAACCAGTTTCTGAGTCGACCTAAGTCTCTACTTTGTGAGGTAAAACCCATACCTGGCATTGTTAACCAGGCCAAGAACATGCAGCTAAACAGACAGGTCACAGGCCCAGGGAGAACTGAATGCTATTATTCCACTGAATGAACAGGTAGCATTAAACCGTTCTTATTGACTTGTTGCTAAACCTGTAGATCAGTGCATCTCTCAATCCTCATCAGGGAGGCCTTCCCTTTGCAGTGGGTGGCAATTAATATAGAGGTTCCATTTCTCAATGTGTAGAGAGTAAGAGATTGGAGTGCTCAGCCTTAAATAATACATACATATCACAGTCCTCCCTGCAAGTCTTGGGGATCATGTTGAAAGAGTATACGAGCCAGGTTTGAGGACATAACTTCAAGAGGACAGTGCTTCATGGACACAGCATGGCAGATGTTTATATAAATGCCCAGCAATTGTGACAGCATGCAAAAGACCCGTGACAGCTCAAGCCAGAAAAAAGCCCAGTGGTCTGCGCATGAAATCCCACCACTGGTCATGAAATCCCACCACTGGTCATGAAATCCCGCCACTGGTCATGAAATCCCGCCACTGGTCATCAAATCCCGCCACTGGTCATGAAATCCCGCCACTGGTCATGAAATCCCGCCACTGGTCATCAAATCCCGCCACTGGTCATCAAATCCCACCACTGGTCAAGGGACTATTGGCATTTGATAGTTGCTAAGAGAGGGAGAGCTGGGTTTGTTTAGTGGTATAGGGATCACAGTCATACCAAGAGTATCTGGGCAACACTAACTGGACTTGCTAGGGAGGGAGGGAGGGAGGGGAAAAAGAAAGGAAAAGAAAGAAAATAATCAAAGTTGGGTATGATCAAAATATATATAATTCTCAAAGAATAAGTACTATTTTAAAATACAATTATTTTCCTTAAAACCAAACTATTAATTTAGCAAAATGAGAAATATGAAGTTGTTTTGTTTTCAACCATCCTACAACACCAGCTTAATACCTTCAGAGTTTCTCTGAACAAGATAGAGTCCAGTGCAGCAGAAACCCTCAGGCCACACTTCAAGGAGAGGAAGCAAGAGTCTTTTCAATCAAGCTCAGAAAACTTCTCAGGGACAGTGCACAGGTCTGAGCAATGATGGCAATCAGGTCCTTGTTTGTCACACTGTCATTTAAAACTACCTACTTCCCATCCACCCATAGCCAGAAAGGACATTAGCAGCTTCTATGAAGAAAAGGAATTCTAAGAACATCCCTGGTTTTCTAACAAAGTATAAGGAAATAAGCCAGAAACTCTAAAAAAATATAGCTTGTAAATTATTTGTCTTCATTCCTATAAATACCAAATATCACTTATTCAAATATATTTAAATATTTTATGGACATTACACTTGAGTGTGCAAACTGTACAAGTTAACAGATCAATAAAGAAACCTAAGAATCTCTATAGTACATATGTGCATGTGAGCAGAGGGATTTACATGGCTTATGTTGATGAGATCTAAGAGATCTAACCTGGTGTACTGGCAAAAGAAGAGTGGGATGTTCCACACGGAGCACCCATGGCCATAGTACATACCGCAGTACAGTCATCAAATTAAAAATTCTATATGCCTAAAGTTATTCTTTAATGTGATGTGATAAATTATTAAAATTTTAAGTTTAACATACTTCTGTGGAATTACTGGGTTTTATATTTCTATGAGGGAAAATATTCAGCCTAGAAATTGCAATGCTACCAAAAACACATGGAGAGAAAATCAAAGCTGTAAGTAAAAAGAACCATACTGAAGAATCTTTTGGACATAGAAAATTGATTAAGACTTTGAAACTTTCTGAAAATACTCAACTTAAAATACTAAGTATAGCTTAGTATAACATGAGTTTTACTTTTTCCTTATTATATTAAGTAGAAAGAAACTCTCAAGAGCTTTAAATACAAAGTATCCTAAAAGAAACTTGGGTAAGACAAAGTCAAGGGGTGAGCAAGGACTCCGGGAACAAATGCCAGTCCAGGGCAGTGCCAATGGTTCAGAAGACCAAAAATCCACCCTTGAGAAATGTACCCAGCCATCCATCACATAGAGATATGTGCTGCCTCAAACAAAAATTCTGCTCTGTTACTATATGAGAAAGTGAGACAGACTTTTGGTTTAGGTCTTTTTTGTTGTGAGACATAACATTCAAAATTCAGATCTTATGTACAGTTGGCTTATCAGGTGAGTTTAAAAACTCTTGTATTTAGATTCTGAATGCTTTTTACACTATTTTAAAACAAATTTTACTCATAAACTTGAGAATAAGTAAAAACAAACTCAGTTTATTTCAGTCTTTTAGCAAGCCAGATAAAACTAACATACACCTATGCTCAAAAAAAAAGTTAGAACTCACAGAAAGAAAATGAGACATGTATTTTACATTCTACTATTCCTTATATATACATTTGCATTAAATAAATTCCTGAGACCTGGAGCATGATGTTCCTCTCTAATTGAATTTCAATTCTATCTTTAGGTGTTTCTGTCTCCAGCATCTACAAAGAAGCCTCTAAAGCACCTAAAATAATGGTCTTCTTTCTCCTTTCCAAGATCTGATTTTTGTTATTGCTACAAATAACTTTACCTCAAGAAAGTATGAAGCCCAATATTTTATTTTCCCCTTCTGCCTCCATTTCATGTGACATGACAGGACTTCCAGTACTGAGTCCCTCAGTTCTCGCACGTGTACAGCTCGAGCTCCCTTGCTGGCTGAGCAACTGTGAGGTCACTTCACCTCTCCCCGCCTACCCGGTCCCCACATCTACACATAGAGCAGCACGCATACGACACAGCTGCTCACTGACTGTCTTTGAGCTTGTCCTAAGCCACGCACTGGACTGTGCTGCTGTTCTCATACATTCTGAACTCTTCAAATAGGTTGGCTGTGTAGATTAACCACTTACTGTGTGTGCAGAATAAGGCACAGCACACAACATGCAGCACCCGACCGACTTTACCTAAAGCAATCTAACTCCACCCCTTAATTCCCTAAACTTAAATGTCCTGGCAGGCTGATGAAACCTCAGCTTCAGAAGAAACTCTCCTCTTCTACAGGATGTTTAACACATCCCATGAAAAGTGTGGCTACCCAATCATTGCTGGATCCCCAGGTTGGCAATGACTATACTTGGCCATTCTGGTTAGTTCTTTTTTGGTCTCTGTTATAGAAAGTCTTTGTATTATCTACTTGCCCTAATATATCCCATTTGAGATTCTGTCTTCTACCCTCTTATCTTTAAAATGCACATGTTCCTTGTGAGATCTCTCCGTTTCTTACCAACTGGTGAGTTCTTATACTTGGATTTCCAGTCTGGGATACTGATTTCCATCACGCACAGCAGCTTCATTCAGTCAACTGATGGGCTAGACCTGTTTCCTCTCTGGAAACTCACTATGACCTCAAACATGACTTCCTCATCTTTCCCTAAACTGATGCTTATTTGGTCTTCTCTCTGGTTGGTGTTATCACTGTCCATCAATCCACCCAAATAGAATGCAGAGGGAGCCCTGACATATTAAACAAGAATGACAGTATTCTACACCAAAGATTAAATGAGTTAATATGTTGAAAGTGCTCCTAATAATGCTTAGTGGTAAATGGTTACTGGATAAGCAAACCCAAATGTAACAGGAGATTCTGAAAATGTGATTGCCATAAACACACACACAAAAAAGAGACATCATACTGCTTTAAATTAGAAAACTATAACAAGGTAAGGTAGTATCTTTTTAAAACTTCATAAAATGTGGTTAATTAAAAGAAAAGACATTAGGTAGAAATCATTTAAATATAGTTTAAAAATATAAAAGAATAAAAAATTCTTGTATTATTTAAAATACAAAGTCAGAATTAACTAAAGATAATCAAACAAAATGGATCTAAGATGCTCACAATTCCTCCAAGTAGTGATTACATTAACTGATGTCCTTACAACACATTTTGAAATTCTATAATAAACCTAACTTGGTTACCATGGTTTTCTTCTTATACACTGCTGGATAAATTACAGCAATATTGATAAAACTTCTGTATCTGTGTTTGAGTTAAGGCTATTCTTCAATGTTCATTTCTCATACTTTCCTTCCAGATTCATAAAATAAGTTAGAGACTATTTGTCTTTTCCCACATGATGGACTCATCTTTCAGGACGAGACTGTTTGCTGGATGGTTTGTAGAACTTGTTGGCAAAAGCTGGCGTTTCTTTTTGTAAGAAGATTTTTCTTGTGTGGTTTAAGTCTTCAATTTTCTACTAGTTCCCTCAGTTCCGTGCTCCTGACCTGACACTCAGTTCTATCAGTTCACAGGAAGATAGTAAGGGTCAGTAGGTGATCTTTCCTCAAATGCCCACAGTGATCCCCCATTTTCATCCTAGTTACTGCTGACTTTTCTGCTTTGATTATTCTTGCTAGCATGGTCCGTTTTAAAAGGTTTTACAGTCAATCCACTATTTTAGCTGCTCTGTTTCACTTTCTGGGCTTTTATTCTCCCCTTAATTACTATATATCCCATCTTCATTATTTCTATTTTATTTTGGTGTGTGTACATGTTCATAAAGGCAGGTCACCTACCTGCTCATCATACACTAGCATGTGGTGCCTTCCTCTACTGTTCCCACCTTAATCTTTTGAGACATGGTCTCTCAGAGAATCTGGAGCTTGCCACACAGCTAGTCTACTTAGCCAGTGAGGTCCCAGGATCTTCTTGCTCCTGCCATCCTAGTCCTGGGGTTATGGGCTTGCACTGCCATGCTTGGCTCTTGTATGGGTGCTGAGATTTTAACTCAGGTCCTGCTGCTTGCACAGTAAGCCATGTACCCCCTGAGCTATCCCCAGCCCTGTTTCACTTCAATTAGAAGAATATCAAATTATTCCTTCTGAGTTCTCAGAGGTACATTACTAGCATTCTTCAGCCTCTAATGTTGCAAAGTAACTGTTATAAAAACCTACAAATTCACACAAAGTGTTTCTTTGGCTATCCCCAAGTTCTGATGGTACTTTTCTGGTAACAGACATTTTCTAATTTTCCTTATGTTTCTTTGAACCAGAAGCTATTCAGAAAAAAATATTAATTTTCAAGGACACTTGTTTCTAAATTAAAGGTATTCTAAATTAAAGGTATTATAAACATAAAATATAGAATGCTATAATTTTATGAAACTGGCGATATTTGACTATGATTAAATATTCTTTGTATGTTCAAAAAGAATGTTTTGGTTGTGGGATGCAGTGTTCCAAATCAACTCATTACATCAAGTTTGTAAACTTAATAAAATCTTTCTTCTTGATTTTTCTCTGCTCTTCCAACACCTACTAAGAAATTATTTCAAACAACCCACAACAAAAATGAATTTGCTTCTTCCTTTTGTGATTCTATTCTCTTTCCTTTTCCCTCCCCCTCTCCCTTTTTTGCTTGCTAGAATTTAGAGGTATATTAGTTATCAAATTTAAAATTGAATTGCCTTTGTATTACTTAGGGACTCTTGAAATCAATTTTGTCTCAAAGTCAATGTTGATGAAATAACACAGTCACAGCTTTTGTGTGACTCTGGAATCTGGCACTAACTTTCTATGTGTTTGTTAAAGGAATGTTGTTTGTAAGAAGCATCTACCGGGACTCTCTTATTTTATTCCACACAACAGCTAGCCCCTGCTACCTGGCCTTCTATCGGTGTATATGCACTGAGTTACCAGTGTCTGCAGTTACAGCTACTAACGGCTTGCTGTTTATCATGTTTTCTTTCTTCCTCTCCCTCATCTTCTGCTTAGCTTTCTCAGACTGATTGTTTATTCTCAGCCTATTTTCCTTATTTTCATGTTACACAATTCCCAGTCTTAAAGCTGATCAAAAATTTTATCCTGATCCCAGATTTTAATCGGCATTTGTTTATACCCACCTGCACTTACCTTTCTATTCTCTCATTCTTTCTGCAGCACCCCCCCACACCTGACACCCCTGTCTGTACCTACTTTCCCTATCTGAGAATGAGGCACTAAGAGCCTTAGAGAGCAGCAGGAAAGCATGATCACCATAGTTAAAGCACTGGGAACTTAACTCACAGACATGTCATTTCCAGGCTCCATATAGCTCAGGCAAAAAGAGAACAAGATGAGAGTGAATGTGATGGTGAACCCCAGAAAGGTCAGCACCCAGCGTCCTTCATCAGCTGCTCAATGTACTGCAAAGGAGCGGATGTGCCAAGGGCAGCCTCTCTGCCCTTACTGACCTAAGCTATTCTTGAGGTTCCCACTGTAAAACTCCATCTGCTTGTGTTAAGAAAATACGAGTGAGGGAAAGATAATGTTTCCCACTAAAAAAAGCCAGGCCATTTTAGGAAAGCTGGGTTATCAGGCCCTTTAGCACTCAGTTCTGGTATCACAGCTGCCACACAGGGCATACACGACCAGTTAAACACATGACCAAGTGAGCAGAAAGTACAGTAAGATAATGAGGCTAATCAATCTTTAAATTAAAGAAAAATCATATAGAATATAGTATGTAGTAACACACAGAAGACAACAGCCCTTTAATATAAATTAGATCACTTTAAATATTTAGAGAAACAGATATAAACAACAACTCATCTTTATGTAAGAAGTATTAAACTCAGAGGTTACAACCTGATAAAAGTGCATTTTCCTAGCATATAACCCTTAAAAGGCACTGGCTCTAATGTGTCTTGTAGGATACAATGCACTTTTAAAAGAAATTTGCTTTGTAATGTTCTTATTTTTTTTTTATTTTTTTAGACAAAGCCTCACTATGTAGTCCAGCTGACTCTAAATTCATGATCCTCTTGCTTTGCCTCTGAGTGCTGGGATTAAAGGCAAGTGCCACCACACCCAACCTGCATTCTTTTGATTGAATAAAATAATAACATACTGCAACATACAAAGTTGCAGTACACTGATTATGAAGCATGAATGTAAATTTTTATTTTATTTGAAACTGGAAGATTTTTAAATGCCTAGGTAATTTAATTCAAATAATAAATCAGCTCAATCTCTTACAAACTTCATTTATCACAAGCAATAGACACTGGATCACTAGAGTGGAAGAGGACAAGAGCACCATGGTCACAGTGGGTCAAACCTGGACCCAGCACCTACAATGATGGAGGAGGACAAGACATGGTTCAAACAGCCTAGACTGTATAAACAAGTTCAGACTAGACAGGACTGTAGCAAAGCCTGCTTTAACACAGATAAAACAATTAATTAATTAGAAAAGAAAGGTGGGAATTGCCTAATTATAGTCTGTTAAAAATATAAGAATTAATATCAAAGCATAGTGATAGGTTCACAGGGTGGGATTCTATTAAGAGACAAAATAAACTGCAGAAATAACTTTCTGTTTGCTGTTGAGTGCGGTGCTAACACTCTGACCCAGGGGAACTGGCAGATAAGGGTCTATATGGCTCAGGGGTTGTAGTTCACCACAGAGGAATGCCAAGGCAGGGCCCTGCGGGCAGAAACTAAAGTGAGGCCGTGGAGGATGCTGCTTACTGGCTTGCTCTCTGTGGTTTGCTCAGCGGCTTCCTTACACAACCAGACCACCCGTCCAGGGGCAACACAGCCTACAGCAGGCTTGGCCCTCCTACACCATCATTAATTAGGAAGTGTTCACAGGCCACCAGCTTCCCTTTTCCCAGATGACTCTAGATTGTGTCAAGTTGAGGGAAAAAAAAAAAACTAATCAGTACAATAAAGAGGCATGATTTAGTAACCAAGAGTTGAGCACTGTGTCTTTGAAAAACCACTTAGAAAAAAAATGAAAGTATGCAACCCCCCATTAAGAACACAGAGCACAAATTCACTGCCAGTTGGTGTATACATTTCAGCCACCAACACTGGCCTAAGTAAGCCTCTAACAAAATAACCCTGTCAGTAGCATGAGGGTGGCAGTAGTGACAGCTATGGTGGGGACAGTACCGTATCAAAGCAATAGCTATGTCTATCTGTCAGCATGATTAGACTAGACAAGCAAGTCAGGAAGAGGAGTCAGCTTCAATTTTCACAATGTTTTCTACCTTTAATAATGCAAACATATGTTAACATTTACTACAGAAAGAAACATTACACGATAAATTACAAAATGCAACAATGTACACTTCCCTGCTTCAAGACCATTGGCATTTCCACATCACTCTCAAGACAAAATCCAAGCTCAGTTGTCAGTATAAACTCTTCTTCTTCTCCAGCACAAATGTCTTTCAAGTACCAGCCTGTGGGTGTGTCTCATGCAGCTAGCTGTACAAATCATTCCTCGGCACATAACAGCACTATATGTATCATCACCAGGGTAGACTTGCACATCCTTTAAGACTCATCTTTAAGCACTGTCCTCTCTGCATATGGGATGGGACCAGTTACTAAACTAAATTCTTGAGTTTAATTCTTGTTTTGTTTCTCTTATACTATAAGCTCCTTTGGTTTCTGCCTGGCGCACAGTAATCCACCATATCAATTCCACAGAAAGCACATGAAAGATTCAACACATTACTATTTAAATTTCATAGGCAAATAACATAAAATTTAATATTATAATCTAACACGTCTATTAATATTATAACCTAAGACTTTCCATCCAATGCTTTCTTTCTATAAATGAAACCATGGATAGCAGATCAAAAGGAATTATATAATATGTAGAATGTCCAAGATAGACTCAGTTAAAGGAAATATAAACGCATGAGACACTTAATAAAACCAAGATATGTAAGTGCTAACAGATTTCCAAAAAAAAAAATCAGTAACAAAATGAAATGGAAAAGCTAGAATTAAGTAAACTAGTGATAGTATGATAGTACATCATTTAGAAAATGAGGTGTGTGTGTATGTGTGTGTCTGTAAAGAAAAGTACTGGTCAGCCTGCCAAGTTTTTTTGACTTAAACTATAAGAAAAAGAGGAGTAAGATAGATAGCCACGAATTAGTAAGATCAATTGCTCATGCCAAAGAAATCCATCCCTCAATGAACACAAGATAAGTAGCAGGTTTAAATATCTGTGTAAAGTTAGAAGGTATGTAATGTGAAAGAACTGTGCTAGGCTTGTCAAAACCACGAAGGAAAACAAGCCGGCAGATAACAATCCAATTCTGATCATCCACTGGCTCCACTTGGGCACCATTCTCTCAAACTGGAGCCTTACAAAATCTTGAACTCATAATAGCACATGCCTTCAGAGTTGGAGAGGCAAAGGCAAAACAAATATTGGAGCTTCTGGCTAAATCAGAGATCCATGTTCAAGGAGAGATCCTCTCTCAAAAACACAGGGAGGATCAATATTGGCCTATTCACAGGCATTCATGCAGAGACTCATATGCATACATATATGCTACACACAAAGAAAATTTTTAAAAGGGTTAGGATTTGGGGATGTTGCCTTTTGCAAATTACTGAAGGCAGATTCAGGTGCTTATAGGTCAAGCTCAAAACAATACAGACAAAGATTAATGCAAAATGGATCATAGGCCTAAATGTTAATATTTTAAACTTCTAAATTATTTAGAAAAATCTTGACTTTGATCAAGGAATAAAGTCCAAAATAATAAAATCATAAACTGATAACAAAAATTAAACCTTTTAAACATCAAAGATACTTTAAAAATCAAAGGCTACTCTAGAAAAGGTTAAAGTTCTGTAAATATCTATATCCAATAAAGAAACTGAGGCCAGAAAAATGCAAAGAACTTTCATTTCAATCAATGAGAAAAGAAATCTAACTAAAAAGTGAACACAATTTGAAAAGTATTTAACAAAAGAAAATGAGTGACCAACATGCCCAAGTAATTTCTTCACATACCTTTATTCACCAGTAAAGTCCAAACAAAACCAGCAGAGCCATGTTGCACACTCATGAGAATGGCTACAGTAAAAACAAAAGGAAACTTTTGGAAAGCTATGAGGCAGCTGAACTTGTAGGTGATGGTGTGCTGAGAGGCACAAAGATAACGAGCACTTTACATCCAGGTAGTTTCTTAGCAAGTTAGGCATAGGCCTCATGAATGACCCAGCCATTCTTTTAAGTTTATAAGAGAAATGCCAGCATATGATCCCATAAAACTTGCGGGTGTTTACACATTTAATTATAGCAAACACCACAAATAATCAAAATTAATAGGTCAACTTTAGGTGAACAGTTATATAAACTGTATTCTATTCATAAAATGGAATACTACTCAGCAATTCAAAAGGATAACTACCGATGATAAGAATTTCAAGTACACTATCCAAAGCAAAATAAGGAATATAAAGTAAGGAGTACACACTGCCTGGCTTCAATTCTAAAAACAATAAATCCAATCTTTAATGAGCAAAACAAGACAAACCATTGATATCCTGGGGGCCAGAAGTGAGAGGTACTGGCTACCATTTAGCACAATGGAATTTCTGTGGATGATAAGAGATATTTCTTATGTAAATTTCAGTGGTGGTTATATTAAGCCTGTAGATATACCAGTACTCTCTAAAATGTATAAAAAAGTATCTTATCACATAGACTAGCACCTCAGTAAGGTTTATTAAACTCTACCTACTGACCCATATATGGTTTTAACTTTTGTCTTAGGACTGTTCTGATCTAAACCATAATTACACAGTAAAATATCTGCATTTTCAAAATATTCTAAGCCAAATGAATATATGAAAACCAGTGGGCTCCATATATCTTAAACTGCTCAAACTGCTTCCTTGGGCTTTGGTTTTTTATTTATGCAACATAGTATCAGTGACACATTATTTTTTTAATTCCATGTCAATATTTACACAAAAGTATTTCAGTATCTCTCCATATAATGTACCTCAAGAGCTGAGTCCAAGATGACCCTCTTTGATCTAAAAGATGCATCTCAAGCAGCACAAGACAATACTTCAGAGGTCTGGAAAGGTGTCTTTCCAGACCTCTGGGGGGTAATTATGCCTACTGAGCAAGCCTGAGGTCTTCAGTTTGCATCCAAGCATCCACGTGTAAAGGGTAAGGTAAGGTATGTGTCTGCAATTTGTGCTGTGTGGAGGCAGGGCGCAAAGACAGGAAGATCTCAGGCTTTTTGTCTGTCAGGTTCAGTGAAAGAATGAATAATGTGCCTCAAATGAACAATGCAGAGAAGGACAGTGCTTTAAAACACCTGTTCTACTGATCTGATGACATTCATGCGTGTACACAGCCACATACACCCATACACTGGTGCACTCAAGACAGACAGACAGACAGACAGACACACACACACACACACACACACACACACACACACACACACGAGGAAAGAATAAAGCTTCAGTGTACATTCCCTACAGCAGCTTCATATGGAAGCTTTAGACCCTAATACATTCATTAGTCTATTGCTCCTGACAGAACTGGTCACCACTCAAGGCCAAAGTCACAGAAGCAGTGAGTGCCTTTTCTAGCAACACCCTGTCAGATAGTAGTTACATTAGTTAGAAATGGATAAGAAATAGTCAACTGATGTAAGATGTATTTAAAGCAAATATATTAAAGTAGCATTTGTTGATAATAATAAAATAATAAATGGTTAAACCTTGTTTTACCATTTCAACTCTGAGATTAGCATCCCAGTGAAAAGTTAAGTCCCTTGGCCAAGTGAGGACAACTAGTATAACATAGGATCCGCCCCAGTATTACCCTGCTGACCCTTGAAAGAGAAACCCTGTATCTAACCAGGCACGGTAGGCAGGTCATGCCTATAGTCTCAGCACTTGGGAGGCAGGAGGATTAGTCAAACTTCAGGGGCAGTCTCAACTTCCCCATGAAACTGAATCAAAACAATAAAAAAACAACCAACCACACAGAGCAAACTAACTAAAGGGTCCCACTGTGTCCAGAGGTGAACTCCATAGACACAAGACACCTAAATATGGAAAGGTAAAATAATGAAACTTAAAAAAAAATCTATAAAAGCATTTTAAATCTACACATTAGAAAAGATTTCATACTCCCACAAAGTCAAAACTTTGACAGAAGTGAGTTAAGATTAAAATTAAGAATTTCTGTACCATCATCAAAATCAACAGATGACTGATGTATTTGGAACTATCATAAAGACATCACAAAAAAATCTAGATTATCAATAAGAAACACAAGTGAGACAGGCAAAGGCAAACCCAATTTGCTAGCCAAGCATATACAGAAATTGATCAACTTCCTAGTAAAATAAAACCACTTTGGCATCTTATTTAACAGCCATCAAAATAGCAAAATTGGAGCTAGAGAGGGTAATAGACAATTATGAGCTGCCATGTGGTACTGGGAACTGAACCCAGGTCCTCTAGAAGAGCAGCCAGTGTTTTTAACCATCAAACTCTCTCTCACCAACAGTTGGAGGCAAACTGGGGGCCCAACACTGAAGGAATTCCTAACTAGTTAGAGCTGTGCTATACAAATGGAATAACTCTAGTTAGAAGTAACCACAGAGCATCAAAGATCGGCATAGTGCAGGGCAGGAAAGACACTGTGACTGGAGCGGAGAACAACATCATCTAAATGAAAGAATTTCTCTAAATAAAGCTATGCTGAGGGAAACAGCTAAATCAACAGCTAAGTTCGTTAGGTGCATGCATATGCAGTAGAAATTCCTTTCTGCCAAGATGACTAAGCATTCTATAAATACAGAGAAATACTGGCATCTACTTGCTTGTTACAAATTCGCAGATGAATATACTTAATAGTCTACTAACAGGAACATGGACTAGGACCTAGTATGAGCTAACTAGAGATACACACACACAAAGTCATGTCCCTCTGTACTTACTTCTGTGCCCCTGCTCCACCCTCTCTCCCCTACCCCTCCTTCCCTCCTTCCTAGTCTTTCCTCCCTTTCTCCTTCCTCTCCCTCATGGGATCTCACTTTGTATCCTAAGCTGACAGTGTCAAAAGCACTATCCTCCTGTCTCAGCCTCCTGAATTACAGGACTATAGGCATGAACCATACCAGTATTGTTTTCTCTTTAAAAAATGCTTTTGATGATTCTCCCAAATCCTTCCATCTTTAAACATATACTACTTTATTGCCTTAAATGTTATATATGGAATGATTATAATTTTTCCACTTCTTTGTTCATTCACATTTCAAAAACAAACAAACAAAAAAAAATGTTGAGTACCAGTCAAGTAGAGGGCACTGGGGCCATCTTGGAACGTACACCAATGGTAAGAAGGAATCAGTATGATGCATTCCTGTACCACATAGGATGTGTTGAAGGACAAGTTGACCTCCACTGTGGCTCATAAGGCTGAACTATTCAGTGACACAGCAGAGCACTAGCTGTGATGGTCCCAAACAAAACCACATTTCTAAGAATGTACTTGCTCAGTGTTGGGGAAGGAAGAAGATAACATGGCAGTTCCCACAGTCCATTCTGAAATCCCCAGAGAGCAAGGATAACCTAAGCCGGGGTTCTGATACCTCCTCATGAAGGATTATACTCATGCTATTCACACGTTACTGTATCTGTCAGAAACTATACTGCAAAGTACACATTCAAGTCTCTGCCATTTCCACCTAAGCACATTAAATATCATTTCATCTCCATCAGTTTTCTGGAAAGAAAAGATTCTGAATAAGACAATCCTTCATATTTAAAAAATCACAATTTTGGGATGGGGTGTAGTTCAGTAGCCCAGTGGTTGTTCAACATCCTGTGTTCAATCCAAGAAGTTCAAATAAAAGTGTAAAATTATACTAGGATGATTAATTTTTAAACCAAAAGGCTAATTACATTCCAAATACTATTTCTTTAACAATAATAACAAACCCACACACACTGCACTTAAATTAATTCTAGGGTTCATAAACAGAAAAGTCAAATTTATGTTAGTGACCATCAATAGCAATGGTCATAACTGAAGGGGTACTCATTTTATTAAAAGAAAGCTAGAATTAGAGTACTTGAAATAACTAAATGTGGTTTGGGAAAGCAGTTGTTAATTCAGTAACGTGCTTGACTATGACAGTCTGAGTTTGGATTCCCAACACCCACATCAAAGTCAGGAATGCTTGTAATCCTAGCACAGAGAGCTGGAGGCAGGAGGGTTCCTAGGGCTCCCAGGCCAGCTAAACTAATCAGCACCTGAGTGCCAGGACCAGGGAGAAATTTCTCTCAAAAATAAGGAAGAGGAGACTGGAGAGAACTTAGAGGTTAAGAGCACTTGCTGATTTGGCAGTTACAATCCTAGTTGTTTGATCATAAGTTCAAGGCCATCCAGGACAACTTAATGAGCCACTGTCTTTAACTTAAAAACTTTAAAAAGGGGGTAGGGATGTAATTCAAGTGGCAGAGTATTTGAGGCCAAGGTTCAACCTCCAACACTATAATAAATAAATAATAAAGTAAATAAATAAATAACAAACGAACCAACCAGTAACTCATTTTCAGGTTAATAGTAAAATTCACCTCTATTAAGTTTAAACTCAGGCAGACATGCTCTCAATACACATGGAATCTTTACGGGATAAAACTGATGTCCTAGGACTGCTGCCTTTGGGGGCTGGAGAGATGGCTCAGTCATTAAGAGTGCTCACTGCTCTTTCAGAGGTCCAATGTTCAGTCCTGCACCCACATTAAGGGGATCACAACTGCCTGTACGTCCAACTCTTGGGGACCAAATCCCTCTGGCTTCCTCGGGGCACCTGTCTACACATGCATAAACCTATACACAGACACACATAAATAAAATAATCTTTTTCTTTCTTTCTTTCTTTCTTTTTTTTTTTTTTTTTAAAAAAGGTTTCCCTTAGAAATACAATGCTCAAAACCCTGTCTCATACAAAGGAAAGATCATCCCCTCTGGCAGTATCTACACAAAGATCAGATTTACCTGTTATAGAATTTCACATTCCTCCTCAGAAAATAGCAACAGATGTGTTTGCTATTTGTTAAGTGGGCCACTTCTCTGAAGTCTTAACTACAGTGCAAACAAACTTTTATATATAATACACATAATTTATAACATGATTACCTATTAGGATGTACAATATCTACCTTTCCAAATAACTGAAAGTAATTTTATCATATACGCCAATGGGAGTGCCTTTCTAATGTAAATGTTCTGAATTTTCTTTCCACAGGCATTTTTATTTTAGCTTGCATCTCTATGAGAGGTGAACAACACATTTACCATCATGCTGAAAAGTGTCTAAAACCATTTCCATGTTGTCATTTCTGTGCTCAGGACACCCTCTAGGCTCTAACTGTACTTCTGCACATTAATGCACATCTTCCAGCATCTGCATGCTTCCTCCCCCCCTCTCCCTGCAATTCCATAGTACTTCAGAGCAGCAGTATAATCTCACAATAGTGCATCGGTGCCTACATCTAACTCTAATCACATTCTTAAAAGTGATTTATAAAGGAGAAAGAAAGAAGGGCAAAAAGTCACTGTGAGAAATATCTTGGACTATCTTAGAAATATTCCCACTACAGCTTTATCATATTTCAAAACTACTAAATGTACAAACATAGAGGTGTACACAATTTCAAAAATAATGAAGGCTAGACAAAAAACCCAAATATAATAATTATTCCTCATGCTTTTTTATCAGGTTCATCTAACTAAGTGACTTATGCTTTCAATTTATAAGATACTTCTGATGTTTGGCTTCATGACAGAATTACATACATTGTAAACTCTGGTAAGTTCCTTAATTCATTAAAAAAGAAATGAATTACATTCATTCATGGAGATCTCAAGAAATAGGACAGTACCAAGTTAAAGAGATACCTGTCAAAAATAAAAATCGGTGTTTACAGCACAATAAATACAACTAAGACGTTTACACAGACTTACCTGACAAGTCAGGTAAATCTTATTTAATTCAAGCAAGCAGTGTGACTACGGCACAAGGGCATTTCTAGAACTACCATAAAAATAATCAGAAAGAAATGCTTATAACTATGACCCAAATGTAAGGCTTAAGGATTATAGTTATACTAAAATAACTGTATAGATACAAGCCAATAACATAACTAAATACTTTAAATTCCCTGCAATTATTTATAAGCAAAAGCCATTGTCCCAGTGCACATGGTTTGCTTAAAGTTGTATAAAGATAATAATTAATAATTTGCTAAAGCCTAAAAAAACTCATATTTCTTAATTTATAACCGGTAAACTCAAAGTTAATATGCTTCCAGATTCCTCACTAAAAGTGTGCATGGGATGAGAAGAGGACACCACTAATAAGGGGATTTACAGGACGAAAGATAAACTCAAACTCTGCAACCAAACAACAGATGACTAGCATCTACTTTAGTCTCCCAACCCATCTACACTCTTGGGTTTATGCAAGCTATGGAAAATTACTATCCAGTACTATTAATCATTTAACAGAAACTGTTGCCATATCATGGACATCTTTAACATTTGAAAATGAAAGACAACAACAAAGGGATTAAAAGTATGGTGGTGTATATGTAAAATAAATACTCATAGTCATTGCATTTTTTTGCCCAAGTCTAAAACCAAACTTTTTATAATATAACTGCTTTAATATGATGCCAAAAGCACCAATTTCAAGATTTTTTAAGCTTAAAATTTGTAAATTCATTCATGTGAACACATTCCTACCTCATTCTAATGTTGGTAAACTAAAAGACACTTAGGCTCATTTTAAAGACTCAGAAGATTCAACATCAGCACAGAAGACAGACAAGCTTAGGAGACTGCACCAATAGTTTTTGTTAGCATCCTCTACTGGTGGTTTCCAAAGACAGCAAGAAGAAATGGTGCTAATGATAGAAAGGTATGTGCCTGCTAGTCCATCTAAGGTGAATTAGTCAGCATGCAGTCACTGAGAGCTAGAGCTCATTTGACAAGAATAAAAAGGGGAGGAAGAAAAACATCACACAGAATAGAACTTTGGAAAAGAGAAGGTATTTTTAAATACAACAAAGCATTAAATTATAAACAGTAAAAATCAATTTCAGCAATTCTAATGCCATTCCTTTAGATGGCTAGCATCATTACCATAATGTCCCCACACAAGATTCAATGATTTAGGCAAGCCTGCTCAATTGCTACACCCTTGTTAAGTTACAGTTTTTGATGCTGTTATCAGTATCCTAGCCTGCAGACATATTCTAGGAAAGAAATAAAAATGTTTTACTGATAGCTTAGCTGTAAAATTTAAATACCTTATTTCAAAAATATACAAATATAATCCATACATAACATCAAATATCTCTATTATTATCTCACACTGTATACACCACTATTTATCACTTAAATGAAATTTAAGAGTTAACATTTTTTCCAGGTAATTCTCTCCCCAAACACCTGCAACTTAAGTATGACTGCATTGCTAAGAAATAGGAACCAACACCTAGTCCCAGGTTTCACAACAGAATGCATAAAACTTCATTTTTAATTTGCAAAAAAAATAGTAGGCTAAATCAAACAGCATGGCTGCAACGGTCAGCAATGGATGAGAGCATTAGAGAACAAAAAGAAATACAAAGAGAAAGCCAAAGTGGTGAAAATGGAAGATACCTGTGGTAGCACAGCGCTATATCACACACCTTTTGTTTTCTCGGAGTAATGAATACTGCAGTCAAGACATTCCCGGCTCAAGAGCCTCAAATCTGTTTTTCTAATATTAAACACAAAGGAAAAACACTGACAGCAAGCGAGGTAAATAAATCCCTCCCCTGAGAAGGAAGGCAGCAAACAGGAGGGGCTGACATACATGCAGGAGAAAACTAAACACCATCTTTTTTCTACCTGCACAAGTTGCCATTTGCTGCAGCGATCAAGAATCTCTTTCCTGTTGATTTCAAGCACCTTTCGGGATAGCTTTTCACCCTTAAGTCATCTGTTGATATGCCTTATGTGTGCGATATTAATATCACAGGATCTCTAGAAGAAAAATCCATTCTTTCCTGTTCAGGTAAACATGTTTACAGCAGCTGCACAGACAGACGCTGGGTGGTTCAGACTCACATGTCACACACATGTCGTCAGCAACAAGAAAAGCCCCTTTCTCTGGCGATCAACATTTTAAATAAGGTAAGGGCGAGAACAGCCCTTTCCTAACCAACTTACCTTTCATAAAGCCACATCAGCAACAGCGGCAACAGCTCAATGTAGAACAGACACTATTTGACGCTAGAAGCAGGAAATTACAATTGCGGTAGCCTGTGCTCAGGTCCTTGCCACAACCAGGCACCTCTCCACAATGACGCTACCCAACACACCTTTCCCTCAGAACGAACAGGCTTCTCTGAATCGCAACGTTTATCTGAACTGAAAAGCATTCATGGCAGCGGGGATTTTAATGTAGGCTCAGATATATTCAAAATGTGTTTACAATCGAGAGGAAACCTTTTTGGAACAGCCTAAAATCTTCGTATCTGGTTCTAGACAGGAAATCCCACACAAAATCTAAAATTGCCAGGAAAGGTTACAAAACCTGGCGTTTGGCATCCCGGAGGGGAGGGAGCAGCACAGACCGGGCGGGGGTGGGGCGCGGGGGGCGCGCCGGGGTTGCCACTTAAACAGGATTTCCTAGTTCTCCGGACGCCACATCGATGCCATCAGGGGCGAATTTATTACCCCCCATTCTTAAAAACTCGTTGTTTAACGCCCCGCGGGAGCCCCCACGGAGCCACTGGGTGCGAAAGGCACGAGGAATTCCTTATATAGCAGCGGCCGCAGCAGCACAGGGCTGTGGCCGCCCATCACCACACACAGGTACCCGGGCGGGGGCATCCCCCGGCCGCCGCCGCAGGGACTGTCCAGACAATGACCAGGAGCAGACGGCTGTCCGCGCCGCGAGCCGAGAGCACACACTAGCCTAAGAGAGGCACTATCCAGCAACTCCTATGTCTCCCCACGCCAGCAGAGCCCACGATGCACCCACCGATACAGGTTGGGGTGTCGCGCTCTCTCCTGGTGCCTGTGGCTTTCCCTCTTTCTTAAAAAACAAAAATGAAAAAGGCCAACAACAACAACAAAAACTCTGCAGCCAGGCCGAGGAGTGTATTTCCCTGGCACATCCGCGCAAATCAATACCCCGCGCAGCTGCACCGCTAGCCGCAGCCCCGTGCGCCCGTCGGGCCGCCTGCCCCCTCCCCCACCCGCTCCACTCGCGATCCCGAGCGCCACCCCAACTCCATTATCTGCCCTCGGCTCGCGCGTCCGGCCCAGGTAACAACTTCCCCAAACCGAAAGAGCCAAAGCAAGGCGCATGCACACAGCCCCGTGCCCGCGGGGACTTGGACTGCCCAGGCGTCCGGACCTGTCTGTGCTGCTTCCCGGCCACAAGCAGCAGGCGGCGAGTCCACGCACACGCTCTCCCCACGGCAGCAACTAGGAGCCGCCCGACCCTGTTCGGCCCCCCGACGGGCACTGCACGCGCGGGGTTCCAACCCCCGAGCGCCTGGCTAGCGGCGGCCCGGCGCGTCCCCATCCCCGCCCGCCCGCGAGCGCGCGGGGCGCAACTTTACCGCGGGCGCCCGACCCGGCGCGCAGCGCCCGCTCCCGCGCACACGCGCGCACGGCCGACACGCAGCCGACACGCAACCGGCCCGCAGCCGCCCTCCTCTCCCGCCCGCGCCCGCCCCGCAGCCCGCGCCCGCCCGCCCGCCGCAAGTTTGTTCCCCGCCGCCGCGGCCTGCGCGGAGGGAGGATCGCGCGCGGGGAGGCGCCGAGGGGCAGCAAGAGTGGAGAAAGTGCGGAAAGAAGCAACAGCCGCTCCACCCGCGGGCGGAAAAGTGGCCGGGCGCGGCGGCGAGATGCGGCGCGGCTAACGGTCCCCGGCGGCCGCGCGAACCGCTAGGCGCAGAGGCAGGTAAGACATAACGGTCCAGGACGGCGGCCGCGGCGGCGGCGGCAGCGGGGCGCACTACTTTACTTTCCCACTCCACTCGGCCCGGCCCCGCCGCCGCCCCCGGCCCGCTCGGCCCTGTGCCCCTCGCCCGGCCGCCCGCTGCCCGCCGCCGCGCCGGGCCCCTCGGCCACTCACCGTTATTGCGCCGCGGGTTCGCCTGCTTTCTGCGCTTACACCTGGGGCCATCCGCCATGATCCTCTCGCTTGTGTCTAAATGCTCGAGTCACCTCCTCCCCCTCCTCCCTCCCTCCCTCCCTCCCCTTCTCCCCCCCCCACCCGCCGCCTCCACCCCTCCCCCTCCCCACCGCACCTGGTTTACGACACTCGCGGCTTTACGACATCACCTTCCTAACACCTAGCGGCGCTCGCTCTACGGCCGGAACCTTGTTGCTAGGGCCGGGGCGGTTTGCGGCAGCTTCGGACGCTGCAGAGTTTGAATCCGGGAGGCGAGGGAAAAGTTTTGCTCAGGTGTGGTGGGGTGACGGAGGAGGATGCTGGGACCCTGGGGACAGGGACGGGAGGTGACAGGGTGGCCTCCTGGGCCAGGTGGAGTTGGCGGCACGGGTCACAGTCGCGCAGACACCGGGCGGACGGGTGCGCACTCTTCGGATCCCGCGCGCTCCTGCTGTCGGTGCGCCGGCCCGCGCGTGCGCGCCGGGGACGTGGACAGCATGGACGCGCAGCGAGCTACCTGGCTAGTTGTGTCTTAACTCCCTCCCCTCCCACAGAAGTGCGGGTTTCCCCAGCCTACCCGGACGGGAAGTGACAGCAGTTGGGTTGAACTTCAGCTGGACTGAGAAAGAGGTTAGAAATTCCGCTCTCAGGAAGGAGCATGAGTAATCCCCCCACGGTGCCAGGCTCACTTCCTCATGGGCGCCTAGCTCACCTGCTGTCACCTTGCCTACCCCGCCCTGCAGAGTCCCAGGGTGGCCAGGCTCGTGGGCGTTGTGACTTGCCCTTGAGGCATAAACAACTGTGGGGGAGCACGCCAGGAAACCTCTAACCCAAAAGAGCGAAAGGCAGGAGGATGGCCAATAGTTCAAGGCCAGCCTGCACTACAGTGGAACCGTGCCTCCGAATAACTACAGAGTCACACATATTGGAGCAGTATAATGACCTCAAGGCTAAAAGCAAAGCTGACCAGTGTTCTCTGAGGCTGATTTTTATCTTAAGTCTTTGACTTTGTACATGTCCCCAAATACTTTGATACCTTTGATGACCACCTTAAGTAATTATGATTTAAATGAATCTTTCCCTGCTTCCCACACTTTCAAAGGAGGAATTGTGGGGGATAAACGACTTAAGCCATTATTTCAGATATGTAGTTATTAAATGTTGATGTATAAACAGTTATGGATAGAAATTACAAATAAAATATGCTTTGGAGTATAAGAAATAATACACTAACCCAGCACACTGTGGATACATGAAAACTGCTTCATGAATTTCTGCCTACAGATCTTGCCATGTCTTAGGCAGGATATTTTAGCGTGTGTCTAGTCATGGTGACATACACCAGCAGTCATTGCTCATGGGAGGCTGGCCAGCTCTGCCGCCCCCCCCCCCCAAAAAAAAATCCTTCAAGCCTCAGATGTTAAGAGTCATTAAACTGAAGAAAGTCCAGTCATTTAAAAGTGCTGGCTATAGAAGAACACCTTCCCACATTTGCTGTGTCTTAATAATGAGACTACACATGTTCTTTCCACATCAGACCTGTACTCACTGCAAAACTAGAGCTTCTTGGTCCTTGTACATACAGGCAATGGTTTTTTTTTTTTTTTCCTAGTACCATGTTAACTGAAACATTTGTCAGAATGATATCCTTTGGGTTAGTGGCCTTGGATCACCTTTGATGAACTTGGAGCCCTGCCTTAACATCCTGCCTAGCTGCCATCACCAGAAAGAGCTATAGCTGGGCCCCAGTTGGTTTCTAAATCAGATAATAAACTTCTTTACCAGAAATTATCTAATTTTTACTTTTTTGCAGTCACCCTAGTTTACAGCCACAAAGAAAAACTTCATTCTCCCTCCTGTTTTACCTTAAACCTAGAATGTGTCACACACCCAGTTCTTTTTCTGGCTTGTAAACCCTTCCTAAGCAGAACAATCAGAGGCACACAAAAACAAACAGAAGATACTTTGTTCCTTCTATGGTTGCTGAGTTAGTGTGTGGAGCTGCTATTAACTATGGGAACCTTTCCTCGGGCTTGCTGCTTCTGTATCCTCAACACCTGGCTGAGGATATAACCACCTAGTGGATATTTAATAAACATTTCTGAAGCAAGGTAAGTTTTCTGAATCTGTTCTCATCAATGAAGTGAAGGTTGTGTGTCCTACTTTATCAGGTCTTAGGAACAGTTAGTGTGAAACAATAGTTGCCATTCATGGCCAGGCTAATCGCCATCTTAATCTCTCCATTATCATTTTTCTTTTCCCTAAATAATTACTTCTGCTCAGTTCTATTTTTAAAATGTTCCCAGGAAATACTGGTAAGCCAAGTTTAATACAAAGTTTATCTTTTACAGAAGCCTCATAACTTACAAATTAAATACTTCTATTCACAGTTCCATGTTATGAATATATTTTAAATCTATACTAGAAAGAGAAGACCCAAGTCTCTAAAGTACTGCTTTAAACTTGATTCTTGTCTGATAGTTAAATTTTAACCAAAGAACTGGAAAAAAATCTTTGGAACTAACTTACGAAGGAAATACTTATAAGATTTAGAGTAAAACCAGCACTTGGGAGGTACAATAAGGAGAATCAGAAGTTCAAGGCTATCTTAGGCTATACACTGAGTTCCAGGCCAACCTGGGCTATAGAAAACCCTGTCTCAAATTAACAAGAGATTACATAGATAAAGGGGACAAGGAGACTGGTGTGAGTTTAACATGCTTCATGTCTTCTTTACAGTGACTTACGCATCACAGAACATGCCTTCAGTATGTGTTTTGCCTATGTGTTAGTGGAATTAATATTCATGATGGGAAGCAGGCAAACGGTGCTAGAGCAGTAGCTGAGAGCTGTACATGCTGATTCACAGCCAGCAGGCAGAGAGAGTGAGGCACTGGGCCTGGGTTGGCCTCTTAAACCTTAAAGCACACTTTCAGTGACACACCTCCACAAACAAGGCCACACCTCCTAATCCTTCTCAAATAGTTTCCCTCCCTAATGATTAAGTATTCAAATATAAGAGCCTGTGGGAGACATTCTTATATAAATCATCACAGGGGAGAAAGGGTTTATTCAAGCTTAGCGCTCATAGATCACATTCTACTGAAGGAAGCCAGAGCAAGGACCTGGAGATAGGAACTGTTGGAGAGGTCATGGAGGGTGCTGCTTACTGGCTTGGTCAACCTGCTTTCTTCTAGAACCCAGGACTATCAACCCAGGGGGTGATATTGCCCACAGTTGGCTGGGCCCTCTCATATTAGTCACCAATCAAGAAAACGTAGTACAAACCACTTTGGTAGGGGGCATTTTTCAGTTGAGCTTCCCTCTTCTCAAATAACTCTAGCTTGTGTCAAGTTGAAAATAATAATAATAATAATAAAACTGACCAGGACACATGTAAAGAATGCAGGGACCCAGCTGCTTCTCTGTAATGGCTCAGCTGGGACTGGATTTGTTGTTCACAATGGATCAAACAAAGGAAGCTGGTAGTTACCTCACGGGTGAAGTTCACCTAGATTCTGCAGCCAGACCCCAGGGTAATCCAGTCCTCCTCAGGACCCATGCCAGCTTCTCTAATCTTAAGGCTCCTTGGAAGTGATGAAGGAATACATGTTTTTCTCATGTCTCTAGGTAACTTTTACTATGTTCTGCACCCACAAAATACTCTGATAAGGCTCCTGCTTTTAGTAGAAGTCAATGAACTGTTAACAGGGATGTTATAAGTGACATTTTCAAAACATCAGATAGAGAGGCATAATTTTATTGAGGGAGATATTGGCAGAATGTCAGTGATCATCTCCAAAAGTTAATACAATAGTAGCTTCCATCCCCTATTGATACCATGTGTGAACATGAGTGACATGCTCAGTAGGAACTAATGGTTTTGAGTGGGGTGTACTTAGCTTGGTATCAAAGGGTCTGGCATTCGGTTTGCATTGCTGTCTTCACCCCTTTGTTTCCATCTATTTCTTTGTTTGGCATCTTGACTTCTCCGAGCAGCTGACTGATTCTGTTACAGAGCACATCTGCTGTTTGGCTTACACTCTGGCTTTCTGTAACCCATAGTCTCGGTTACAGGCACTCCAGCATTTACCCCTTGGAGCATTATTTAGTTAAAAAAAAAAATTTTGTTTTGTTTTTAAAAAGTAGCCTGTTTTAAATCTTTCACCAGTGTGTTAAAGTCACATGAAAAAGTTTGTGATAGAAAAGTACCCTGTTCAGTTATATCCACAACTCTAAGACTGGCTGTGGCCTTGCTCATCTGTTCACCTCCACGCTTCTGGTCTCTTGCTGCTTTTCTTTATCTTCTATAACTAGGCCACACACTGTGCCCCACCCCACTATTTTACTTTTTAATCATTATCTTCCTCTGTCTTTGTCTCAGGTCTGACATAGTTCTGTTTGGATCCTTGCCCTTTATCTTTTAGGTCAAGGTTTTTAAAAATTGTTCCAGCTCTAAGACATCCTGCTTGTTTGCATGAGGATTACTCTTCCGACTGGTTAAACCTACCCTCTGCCTGGCCGTGCTCTGAGAAGCTTGTTTCTGTGGACCACATCCCTTGGCTCCTTGGCCCTCGAAGTCTGTTTGGTTTTGGCCAGTCTGAGAAGCTTTGGGAACAGATCAAAGGGGAGAGTTCAGGAGAGCTGCTCCTGCCCTGTGGCTTCATGCTCACTAGGGCTGTGGCTCCTGCACAGATACCTGTGTCTTTTGTAGCCATGTTCTAGAAGCTGCTTCTCTCCCTTGTACCTTCAGACCTAGAGATATCATGATTAGATCTTCTATCATTCCTTCCCTTAAAACCTGTCTCCACCTTTGTAAGAACTCTCCTCATTAAACTCTCTTCAGTTACCTTTTGAAGATGCCATCTGCCCCCTGCCAGAACCCTGAGTATTATGTAAGTCGGTGTTAGAAATTACCTCCAACCTTGTCAACCAAGAGTACCAGTCCCATTGATTCTAAATTACAATTTAAATGCAAGGAATCTGATGATCCTAATGTATGCTCTTCATATAAAATCTGGCAGACACTAATTATTCAAAACTGGCTCTATCCTCATCTAAAATCTAGGTGAGACAACTTCCAAATAGTAATTTAAATCAGAGTTTATGTGTACTTACAACAAAGTTCCCAGGGTGCTTCATAATGATGGAACTATTTGTTTTAACACTTGGCCATCTGCAGTAATGACTCTGACTCTTCCCTCCTTGCATGCGCCTAGTTTTGACCAGTGACTTAGAAGTTGAAGTAGTGTGTGCAGCACTGCAACCAGTCTTCAAAGGAAATAACTCACCATTCTTACACTTCTCCCTGTTAAGGAAATAACTCACCATTATTACGCTTCTCCCTATTGGTTGAAATCAGACCTGCTGTGCCAGGCTCCAAAAGGAAGGCAGAACAGAACTAAAGGAGCAGGGTTCTTGACACTGAAATACTGTAATCAGCTCCAGATTTCCTGGGCGGGGTGGGGGGCACTATGGATGTGCTGCTGTTGTCAGAATTTGCACTGATACTCAGCCAGCATCATTCCTGTTCAGTGTTGGGAATATTTGCATTATCTTGGCTGCCATGAACACCTGGGTCCACCAGTGAATTAAAACCACATTCAGTAGCTTATCATCTTGGAAGGCAGAAGTCCAAAATGGGTATCACAAGGTTAAATGATTCTCTCTTGAGTTTTTGACAGGATTGGGGGCATATGACTAATATATTCACAGGTCAACTTTGAGAGGCATTGTAATACATGTTTAAAGTTCTGTAGTTGAGAAACAAGTTTTTATTAACTTGCTCATCTTTAATTTCTGTGCAGATTTCCAGATTATGCTAATTAGTCATTACTCTTTATGTCACATAGAAATCTTCAATAATTAAGTATTAATTATTTTTCAACTTCTGTTCCTGAGAGCATTTTATGTGATAGACACAGCATGGATCTATAAATATCTAGCACAGTCCCTGACTTCAAGAAATTTACAGGTTGTAGGAGAAGCAGATTGACAAACCATGATCATACAAATGGCAGGGAGGCATGGGTATGTATGTACAGGAAATACTAAGATAGAAGATATCTGTATTGGAAACGATGAAGTTTGTTAGAGCAAGTGGAGCAGAGAGAATTAAAGGTGGAAATCCAGGATGAAAGCACAGACCTTCTAGAGGGAAGCCCACAGAAGTGAGGGTTAGACTCAAAGGTTTTCCTGGTTCCAGATGAGGCCGTGTAGGCAATTACAAGACAGATTGTGTAAATGATGCTGTGAGAATTTGGGATGTTAAACTGAACGTAACTGTAGGCTATTGCCTTGGATCTTAAGAGGACTGCATTATAAAAAATGTTAATTAGTATTCTGAGAAGGGAAAATAAAAATAAGGAGAATGAGCAATAAGAGAACACTAGCGTTTTTCTTTAAAATAAGCATTTTAGAAGGAATTCAAGAAAGAATAGCCATATGGGCACACACATACCCAAAGAATCTCAGGTGGGGTCGGCATTCCCAGATGGTATTAACAAATATGTAGCTGTGTTAAAAGTTAAGCATTATAAATACTTCCTCTGTTGTCAGTATTACTAAAATTACTCCAGACTAAATATTCTTGTAGAGTTGCCACTCTTTAATAATTCTTCACTACCATGACAGACCCTCAAAATATATATATGATCTGTGAACAAGTATTAAAAGGAGCCCCAAATGTACCCATTAATCCTT
The DNA here is from genome assembly GCA_004025045.1 of Sigmodon hispidus. NCBI lineage: Eukaryota > Metazoa > Chordata > Mammalia > Rodentia > Cricetidae > Sigmodon > Sigmodon hispidus. Next base: position 356,652 of record PVIH01000093.1, read on the forward strand.
GCTGTTTTCTGGCTGTATTTTGTTCTAACACAGGAGTGCCATTCCTAACCCTGTGAGATCTGCTGTCCTCCAGGCTCCTGTCCCTGCTTTCAAGAAGGCAGATTTGTTTGGTTTTTCTGGGTTAAAAGGTATCTGTGCATGTGAGGTGTATTAGATCTCCTGGGACCAGCAAGCAAGTCTCCCTTGAAGAGATAATCATTGTTTTACATACCCCTAAGTGCCACATCTCACTACAGGTTTTTGTTTTATTTTATTTCAAATTGTGTGGGTGTGGGCACATATGTTTACATGAATACAGGTGCATGTGGAGAACAGAAAGTGTTGGAGCCCCTGGACCCTGAGTTGTTGTGAGCTGGGAGCAAACTTGTGATCTGTAGTTTTGTTTTTTTTTTTTGCTCTTTGGGGAACCAACACCCAGTTCCCAAATAAATGCATATGCATAGAGGCTTATTCTTACTTATGAATGCCTGGACTTGACTTGTTTCTAGCCAGCTTTTCTTAATTATCCTGTTCATCTTTTGCCTCTAGCTTTTGTCTTTCTCTATTCGCTATACCATTCTTTACGTCTTACTCTGTGGCTTGTTGTTTAGCTGGGTGGCCAACCCCTGATATTCTCTTTTTCCCATTTTTTCAATCTTCTCATTCTTCTCCTTCTACTCATTCTCTCTGCCTGGCAGCCCCACCTGTTGGCCTAGCTATTGGCCATTAAGCTCTTTATTAGATCAGCAGGTGTTTTAGGCAGGCAAAGTAACAACTTCATAGAGTTAAACAAATGCCACATAAAACAATGCAACACACCTTTGCATCATTAAACAAATATTCCACAGCATAAGCAAATGTAACACATCTTTAGCTAATATTCCACAACAGTGACCACTGCAAGAGAGTGCAATTATTCCAGCCACAAACCCTGAACATGCACATAAACATTCTTCTTCTCCCCCTTGTAGTGCTGGAGGTTGGACCTGGAGCCTTATATAGTGAAGGCAAGCATTCTACTTTCAAGTGATGTCTCCAGTCCTGTTACTACATGTGCTTTTGTTTTTTGTTTTTTGTTTTTGTTTTTGTTTTCTGCACCAATCTTCTCTTGCTCTGAGCTCTTCATCTTTGCCTAGCACCTGTGCTATGAGAGAGTAGAAGTTCTCAGTGGAGACTCCAATTGCTCAGTAAGCTTTTGGGAAGAACAAGCAGGCAGTGTATGTAAACATGGACTGCTGTCTAGCACTTGCTAAACTGTAAATGAAAGGCAACAACAAAAACATCCAGTTCACAAAGAATAAATCTCTTCAGTGTTAATAAAATACTAACAGCATAATCTGCCAGAATTCTTACCAAGTGCTTTCTTCCCCAAGGCAAAAGCAAATCCTTAGCCCTGAAAAACAGCACCTCAGTCATCGTTAGAAAGATCGAATCGAGAGCCAAAGGGACAGCGAAGCTGCCTGATTAGCTCTAGCTGGAATGTTGTCTGGAGATGCAGTTGACTTTAGGAGGTGTGCTGTTTAAGCAGCTGAGTCTCCAGGCAGAAGATTCACTGTAAGACAAATGTCACAGCCTGCAGTGTGTTGGGTGAGGTGGCATGTACTACTTACTGTCCATCTATTAAGTTAAAGAGTTTAAGAGAAACTGACTTTGTGTGCGTGTGTGTGTGTGTGTGTGTGTGTGTGTGTGTGTGTGTGTGTGTGTGTGATTTTACAGACATCAGTTTGAACGGGCTGACACAAATGATAGAAATTTATAAAGATCAGAGGATTTTGTTGTTGTTATTGTTTGTTTTAGTTTGTAGATCCAAGTGTAGGAATAGAAGTACAGGAACCCCTCTAGGTACACTGGCTTTGCCTCTGCAACTCTTTGTGCCTCTGTTTCATTGGTTTCTGGCTGTGCATGGAGGTGGGTGGCCCAAAAAGTGATACATAGAGACACTCAGAAGTGTACAACTGCAACATCTCTCTACAGTTCTTAGAGGGGAAACAAGCTTTCTTAGGCCCAACTGTGTGATTAAGTATTGTACTAAATATTTTCTACGTAAACAGTTTATATAATTATAATATTAATTTGTAATGGACATAAATGTTACATACAGCTTTAGTATTGCACTGCTTTTAACTACCAGTTGAATTTTTCTTTAGGTCTACATGACCTCTGTATCCTTTTTTTACTGGATTATAACATTCCACAATTGATAAATGGACTGTAATAGACTCAGCCAGTCACATATTTTTGAAAGTTTAAATTACTTGTAATGTTTTGTTTTATAAAGAATAAAACTGTTACCACACAATTTTTGTTTTGTTTTGGATTTTGATCATTTTATAGAAAGCTATCTTCAAACCTGTAATGAATTAATAAATGGGAATGAACATGGTCGCCACCCCTCCCCCCTTTGTCAGTGTCTGTCTATAATGCAGCTCTGGCTGTTTTAGAATTCGATATGTAGATCAGGCTAGCCTTGAACTCACAGAGATGTGCCTGCCTCTATTACCAAAGTGCTGGGACTAAATAGATAAATCACCATGCCCAGATTAAAGGAGAGAGACTGTGTAGGCGCTAGGAAGCAGGCTCTTAGTTTTAATTGTAAACCATCTTTCCAGTGGGTTGTGTCCTTAAAGATATGACTAGCTTTCTAAGATTGTGTTCCTGTGTGATGTATATGAGAGTGTCTCACCATGACTAAAGTTATTCTCTAAGTTGGGAACCTATTTGCAGTAGCTGAAAACATTTGAATTCCTTGTCATTTTATGAAGGATACTGTTGTAGTTTGATTCCTATTGCTGTGATAAACATCACAACCAAAATAACCAGGAGAGAAAAGGGTTTGCTTCAGTCAGGGTATCTGAAGCAGGTCACAGGCCAGAGGTGGGGACTGAAGCAGGGGTTGTGGGGGACTGCTGCTTGCAGACTTTCCCCTGCTTTTGTAGACTCTTCAGCCTGCTTTCTGATAGTGCCCAGGACCACCAGCCCAGGGGAGGCACTATCCACATCATCAGTCAAGAATATGCTCAACAGACATGCTTACAGGCCTGACCTATGGACACACTTTCTAATGAAGATTTCTTCTTCTCAGATGTACTCTGTATTCAGTTAATTCACACATAAAAGGATTTTGTTGTATTTTATGAAGCTGGAGACTAAACTTGGGTTCTTTCTTATGTCAGGTAAGTACCCAGGAACCATCTCCTCTACTCTGATATAATTTGCAATTGACACATATTTAATGAAGGCTTTCACAGAGAACTGGATTTGGCTTCTGAGTAATACTTTGTTATTTTTATTAAATTTTCTCTGATTATTTCATATACATACATAATACATTTTATTACCTTCACCCCCCCACCCCAGTCTTTTCCTCTTACCCCTACTAACTCCTTTCTTTCTCCTTACAGGACACTTTCCATACCTATGTCTTTTTTGTTTTGCAACCCACTGAATTTAGCCACTAGAGACAATGGGTGTGGAGCTACCTGCTGGAGTCTGGTGGACTCGCCCGTAGGGTACACAATTGCAAGAAAAATGACAGTCCCTTCCACAGCTCCTGTGAGCAGCCAGTAGTTCCCTGAGGAAGGGGAAAGCCACGTGAGCCTTCTTCCATCCATGACTCTTGGCAGCGGCAGCATTGTGTGTTCACAGCAAAGGCATCTGCTGGCAGTAGCTGTGTCCATGTACACAAAGCAGCATTTCCCAGTCTTTCTCCTTATCATCAGACTCTTACATTCTTTTACCCTCTCTCTTGATGTTCTCAGCCCTTCGAGGAGGGTGATATACATGTCCTGTTTAGAGCTAAGCACTCAACTTTCACTTAATATCAGCACCTTGAACAGCCATGAGTCTCTGCACTCACTGCAAAGAGAAACTTCTCTGGTCAAGGCTAAGAGTAGCATTTCTCTGTGTGTAAAAACATAAATATTTAGAAGCAGTTTGCTATGTCCATTTAGTAGAACAACAGTTGTAACTTATTCCTTAGAGCCTATGGCCACACTGACCATTGCGTTTTGACCAGACAGACAGGTACAATGCATTGTCTCCTGTAGCAGGGGCCTCAGATCCAATCAGTAACTTGTTATCCCATAACAGTCATGCCACTATTCCACCTGGGGGCACATCTTGCCTGGCATGTTGGCGATGCGGCTTGAAGGATTCAGTTGGGTAAGGCTGTTAATAACTTCCCCTCCCAGAGCAGCCTGCAGTGCACCTTCCAGCACTGTGTCTGCTGGCAGTGGGCTTCCAGCTTGATTTCTAAATATGACCATTTATCTTGTAAATGATCTGAAGAGATTTGGCCAGATTGCTTGTCCTGACTAGTTTATTGTCAACTTGATATAAGTCAAGAGTTGTTGGAAAGAGGGACTCTTGGTTGAGAAAATGTTTCCATAAGATTTGGTCATAGGAAATAACCTATAGCGCATTTTCTTAATAGTGACTGATGTGGGAAGCCCAGCCCATGGCGAGCGGCACCACCCTGAGGCAGGTCCTGAGGTGTATGGGATAGCAGGCTGAGCAAGCCTGTAAGCAGAGATCCTCTGAGGTGTTTGCCTTCAGGTTCCTAACCTGAGTTCCTGCCCTGGCTTCCCCCAATGATGGACTGACAAGCTGCAACAAGAAATAAAATCTGTTCTCCCAGGTCACTTTTGGTCATAGTGTTTTTATCATAACAGAAAACCAAAGACAGCATCCTATAACTCTTCAGTGTAGTCGAACTCAATCATATTTTCCTTCTTAGATACTTTATATGGTATTCTTATAGATCATAAAAATTTCCATAAAGAGCCTTATTTTAGGTCTTCATTTGATGTTCCACATAGTTACTGTTTGGGTTTGGAAAATTGTTTCATCTTCAGGAGCCTCATTTTATTCATAGATAAAGTCACTCCTGGGAAAGTGTATGTTTATCTATTGCAACCTAAAATTTATATTATTTAAATGTAAAAATTTGTGTAATTTAATCACTTCCTTTGTATTGAGTTAGTTTTTTTTAAAATAAATAACCTTTTCCTTTAGTAGTTTAAATTACCAATAAATATTTTTTTCTCTAAAATTACATCCAATATGGAAAATTTTTGGCAGGTATTTTCATTAGAAAACTGTAAACATTTTTAGCTAATGCCAAAAAATAATGTTTGAACATATGAAATATCAAATGTTTAGAATAAACTTTATAAATAGCAAAATGCTTAATAGAAATTACTCATATTGTCACTAAAAGGATTAAAAACATTGACTACATGAGAAAAAATATTCTCTTGAGCTAATGAAGTAAATTTATTGCATGTATTTCCTTTTTATTTTCTATGGAAAAGATATTAAAAATTTTAACATACATAGCTTTATTTTTTGTACTACCTAGTTTATTACAAATTTGTGTCTCCTTCTACTCACTTTCTCCAGACTTTGGGTGTGTTATCAGTATAAATCAAAGCCTAAGGCCACTTTTTTGAAGGCAGCACTATCTCCCAGCATGTTCTGGTTCCATTGCAGAAGAACAGACTAAAGATAATCATCTGACAAGTGCAGAGTGATGGCTGGAAAAGCAGTCCCTGATTTCTCTCGCTTTCTCATCCTCCCTATCCAGCCTTGGAACATACAGCTCAGTGGTAGAGCAGCCACAGGTCCCCTGCTGCCTAAAGGAAACCAAGACTAGGAGGGTACTTTGGACCTCTTAATTTCCAGGCCACTTGATAGTAGCCACAGTTCATTACCCAGGAAAATTGCTTGATCTCTGGGAAAGAGGGTGCTGGAGGTTAGGGAAAATGAGTTTGCCACCAACACAGTTCACCTAGCAACTCAGTCATTTGGATCTAACTGGAGAATGATTGCAGCCATGTTCTCAATGAGGCTGAAAGTTGTTCCCTGCAGGAAGTTGGTGATCATGTGTGTCCTGTGTCTAGAGTGTAGGGGGAAATGAGGGAAGTAAAGGAAGACCTTTCCCCCTGTGCCACTCCCATCTGTTCTTCATTTCATAACAGCAGATCTTGTCTTCTTGTTGTAATTGATAAACTCAGTCACATCCAGAATAAGATTTCAAAGCACAATGTATAAATATTCAGGTAAAAATAGGAACAGAGATACTTTATTAAGGAATCGCTATTTATTTATTTCCATACATATTCTCATGATATATAAAACTATGACAGTGTGTAGCTCAGTGGTGGGCACTTCCTTAGTATGTATGCAGAAGACCCTAGGTTCAATCCCACAGCACTATCAAAATGTTTGAATGAGTAATCTTACTTAACTCTTGTTTAGTTGGACAGTGTCAGAAACACTATATATACCTCCTTCCCCCCACCCCCGCTACAATAATTTGCATGCAGGGACAATTCTGTACTCCTCCTTCCCTTTACCTCTTTTCATCTTTCCTTTATTCTGATCTCTCATCACTCAGCCCAAGTTTTGAACCTCTGTTTCACAGTCTATCGTTTGATATCTATGGGTAATAACTCCTGTTGTAATAATGAGTGTATCTGCCTATAATAAACAGATGCACCATAGCTACTCTACTATGATGGTGGGTATAAGAAGAGGAACCCAATATGAGGGTGCCATAGAGACTGATCATAGTGTTTGCAAGCACAGAATAACCCAACATTACATAAGAGGAAGTGCAAAAGCTTTGAAGGGTCCTCTCCAGATGAATTGCCTATCACATGACTTCCCATTATATTTCAGCACCATGTACATTGTATATATATGCTAAGTCCCAGAGTTCTATGAACCAAGGAAGAATTTTTTTTGGATTTTTTGGACAAAATAAGCATCTTTAGCATGACCAGATAAAGCAACAACAACAAAAAATGCCAGCTCACTGTTTATAGTATACTAACCAAAACAATTCAATTCTCCATTAGAATATAGTAGCCTGAAATGGAAAAGAGTCTCTGTTATTTATAAATGTTAGTACTCATGACAGAAAATCTTTGGAATTGTGGAAATACAACATGTTAGAAATATGTGTTTAGAATGGGTGCCTCTTCCAAAGAGAACTGAGAATTGGGAGAGAAGTCCATATTACTGTTAAGGGAGTCTGTAATCAAATATCCTCCCAAAACTTGTCAAATGCTGACAGCCAGGGTTAGGGGCTCCGGCCTGTAATGCAAGCAGGTATGGAGGCTGAGGCAGGATGATGATGGATTAAGGATAACCTGAGGTAAAAAGTGAGACCCTGTCTTCTTTTTTGTACGTCCCTTCTATTCTATATTAAACCAAGAGCTAATAATTATAGTGATTTATATCAAAAAATGTCCAACTCCATCACATAATTACTTAGTAAAACTCAAGGTTATTCCCTCAAGGTGCACATTTAGTTGAATACAAGAGTCAGGAAATGGCAGAAGTAAAGGTTAAGGAAGGAAGCATTCTTTGAGATGTCACAAGATGCGGGTGTCATGGAAAGGAATTTAAGCACCAGACCAAACTTCCTCAAAAAAAAAAATGTATCATGACTGGTCACTCGTCAAAAGACTACAGAGCTGGAAAAATCTCGAAGCCAAAAGATAATTTATGGTAAATGTTTAGATTTTAAGTTCATTGTATCTGAAAATCAGGGTTGGTTCCTTTGAGAATAAAAAATTGTTTTTACACACACCATGTCCAAACACATAGGATGCAATGATCAAGAGTGTTAAGAAATAGACATTAACTGAGTATCTGAGAAAATGATAATTATGACAAACATGTAAGAACCAGTAACTATGGAATACTGGGAAAATGTAAATATAGACAAAATGAAAGTACCCCCCCAAAAGGTATATCAGTGAAGAACACCTTTTAAAAGCCAACCCAGAGGGACTGGGTAGATGGATATGGGTTAGGAGCACTGGCTGCTCTTCCAGAGGATCAGAGTTTGGTCCCCAGCATCTACATGGTGGCTCACAACTGACCATAGCTCCAGTTCCAGGAGGTCTGACACTCTCTTCTGGCTTCCAGGGCACCAGGCATACATACCAGCAAAATACCCATACACATAAAATAATGCAGTAATGTAAACAATAAAGGTTAACAAAGTGCTAGAGAAATTAGACATACTGAGGGCTAGAGAGTGCATTTGAAAGTTCTGTACTGCTCCACATGCACAACGAGCAGCTCAATAGCAGGACATCTTGGAGCCTGAATACAATAGACAATGGGTTTGAACAGACTGAGCTCAAAAGAAGTTACAGGTGGTCACCACATCTGTGGAAAAAACATTAACTACCAGGGGAACACAGACTGAAGCTACATTGAGGTGTGTCTTGCTCCTGTTAGGGTGACTGCTACCTAAAGATAAGGTGAAGATGTGGAGGAATAGGAGCCCTGGTACACACTGGTGGGAGTGCACATTAGCATGGCCAGTCAGGAAGGCAATGTGGAGGCTCCTGAAAAATAAATATAAATAAATAAAAAATAAATAAATATAAAATTCCCACTGCTCTGGGTATGAATGGTGTATTGCCACTGTATACTTATTCAGTGTTATTCACAATAGCCAAGCCATACTAAGTGTCCAAAGGCTGATGAATTGATAAAGGAAAATCACTACATAAATCCAGTGGAATACTATTCAGCTTTCAAGAAAGAGAATTCTGCCATTTACAACAATATGACCCTGGAGCATATTATGTTAACTGAAGTAAACCAAGCAGAGAAAGAGAAACACCACGTGTCCTGGCTGAAATGTAGAATCCAAAAAAATATCATTCTCAAAGACACTGAGAACAGAATGGTGGTTTCCAGAGGGACTGGAGTGTCAGGTTGGGATGATGTTCTCCAAAGATACAGCATTAGGTTTGGAAAAGCATGGTGAGGAGCTAGATTGCATGTCGCAGCAATTATAGTTCACAATGTGTACATACACTTGATATTTTCAGAGGTTGAGTGTTTTTACTGCAAAAACAAGCATGTGAGGTAGCACCTTAAATCAGTTTACTTAGTCAGTTCATACATGCATATGCTGCACGCTATAATGCCAACTTAAACCAAGTATAGGAATCACTAACAAAGACAAAACAGGAAATTTTCATGGGAGGTCAGTGTGTGAGGCCAGTACAGAAAATAGTTCTAGACCATTCCCAGGAAACTGAATAAAGCTGTGTACCTAAGTAAGATAAAAATCAATACATAGATTAAGCCAATGGTGTTAGAACACCATTCTGCCTAATGTAGTTTGGATTGGAGGGGGAATTTTTTTACCATTATGAAGAGAGACACTGCAAAGAAACCATTTGTTCATTTCACTAACAAATTCTTGCTTTGCTCCCATGGGCCTGGTCAAGGGATCTCACAGATTGAAGCCTCTGCCCAGCAGAACTTACATATTGATGCCAGAGACAAAGGACAAGCACTAAGTGGGCAAGTGAACTCTACTAGAGGGTTAGATGGCACAGACTGGAGGTGATGAGGCCTCAGGATTACCCCCTTAAATTACAGACTGTGAAAACCCCAGGGCCTGGGAACTGTTCCCAGCAAGGTGCATATTGAAGAGGGTGACCCAGGAGCCAGGTTTGGAAGCTGTCCAGCAAATTGGCTGGTGTTTCAGTCCTCAGTAGTCCCTGTTAGGTTCAAAGCAAGGTGTCACAGCAGAAAAACAAGGTGTAGGACAAACACAGATTATTCTGTGTTTAGAGAAATGCAAGTTTTCATGAATTTTATAATAAACAAAACCTGTGATGTTGTCTATTGATTGAATGCCTAACACCTGTTCTTTTTTACTCAACGTCAGTTTTGTTTTCCATTTTGGCAAATTCTAATTCACTGCTGTTTTAAAAATGAAATAATTGAACATATGTGCAACTTTCCTTTAAAATGTTTACATTTCCCCCATCAGATTTAATGAAAATATAATTGTCTATGTTCTTATGCTTAAGGAAACGGGGATAATTTATGTAACTTCCATGGATGAATATGTATGCTCGCCTATTTTGGCAGAGAATGGACACGAGGGAAAAGGTTAGAAACTGCAGTTTCACAAGCTTTTGCTTAGCCCTTAATTGCATCCAGCTATGGCAGGGCTGTAATGGTCCCACCTGGGGTCATTGTTAAAAACACTTGTTCAAAACTGTGTGGGAACTTCTGCCTCCTTTTCGAGGCTCATGAAAGGGCTTTAGAATTAGGAAACCAACCTACTGTTATTAAACTGCAGTGGCAACAGTTTAAAGGGCTTTGTGTCCTTTACTAATTAAAATCTTACTCGATCTCCATAACATACAATGGCCAGAAGATTTCTTGGAAACCGAGGGTCATGGAGGTTACTAAACCAATTTGTCCATCCTAGAGTGGTCAGGGATGAGGTGAATATGACCCTGGCCTTAACAGACTTCCAAATTATTTCTCCCGAAGTGATTTGGATTAGTTATGGAGCGTGGAGAAGTGTGTAACAGGGCTGACCAAATGCAGACAAAGTTTGTCTAGGTAAGCTGTTAATGGTTGAATGTCCTTTCTCATGCTCCATTCTCCTGTTCTCTGCCTAGCCAGCAGCTCACCTCGGCCCCACTTCCCTTCGCCCCTCAGGCTGCAGGGACAGAGCTACTCAAAACTTCAGCAAGCAAAGCAGCTGCTTATTTATGCATAGGAGCTCTGGCTGGTTTAAATGTTACATTCACTTAGCATAAGGACTGCAAGTGTTTTCAAAGGGACACCGCACCTCATGTAGAATTACACTCCCTAATTCCTTCCCTATTGTTAAGATTTAAAAACTAAAAGAAACTCATTGTTACAAGGTGAATATTTCATTTTACTTAAAAGGGTTTTTTTAAACATACCAATCCCTCCCTCCCTCCCCTTTTCCCAGTCATTCCCTCAACTCTCCCCCCCAGTCCACCCCTCAGAGAGGGTAAGGACTTCCAAGGGGTGTCAATACAGTCTGGAATATCAAGTTGAGGCAGGATCAAGCTTCTCCCCTGCCCCCAGTATCAAGGCTGAGTAAGGTATCCTAGCCCTCTATAGGGAATGGACTCTAAAAAGCCAGTTCATGCACTAGGGATAAATCCTAGTCCTACTGCCAGAGGGCCCACAAACTGCCCAAGCCACACACTGTCATCCACATTCAGAGGGCCTAGTTCAGTCCCATGCAGGTTCCCCAGCTGTCAGTCCAGAGTCAGTGAGCTCCCAGTAGCTCAACTGTCTCTGTGGGTTTCCCCATCATGATCTTGACCCCTTTACTCATATAATCCCTCCTCCCTCTCTTTGACTGGACTGGGAGCTTGACACAATGCTTAGCTGTGGATCTCTGCATCTGCTTCCATCAGTTGCTCGATGAAGATTCTGCAATAACAATTAGGGTGGTTAGGGGAAGGCCAGTTCAGGCACCCTCTCCACTATTGCTTTGAGTCTTAGCTGGGGTCAGCTTTGTGAATTTCTTGGAGTTTCCCTAGCACCAGGTTTTCCCCTGACCCCCACACGGCTCCCTCTATCTATTTGCTGTTTTCCCTCTCTGTCCCTCCCCCAATTCAACCATCCTACTCATCCCTCCAAAGTGAATATTTATAGCATTAATTTTAACTATTTTGTATATATTTTATGAATCAAAAAAAACCTTTTAGAATTCAAGATTGTGAAATATTCCATCCTTAATGCTCATCATGAGAGATGCAGAATTCAAGGCACTGGGTGACTTTCTCCCTTTCTAATAAGGTAGCATAGGGAACATTAGCCACTGGAGGCTTTGCTTCAGGCCTCCTTCTAGCTTGGTCATTAGCTAAATTTACAAAAGAAAAACTGTTCTTTCCTGAAACAGTGACAGTTAAAAAAAAAGTGCTACAAACCTAATAGGTTTGTTTTATTATTATTATTTCTATTCAGAACATTCTGGATTTTTTTCTTACACTTCACCAAGAGGTTAGTAAACAAGTTCAGTTGCATATTAGATAAGGAGACTGTGGCCTCATTTCAGATACTTGACAGGAACAGTAAGATGGGCCTCCATGGTGCTCAGGAGGTGTACTGCTGACTTGTGTGTGTGTGAGTGTGTGTGTGTGGGGGGAGAGGGATTCTGCCTGATTTACTTCTGGCCTGACACAAGACAGAGTGAGCTCCTTAGTCTGACTCCTACAGCATCTTCCTCATCAAGACTTTGCCCCCGATATGACCTCTTTTATATTCCTGTTAGAGATATCATCAGAAGGGTGGTTCTCCGTCCTCAGTCCTTCTGACAGAGAGTGTTCACACTTGATCTCCTATTCTCCTTAAACCACCAAACCTAGAAGAATTCTTACCAGTTTCTCCGACACTCTCAAGCAATAACTCTCTTGGTTGGTGATCTCCCTAAACCAAGTGCCAGCGTTACAGCTCTGTCCTTAGATGGTTTTCATTCTCTGTCTGTTTTGTTACTCTGATTCTCATCTATATGCTGTGGACTCTTTAATATATCCCCCCTCAATAAATTATAGTCAAAATGTGTGTGGGCCCCTCTCAATCCCAGTCTTCTGCTTCCCATCTTTCTCCCAGACCCCCCAGCCTTCCATTGTTCCTTGAAATGCCAGGCACATTCCAACCTTGGCACAGAGGCCCTACTTCTACATCCAAATTAGAATACTGTTATAAAAAATGTGGTACCTTGATCAATACTAATTTTTAAATGTTCTTATTAAAGGAATTCATAATGTAATACTTCATTTTCTTGGACTATTTTCTAAAATGTAATGGAAACAATTAAGGGATGAAAAAGAAAATGACATAATTGAGTTCTGCAATGTCTGGTATCTACAGAATACCTAATAATGAGTAATTTAGCCAAGAGCATCCACACTGCTAACAAATGGTTACTTAGTATATGCTAAGTACTAGCATTACTGTAGGTGGTTTCATTCTCTCTAAATAACTTGGGGCTATAAACCCATGGTGCATGCACTTGGGTGCACTGTGTGTGTGTGTGTGTTTTGAAGAAAAACTAAAGATGGCCCAAATGATTTGCATGAAAAACTAGTGTACCTATGTCCTTTGTACCTGTATCCAAGAAAAGATATATTAGTTGCTAAATGAATCTGGTGATAGAGTCTTATTTGGCTTCACATATTAACTAATGAATTCCCAACATCGCCTAGTAAAGAAATTAAGGGGAACTTGGAGATGGTTCTGCAAGCATGAGGACCAGAGTTCAAATCCCTATGTGAAAGTCTGAATATGCCTGCAACCCCAGCAACCCTAGCACTGGGAGCGGAGTGGAGACAGGCAAATCCCTAGGAGCCTGCTGGTCCTGGTCGGCCAGCCTACCCAAAGCAGTGAACTGGGAGCTCAAGGAGAGACCCTGTCTCAAAGCAGCAAGGCAGAGGGCAACAGGGGATCCCTGAGGTTCCGCCTCTATATGGATGAACACACATGTGGTGCACACCCACATTCTCACATGCAAGCACCACACATATACCACACACACTTATATTTTAAAGGTCATATCAACAGATGCAGAAGCCACTTTAAATAAAATTCAACTTTTTTCGTGATTTTTTTAAAAAGGGAAACTTGTAAGAAATTTAAAGCAGTCTGACAAGAGGTACCCACAAAAAGAACTTCTGTCAAACATTATGTAATGTTAGTAAAATGATTAAAGCTTTCTAAGATCCAAATAAGATAATCCTATGTTCAACCAGCATCCTAACCAATGAAATAAGTGAAGAAAACATACAAGAAGCATCTATAAGCAAAAAAGAAAAGTCATCATTAGTAGATGACATGATTGGGCCAGAGAAAATCCAAGAGAAATTTTCAGATATACTTATCAACAATGATGAAGACACACACACACCTAAGTTTTCTACATGAGCAGTAAACATTGCTTATAAAAATAAAGATGCTATATAAAATGTTTTTTTTAAATCATCAAGTGTCTAGGAAAAAGCATAATAAAAATGTGAATAAGCCATAGAAGATCATCAAAAGCACAGCAGAGTTTAATAAACATGTATACATTGAAAAACAGCATATGATAAAGACAGACATCCTCCCCTAGATTCAGCATGTACTAAACATATCAACAACCAAATAAACATTCCAGCAACTTTTTATGAGATACATGATGAATTTCAAATTTATATGGAAATGCAAATATTCCAGAATAAGAACACTGAAGAAAAGGAGCTAAACAGGATCTCATTCATCAAATATGATTTGCTGTAAAATAAAGCAGTTAAGAATTTTAGTAAGGGGGTGGTGTCTGTGGAGACTGGAAAAATGGTTCGGCAGTTAAGAATACTGCCACACAAACAAGACCAGAGTTCAGATTCCAGCACCCACATAAGTAGACACGTCTGTAAAAACCAGTAAGATGGTGCTCATTTATAATCCAACACCGGGAGGCAGAGACAGGCAGGTATCTGAGACTTGTTGGTGAACCAGCCTAACTTATCAGCAATTTCCACATGCTAAGAAGACCTGTCTCAAACAATAATGTGGATGTCTGAGGAATTACATCCGAACTTCTAACTTTCATAAGCACATGCTCATACATACCTCGCCTCACATGCACATATACACAATGAGAAAACATTTACAGAAGATTACATTGAAATGAAAGTCTTCTACTTCTCAAAGGCATCAAAACATGCCAGTTTAACTCTGTAACCAAGAAAGAGCCTATCAAAATATAGAAACTAATACAGGTCAGTCAGAAGGAGCAACAATACAGAGAATGGTTGAGAAGACTTGGACTCTGCACAAACATGTAAACATTCAGTAAAGATATAAAAAGGTGACATTATTTTTCCAGGGAGTAGAACCTGAAATAAAAAAAGAGACACCACTCAAAACCTACCTGAAAGAATAAGAAGCAGATTCCTCCTGGAGAGAGGGTGTTATACACAAGCATTCCTGTATTGATGGCAGCAATTTTAATTGGTGCTGATGTTTAGAGAATCCAGTTCATATTTCCTATGAAAGCTAAACAGACTTGTAACTTTGAACCAGGAGCCCCGTGCCTCAGTAGAAATCTATATACATGTTCACATGAACCAAAAGATGCAGTGTTCCAAATCAGCCCAAACCAATCCAAGATAACAGAACTGGTGCCGTTTGTGGGGTGAGGGGTTTAGATATAGAGCCTAAAGAGACAGCTAGTGATATTGTGTTCCTTGAACTCGATTATAAAAGTGATAGAGCCTCTCAGTATCGTTAAACAATACAGTTAGGATTTTCACAGTATTATATGTCAGCCACATTCAATAATTTTTGAAGTTTTGTTTTGTTTTGTGGTACAGAAAATGTCCTACTCTGTTTTCGGCTTCTGTGGTAAACACCATTACCAGAAAACAGCCTTTTGGGGCTAGAAAGGGCTCATTTTCCATTACAGCTCACTGTCTATCAGTGAGCAAAGTTAGGGCAGGCAGTTGAGACAGAAACCTGGAGGCATAAACTGAAGCAGATTATGGGGAACGCTGTCTCATGTCTTCCCGGGCTTGTTGCTCAGCTGCTTTCTTATATAGTTCACACCACCTTCCTAGAATTTCATGGGCTACTATGGCCTAAACCTTCCAACATCAATTTAAAAAGTTAAGAAAATGGCCCCACAGACATAGCTGCAGGCCAATGTGATGGAGTCAATTTTTCAGTCAATATTTCCTCTTCCCAGATGTGTCTATATTTGTGTCAAGTGGACAGAAATTAGCTAGCACACAAGTCTTACTTAACAGGTACCACTTATGAATTGATTTCTTCCTGTTACAACACACCGCAATTGTTGGAAATGACAGTACTGTATTAATAAAAGAAGTCCAAGGCTCGAGAGATGGCTCAGGGCTAAAGAGAACTCGTGGCTCTTTCAGAGGACCCAGATTTGCTCCTGCACCCACCTCATGGCTCACACACACTACAGCTCCAGTCTCAGGGGATGAAGCACCCTCCTCTGACGTCCATGAGCACGAGGGATGCACGTGGTGTGCATGCAGACAAAACACGCATATGCACAAATTTTTTAAAATTTAAATCAATAATAAAAGAAACCGTACTATTGGCCTTAGCAGATATTGGGCATTCTACTGGGTATTTTGAATTAGCCACCATGGAAACAAAATTTTGAAAGAGCTTTTTTTGTCAAGTCAATATATTTTTAAAATTTTTTGACTATGTATTGGAGAGTGATGAAGAAAAGGAGAAAAAATAATAAAACCAAATTTTATTTTTAAAAAAGAATATAATGAAACGTAATTCTTGGAAGCTAATACTTAATTCTATATGAATGTATCATCTATGTTCTAGGCATTAGAATATGGTTGTATTTTTTCAATAAACCTAACACATGTATTTTTTAATTAAATGTGATCACACTTAGCAAATTACTGTGTGATTTATTCTTACATCTAAGATAGATGCTTTAAATTAACCTATTAATTAGAGAACAAAAAGCTTACATGCCATTTATTTTTATAAAGTAATTGCTAAGAGATTGAAAATAAAAATTATAGAATGAATAGGGCTCTTGCAGCCTCAGAGCACTGCATCTGTCCTTTTTTTTTTCCAGAATTAATCATGTTAAAAAATACTTTGGCACCTTTTCGTAAACTTTCAACATATATGTCAACATGGGTATTTTTTTTATTTGGGATGGTTTATTTTTGCATATTTTGAGATCATATTCTTCTGTACCTTTCTTTTTTCATCACTATAGTTGCAGTATGCATACATTGTTGTGCATAAATGTCTACATTACTCTTTAAAGTCTAATATATACTCTTTTAAATACTTGTACAATGTGCCAACATAGTGAAATTTCATAATTTATTTACCCTTTACCTTACACTAAAAGGTATCTAGGGTTCTTTTTCAATGTATTTGAGAAAGTATATGTAATGGAACTACTTTCTTAAGAACATAACATTTTTATATTGAAAATAATCCAAACAATTATCTTCTGTGAGCAGTTATAAAAAAATTAGATACCTTGGCACACTGAGGCTGGGCTTCCAGTAGGGGAACCTTCCTTCTCCTTCTTGTCCTCCACTTCAGCCTCTCCAGAGTTGCTCTTCATTCTGCTGCAGTCTGCCTACCAGAGACTCTTCTCTCATCCCACCCCAGCCTCTAGGCTGTCTGCGTCATGGTGCAGACCCAGGGTCCCTCTAGTTCTTTCCATCTTTCTCAGCCTTTTTCTCTAGCCCATCTCTGCTCCATCATGAGTCCCTGCAGACTTTTAGAACTGTTCTCTACCACCCACATCCACCACACTTGGCTAGAACTCAAGGACTCCACAGATACCACACTAAGACCCAGTTAGGGAAAGAGCTCCCCCACCATGGAACATCCACCCTACAAAAACAATATATCCACACCAATGAAACATTGCAAACATCTTAACTCCCAATACCAATCCCAGTGTGGTTGGCTTTTTGTTTTTGGCTCTTTGCTCTTTTCGAAGGCCCACCAACTCAGCTCCCAAATAAATACACACAGAGAGTTATTACTTATAAATTGGCCATAGCTTGACTGTGTAGCTGGGTGGTTGGCCCCTTCTTTTTTCACTCCTTGATCTTGCTTGCTCTTCTCCCATTTATTCTCTCTGCCTGCCAGCCCCACCTATTCTTTCTCCTGCTTACCTATTGGCCATTCAGCTCTTTATTAGATCAATCAGGTGTTTTAGACAGGCAGAGTAACATAGCTTCACAGAGTTAAACAAATTCAACAGAAAACAATGCAACACATCATTGCATGATTAAACAAATATTCCACAGCATAAAAAATTAGCACATCTTAAAATACTATTCTAAACATCCCAGCACAAAAACACAAACATGAATAACCAAGACACTATGCCTTTCCAAAAGCCAGAAACTCAATTATGTTAGGTTTCAAGGAAAGCAATTTAGTCAAAGCATAAGACAAAGACTTCAAAATGGCATTTATGAACATGTTCAAAGGTCTCAAAGAAGAAATGAATAAGTACCTTAATGAAGACCATAAAATCACAAACTTTGAACAAAATAGTAAAAACATTTCAAGACACAAAAGTAGAATTTAAAAATGAAACAATCACTTAAAAGAATACCAAACTGAACTATATAAAACTAGGAATAAAAAATTCAAGTTTCCAAACAAAAAATTCAGAGGTTAATCTCATGAACAGATTAAAAGACATACAAGATAAAATTTAGGTCTTTAAGACTAAGGTACAGAACATGAATAACTCAGTTAAAGAAAATATTAAGCCTAAAAAATATAAGTACAACACCCACAAAATCTGGGAAATTATAAAAAGACCAAACCTATGAATAATAGATACAGTGGAAAGAGAAGAAAGTCATGTTTAAGGCATAGATATATTTTTAACAAAATTGTGGAAGAAATTTTTTCCAATCTAAATAACGAAATGTCTTTCAAGGTACAAGAAGCATACAAAACTCCAAATAAACAGTACTAGAAAAGAAGATCCCCATGACATATAATAATCAAAACACTAAATGTACAGAACAAAGAAAGAATATTAAAAACTGCAAGGGAAAAGGACCAAGTCATACATAAAGGCAGGTGGTTAGAATATTATCTGACTTTTCAATGAAGATTCTAAAAATCAGAAGGAAATGGGCAGATGTCCAATCGTCTGAAAGAGACCAAAGATTTCAGTCCAAACTTCTATATACAACAAAATTATGAAACACAATCAATAGAGAAAGAAAAATGTTTAATGATTAAAATAAATTTAAGCAATTTCTTTTCACCAATCTAGCTGCATATAAGGCACTAATCCATAAAGGAGATTAACTATGCCCATAAGATGACAATAAATCATTACAGAATAGTTACTGAATCTGGGGGAACCCACAACAGAATAATTCAATGATCTCAATTTGCCAATAAAAAGACATAGACAAAAAAAAAATGGTTAGAAAACAGTATCCATCTTTCTGCTGTACACAAGAAATATACCTCACCACCAAGGGCAGATGCTATCTAAGGATTAAAAGATGGGGAAAAATATTCCATACAAATACAAAGAAGTAAGCAAATGTAGCTATTTTAATACCTGATGAAAAATACTTTAGACCAAAACTAATCTAGATAGAGAAGAATATGGCACACTCATTAAAGAAAAAACCCACCAAGAGGCTATTACAATTTTAAACATTTATGCACCAAGCAAAAGGACATTCAAGTTCATAAAAAGATATACTATTATAGCAAAGTCACATATTGAACCTAACTACATGGATGATCCCAATACTTCACTCTTGCCAATAGATATGTCATTCAGACAAAAAAAGTTAGAGAAATGCTGGCGTTAAATCATAAATTAATTAGACCTCACAAATACCTACAGAATATTTTACTTGAAGACTAAAGAATATACGTCTCCTTAGCAACTCTTCAAGTTCTTCCCCAAACCAACCACATTTTAATACATAAAACATAACAGATACAAAAATAATGAAATGACGTCTTGTATCCCACCTAACTACCATAAGTTAAAGCTGCATATCAAAAACAGTAGAAAAAGAAAAAAGTATATAAGCTCATGAATGCTGAATAACACACTACTGAAGGAAAGTTGGACCAAGGCCAAATTCAAGAAGGAAACCAAACCTGTAGAATTGAATAAAAGTGAAAAAAATATGCCAAATCCTAAAAGCCATAGAAGGCATTTCTAAAAGCAAGTTCATAGCACTACATGCTTATATAAAAAATGGAGAAATTTCATATAAATAACCTAAGTACATGCTTGAAAGCTCTAGAAAATCAAGAAAAATAATATGCAAAAAGAATAGATGGAAATAAATAATCAAATCCATG
Source organism: Sigmodon hispidus (assembly GCA_004025045.1). Lineage (NCBI taxonomy): Eukaryota > Metazoa > Chordata > Mammalia > Rodentia > Cricetidae > Sigmodon > Sigmodon hispidus. The sequence goes on from PVIH01000093.1 coordinate 376,320, forward strand.
GCTGAAATAAATGAAATAGAAACAAAAATATACAAGAATTGATGGAACAAAGAGTTGGTTCTTTAAGAAAAATCAAGATTGGCAAGCCTTTAGTCAAATTAACCAATAGATGGAGAGAGAAGATTCAAATTAATAAAATTGGAGATGAAAAGAGAGATAACACAACAGACACCGAGGAAATTCAGAGAAATCATAAGGACAAATATGTATTTCACCCAACTGGGAAACCTAAAGAAATGGATTAATTTCTTGATATATATGATTTCCCAATGTTAAATCAAGATAAAAAAACAATTTAAACATACTTACAACCTCTTGTGGAATAGAAGCATTAATTTAAAATCTCCTAGTCAATAAAAGCCTAGGGCCAAATAGATTCAGTGCAAAATTTTATAAGCTCTTCAAAGAATAAAGAATGTCAGTACTCCTCAAATTATTTTATAAAATACAAACTGAAGGAGCATTTTAAAATTATTTTTATAAAGCCACTATGATCCTGACACAAAACCATACAGAACTCCAACAAAAAAGAAAATTATAGAAAATTATCTGTGAACATAGATGCAAAAGATCTAATAAAGTACTTACAAACCAAATTCAAGAACACATAAAAAATTATCTGCCATGACCTCAACCTAATGTCCTGAATCTGGTAGAAGAGAAAGTGGAAAATGGGCTTTTGCTCATTGGCACAGTAAAGGACTTTCTGGGCCTCAAAAGTATAGGCCTTGAGACCAACAATAAACGCAGCCCCCTGTCTAAAAAGCTGCTGTATGGCAGAGGAAAACATTAATTCTGAAACATCTTTGCCAATTCTTTACCTGATAGAGGATTTGTATTTGTTATATATATAACTAGAACAAAACAAAACCCTAAACATCAAGAAACCAAATAAAAATATGAGGTACAGAACTAAATAGAGTTTTTAAAAGATAAAACACAAATAACTGAGAAATAAAAGAAAGTTTAGCATTTTAGCCATCAGAAAATTCAAATTTAAAAAAAATAGTTTGAGATTCCATCTTACACCAGTCAGGAAGCTAAGATCAACAACAAATGACACATATTCTGGTGAGGATGCAGTGACAGGATAATTTTCTTTTTTTCTTTTTCTTTTTTTTTTTTTAGACTACATAGTGCTTTATTAACTTTGAATTTTCTCAATGCTAATGAGAAAAGAACAACAGCTGCTGAAAGGCATTGGCCTATAGAAAAAAGGGCTGAGCTAAATCAGCCTGTCTATTTCAAAGATGTACTGACCTCAGAATGGAAATCTATGTGCTACATTGGGGAAGAGGTTTTGGTTTTGTTTACACAGGTGAAGAAATGTTATGGATATCAGCAAAATTAATAACGACTCAATTTGAACCAGAGAAACTTCATGAAAATAGGAATTGATGGTTCATCTACCCATACTACAATTCTTACAAATCGTAAGAAAAAACAAAGGGTTGGGGCAAGTTTTTGTTTTGTTTTGTTTTTTGACTTTACAGAAAACCAGAAATAACCATATTCAAGTAGTTAAAAGACCTTGGACATCTAGACAAGTTCAACAAAAGGGAAGTTATCCACAAAAAATCAGAAGTAAAAGAATATCACATCTATTTGTACCAATATACTCTATGTGGTAAATAATTTTCAATGCTGGTGAGAGTACAGACTAGTCCAGCCTCTATGGAAATCAGTGCAGAGGTTCTCCAAACAAATGAAAATTGATCCACCACAAGATCCAGTTATTTTACCTGTGGGCATATTCCCAAAGACTCTACAGCTGACTGCAAAAGACACCTGCTCATCCTGTTCATTCACAGCCTAGATGTCTATCACCTGATGAACAATGAAAATGTAGTACCTTACACAATGCAATATTATTCAACTATGAAGAAAAAGTGAAATTAGGAAAATTACAGGTAAATATATGGAGCTAGACACAATCACCCTCAGTGAGGTAACCCAGACCCCAAATAACAAATATTGTATCTGAAGATTTGGACCTAGGAGGCTTAGATGAAAGAGAAAATATGACAGTTGTCTTTCTGGGTCTGAATTACCTCAATCAATTAAATCTTTTCTAGGTTTACCTGTTAACCTGCAAATTTTATGATTTTATTTTTCTGGACATCTGAATAAGTTTACAAAATATATGTTTACTGTATTTTTCTTATCATCACCTAGAGGTGGAAGGTAAGTGCCTAAGTTTTTAAAGACATCATGCCCTTCAGACACAGGGCCCAGGAGGCTTGTGCTGAATGTGACCTGAAAGTCTCCTCCCTGAGGACCAGCTTTCAGGTTACCAGAAGTGTCCTGCAAGCTTCTAAAGTAGGGAAGCAGCCAGCAGCCGACAGTTCTACTCAGCAATGACACCTCGGAACCACAATAGTGACCTGAAATACAAATTGCCCTAACAGTACAGTAGTGCACATATACTTTGGTGGTAGCCAACAGCTTTCTGGTTGGACTTAAGACCAGCTCTGCAAGAGGGAAATTACGCTTGGTACAAGAATGCTATCCAGGGATAGTGAAGTCATAGATTTTAGTGGAGGACCTACAGCCCCAACTTTGCTAAACTAGGAGAATCCCTAACTTTATCTTAAATATTTGTCCAGCCCTTCTGTCCACTGATAAATGTAGTTCTCACCACACCACCACCAAGGAAATTTCTCTTTGCAGCACAGACCATCGTTGAAAATCACAACCAATGAAAATGCAGAGTTGTGGAACACAGTCCCCAACAGATACATCTATAATACAACTCCCAGAACTCAGGGATCATTGTAGAAGTGTGGGTGGAAAGATTGTTAGAGACAAATGATGGGAGGCAGGGTGCTGCGAGGTGTGTCTTCTAAAAATGCCAGAAACTACACCCATAAATATGAGCTGAAAAGGAATGACAATTGACATGCTAGGTGGATGCTAGGTGGTTGAAGGGAAACCCAACAGTCCCCAGCCCTACATTAAGAACTGCAGACAACTAAGGAATTCAGAGAGAGGGAGAGGGAGAGAGAATAGTTTTCATGAGGGAAGAGCACACCAATTGGATATATAATACCAAATAGTGAGCCCTAAAGTCATATATACAAGTAACATATAGATTGCAAAGGTTGTATTTATATAGGAGGATATATAAGTATTCCCATATGCACATAAATATGTATATATATATATATGTACCATATGTATGTGTCTGTGTGGTGTGTGTGACAAGTAATGAAAACCAAGGCCATGAATTTAAGAGAGAGAGGAGGAGCATATGAAAGGGTTTGGAGGGAGACAGGGTAAGGGAAAATTTAATTATAATCTCAGAAAATAAAAATAAAACTATAGCCGTGATTGCAATTCAATATAATTCAATCACCAATACATAATATCAATAATCAAGTAAACATTTTATATAGATTTCCTGCCATCAGAGGATTCCATCCCAAGATTATAAGACATACTTGGAAAATCCACAATCTTTGAGTCATGCTGTTCTAAGAATTGAGTCTTTTATAATGGAAGATTGTTGATCATTTAAGTCTATACCTACTGCTGGTAGTGGTTTGCGGTTTAGTTTAATGAAAGGATCAGATGCTCTCAGGGATGAAGCAATGGAGTGAGTGTGCACACACTTATGTTCTCTAAAGAGAGCTGGACTTAGGAAACAAAACAAACCAATCTAGAATTTCTCTACAGCCAGTAGATGAGCACTCTGGCTTTTAGCTACTCCCCTATACTTTATTTAAGGCACCAAAATGAAATCTGCTGCATAATACAAGCTCACCAACAGCAAGACAAGAGGAGAAAGGATGGAGTTCAGGTAAATGAATGACTTCTGGCCTGGTTGATGACAATGTATGACTCCTCACCATGAGCATGGTACACTCATAAATGTTTCTGAATTTGCTCATCAGAGCACCCTATGAGGCAGATGCAAATTAGGCTCCATTTTAGAGAGTAGATGTTCAAAGCCTTGGGCAAGGCAGTGACTAGTAAGCAGACTGTGATTGTATAAGGCATCTCAGGGAATGTACCCAGGTTTGTCTGTTATTATCTACGTGCTCTTCCAGTGAGGTGGCTGTTGCTTGTCAATTTGACCACATCAGGAATTAACTAAACCCCCAAGAACCTGAGTGTACCTGTGAAGGAATTTCTTGGTCGAATTATTTGAAGTAGAAAGATCACCATAAATCCTGATCTTTGGAAGTTGGAAGATCTACCTTAAGTCTGAGACACACCTGGCAGCAGATCATATAAATGACATGGGAGAAGGAAGCTCTCACTCACTCCCTGCATTAGAGCCTACTGCAGGATTCGAGGACATTTGAGGACATTCATACATACAGCTGGGACATCCAACCTCACAAAATCAACAACTATCTGATTCTTAGACTTTCTCCAGATAGCTATTGTTGGAATATTTGAGCTATAACATATAAGTCACTCTAATAAATCATGCATATATATGTATATATTTATATATTTCTACAAATAAATCCTATTTTATGAATAGGATTTACAAATTATTCTATCTATTCTGTTTCTCTAAAGACTCTGATTAATAATTACCCAGGTTTTTCCTCAGTATTTATTCAGGTGTTATTCTAGTGCTCATACAGGTGTCCTTCAGTATTTCTGTAGATATTTAGTGTTACCCAACTATTCCTTAAGGAATTCTCCCAGTATTCACACAGATGGTCTTCCAGTATTGACCAAGGTGTTCACCCAGTATGGAATGAGTTTAGTCCCAGTAGTAAGCCAGGGTTTCTCTCAGCACTTACACGGCTGTTCTACCATGCACCCAGGTGTTCTCCCAGTATTGAGCTAGGCCTTTTCCCAGCATTCACCAGGTTTTCTCTTACTATTCCTAAGGTACTTTTCCAGTATACACCTGAGGGTTTTCCTAGGCTTACCCAGGTTCATTCCCACTATTTATGCAGTTATTCTGGCTAACCAATTTCTTCTAGTGTTTCCACTGAAACTATAGCTTTCCCACTGTCTTAAGTTAGGACATTTCTATGGCTGTGATAAGACACTGCAACCAAAAGAAACTTGGTTAGAAAAGGGTATATTTCAGCTTACAGTTTGACCTCACAATCCATCCTCAAAGAAGCCAAGGCAGCAGCTCAAACCCGGGAAGGAACCTGGAGACAGAAACCGAAGCAAGGGGCAGGAAGGCGCACTACTTTCTGCCTTGTTATACGTGACTTGCTCAGCCTGCTTTCTTATAGCATCTAGGACCACCCACAATGGCACCCATGGCTGGCACCACCCACAACAGGCTGCCCCTTACCAATCATCAATCAAGAAAATGCACCACGTTCTTGCCCTTGAGCCAATTTGGTAGAGACATTTTCTCAATTAGGGTTCCCCCTTCCCAAATGACTCTAGCTTGGTTCAAATTGACATAAAACTAGCCAGCACCATTGAGTTCAAGACTGTCCCCCAGTTTCTCTTCTAGCAGATTCAGTGTATCTCATCTTATTTTTGCCTTTCTTGATCCATTTGGAGTTGGGTTTTGTGCATGGTGGTAAGTCTGAGTCTATTTGCATTATTGTATATGCAGTCATCAAGTTTGAGCAGGATCATTTGTGTACGATGTTATCTCTCCACCCCCAGTATTTTGTTTCTGAATTCTTTATTAAAGAAAAAAAAACAAATAAACCAGGTGTTTAAAGGTCAATAGACTTGTCTGGGTCTTCAATTTGATTTCATTTATCAACATGTCTGTTTTTATGCCAATATCATGCTGTTTATATCACTGTAGTTCAACAGTACAGTTTGAAATCTTGAAGACTACACTTTTCTTTGGATCAAGGAACTCTGGGTTTAAGATTAGATTATTATTCAGGGTTGTTTTAGATATCTTAGGTGTCTTTTTATGTTTCCATCTGAAGCTGAAAATTGTTCTTTCAGGTTCTGTGAATAATTGTGTTAGGATTTTGATGGGGATTGTGTTTAATCAGTAGATTGATTTGGGTAGAATGGCCATTCTCACAATATTAATCCTACCAATTCAAGAGCATGGGAGATCGTTCCATTTTCTGATGTCTTTTTTGATTTTTTTCAGTATCTTAAAGTGTTTATTATACAAGTCTTTTGCTTGGTTGGTTAGAATTACCCCAAGACATATTTCGAGGCTATTGTGAAAGATGCTGTTTCCTTGTTTTATTTCTCAATGTTTTTGCCATTTGTATTTAGAAAGGCCACTGATTTTTGTGTGCTAATTTATATCCTGTTGCTTTACTGAGAATATTTATCAGTTTCTTGGTAGAGTTTTGGGGGTCATTTATGTATACAGTTATGTCTTTTGGGCAGGTGGTAGTGATGCATGCCTTTAATTTCAGCACTTGGGAGGCAGAGATAGGCAGATCTCTGAATTCAAGAACAGCCTGGTCTACAGATTAAGTTCCAGGACAGCCAGGCATACACAGAAAAACCCTGTCTGAAAAAAACCCCAAAACAGACAAAATAGTAAAAAACAAAAAACCCATATCATCTGCACATAAAGATGCTTAGATATCTTCCTTTCACATTTGTATCCCCTTGATCTTCTTTAATTGTCTTACTGCTGTAGCTAAGACGTTAAGTAGTATATGGAATAAATATGGGGAAATGGATAGATAACCTTGTATCATTTTTTAATATAGTGGAGGTGCTTTAAATTTCTCCCTGTTTACGTGGTTGATACTGGCTCTGGGCTTGCTGTAAATTACATTTATTATGTTCAGCTATGTTTCTTTTATCCCTAGTCTCTCCAATACTTTTGTCATGAAGAAATGCTGGATTTTGTCAAAGGCCTTTTCTGCATCTAATGAAATGATCATGTGGTTTTTATTTTTAATTTTTTGTCTAATTACATGGTGAGTTACATTTATGTATTTATGGATGTTAAACCATCCCTGAATATCTGAGATAAAGTTTATTTGATAGTAGTGGGTGATCTTTTTGATGTGTTTTTGGATTTGGTTTGCAAGTATTTTATTGAGAACTTTCTATCTATGTTCATAAAGAAATTTAGTCTGTGACTCTTTTTCTTTGATGGGTCTTTATGAGAGTTATATATCAGAGTAATTACAGTCTTTAAAAAGAACTGGTCAATGTTCCTTCAGTTCCCATTTCTGAGGGATAATTTGAGGAGAATCTGTGATTTTTATTAACTCATCTTTGAAAGTTTGGTAGAATTCTGTGCTGAATCCATCTGGCCTTGTTTTTTTTTTTAAAAAAAAAATTTATATTTTTGGCTAGGAGATTTTAATTACTGCTGTTATTTAACTAGGGGCAACAGGTCTGTTTAAATTGCTTATCTGTTCTTGATTTAACTTTGGTAGAAGACATACATTAGGAAATTAATCTGTTTCTTTTAGGTTTTCCAACTTGATGAACTACAGATTTTTAAAATATGGCCTATGATTCTCTGGATTTCTTATCTCTAATAGATTTGAATTCATTGGCATAGGAAGAGGCTTTCATCAGGCAAATACAAATCAAAAATACTGTGAGATTTCATCTTACACCAGTCAGAAAAGCCAAGATCAATAAAACAAAGGAAAGGATTGTGAGGATGTAAGGGAAACATTTGTTTATTTTGGGGGGAAGTGCAAACTCAGACAGCCACCATGGAAATCAGTGTGATGATTCCTCAGGAAGCTGGGAATAGATCTACCTCAAAATCTAGCCATACCATTCTTAGGCATATACCCAAAGGATTTTACATCCTACTATAGACAGGTGCTTGCTCTCTATTCATAATTGCCAGAAATTGGAAACACACAGAGAGAAAATGCCCTGTATCTCTTTTGGGCAGCATACCAGAGCTGACCCTCTTATTGTGGATGCAGGTGAGCCAGCCCTGAAGGCATGAGAGCAACATAGTTAATCTCTCCCTCTATAGTCTGCCATGGTGGCATGGCTGAGGGAGAGATGCTGCTCTGTTTCTTGCTACCTGTGGCAGATGAGAGAGCTGGCCCCAGGGTCAGGAGAGTGAGATAACTAGCCCTTCACCAGCTGCAGCACCCAGGGGAACACATCCTGCACCCCATCTGGGCAGCACACTAGAGCTGACCCTGTTGTCATGTGCAGGTGAGCCAGCCCTGAGAACACGAGAGTGGGAAAGCCAACTCCCTCTCCTATGCCCCTTACAGCAATTGGGAGAGAGGGCCCCATACCTCACCTGGGCAAAATAGTAGAGCTGGCCCTAGCGTTTCGAGTGTAGGTGACCCAGATCTAGGACCTGAGAGCAGGAGAGCTGGCCCTGCTCCTTGCTGAGGGTGCATTGGGTGAACTAGCCAAGGCAGTGTTTGAGAGCTCTCCCAGGTAGAGATGATGAGAGAAAGCTGGCAGGTTGACCAACCCAGCTACCACCCAGGCCGAGAACCAGGACCGTGAGTTAGCCCATCTCATCCCAACATCCACAGCATCTGTGAACTGCTGGAGCAGGTGAAGGGGACAGACCTACAGATAAAAACAGAAGGATCTCCATGACACAGGACAACAGGACATCCAAGAGAAGCCCTAGTGAGAGCCCACTATTGGTGGGGCAGCAGAAACCAGAGGCCTGGAACTAGACCAGTGACTTGTGGCAGTGAAAAGTTGCACGATTAGCAGACTAAAGGGTAAACCGTGTGACTTCCCAGGCCACACTGCAGCTCTACAAGATTTCTGCTCTCCCTCTCTCTCTCCCTCTCCCTCTCCCTCTCCCTCTTCTTCTCTCTCTCTCTCTCTCTCTCTCTCTCTCTCTCTCTCTCTCCCCCTCCCACCTCTCTCTCTCTCTCTGTTCTTCCCTCCCTCTCTCCTTCCCTTCCTCCCTCTCATTCTGTTTTGTTTCTTTGGTTTTGGTTTATCTTTTGAATTTTGTTTTTTTTTTTCTCTCCAGGGGCAACGTCAGAGGGCACATGTAAGGGGATGGGGAGATAAGCAGGATTGGAATGCATGATTTAAAATCTACAAAGAATCAATAAAAGTTAAAACAAAATAAAATGTCATACATTTACAAAATGGAGTACTACTCAGCTGTTAAAAAAAAAAACCATGAAATTCACAGGTAAACAGGTGGAGCTAAGAAAAAAAATTAACCTGGAGTTCAGACCCCAAAAGTAAATAGGGACGTATTCTCTTTCATGTGGATATTAGCTGTTAAGTTGTGATAAGCAGGCTACAGTAACCACAGAGATTAAGTATAGAATAAGGGAGTGGGGGCAGGAAGGATCTCCCTAGGAAGGAGAAATAGTACAGATAGTTATGGACAGATTTGGTGGGGGGGACACTGGAACATGTAAATCAAACAAGGGGTGGGAGAAGAAAGGGATAAGGAAGGAACATAGGTGGTGATAGCTAAAGCTAGGGACTGTTTGGAGGGTTGTATGGAAACCTACTGCAGTGGAAGCTTCATATATATGTGTGTATATATATATATACACACACATATACCATATATACACATATATATCTATATATGAAATCTAAATACACTCACCAAGTAATGGGGAGACAAACTCCCAGCCAGACATCTTTTACCATTAAGTGAAACCTCTAGTGCCAGAAAAGTGTTACATGTAATTGAGTCACTGGCCAGTGACCCCCACAACAACCCAGGCTATTGCTAAGGCTATTGATTGCTATCAACAAACCAACGGTAAGGCCCTATTGCTAAAGACAATGCTTACCCAACTCATTGAGCATGGAGACGTGGTGCCTACCTAGACTTTTCACCTCTGCTCACTAGTGTTCATGGTACTGAAAGTTACTCTGCAAGTTCCCAGAGGAAATCAACCCAGCTACAAACCCCTTTGATCTAGAGTGGTGACTGCCCTGCAGGATATGCTAGTGAGACAGTGGCACACAAGTTGTAAGAACAACCAACTACTATCCAATTGGACTTAAGGCCCGCCCCATGGGATGGAACCCAAGCCCAACAATGTTTAGGTGGCTTAGAACCTAAGACTACACAGGCTGTGGACCTAGGGGAAAACTAAATGCTACTGTTCTGCTAAAAGAGTATAGCAATAGAATGTTGTGGAGTATGCTTTTAACTAGACAAAGATGTGTTGCATTTGTTTATGCTGCAGAATATTTCATTGTGTGAAAACGTGTTAGTTTTGTTTATGCTGCGTTTTTAGAATTGGAAAGATGTGTTGCCTTTGTTTCCTCTTGTCTGCCTAAGACACCTGGTGATTGGTCTAATAGAGAGCTGGATGGTTGATAGAAGAAGAAGGGATAGTGAAAGGGTGGGAGAAAGGATGGGTGGGGCTGGCAGGCAGAGAGGATGAATAGGAGGAGGGATCTAGACTCGAGGGAGAAAAGGAGAAAGAACATGAGAAAAAGGATGGGGGAGGAACAAGGGTGATGGTCAGGGCCAGAAGCCAGGTGGATGCCAGCCTGCACACAGGAAAAGCAGGAAAGCAAGATATACAGAAATAAAAAGTAAAAAGCCCCAAGTTAAAATACGGATAAAGAAAAACAAGTTAATTTAATTTAAAAGAGCTAACCACAAAAGAGCTAAGCTAAGACTGAGCATTCAAAACTAATAATAAATCTCTATGTCATGATTTGGAAGCTGGTTGGTGACCCAAAAGAAAAAGCCTGGTAGGATATAATGTCTCCTAATGAAATTCTGGATACTCATAGATCAGGGTCTTGCTCAGCCATCATTAGAAAAGCTTCCTCCTGCAATAAAGGAGAACAAATTCAGAAACCCACAGCTGGACTACATGCAAAGAATGAGAGACCTTGGAACACCCAGTCCTAAATAGGATGTCTCTGTTAAATCCCCCCTGCCTTGGCCCAGGGGATTCTGCTGAGGAGAAGTTGGAAAGATTTTAAGAGCCAGTGGAATGGAAGACACCAAGGAATCAAGGACTTCTCGACACACGGGGACTGACGCACATGAACTCAAAGATGGTGACAGCATGCACAGAGCCTGCACAGGTCTAAACCAGATGGGGTACCAGCACTGAGAGAGGAAGTACACATGAGCCCCATCCCTAGCTCACACGTTCAGACGCTATCGCCCCCTGACAACGGCTCACAAAGGAAAAATTAGGTTTTTCCAACTGAATCTCATTGAGTATACAAACCACATTTAAGGTCAGGCCCCATGCCTGCAGTAGATGGTCAACACAAACTCAAGAGTAGTTGGGGAAGGTTTTGTTTTGTTTTGTTTTTGATTTTTCTTGTCACACAATGCTTTGTCTGTGTTGCTTTCTTTTCTTTTCTTTCTTTTTTTTTTTTTTAAACCTTGCAGGTCTTTTGCTGACATATTATAGTTTCTGCTTTTTTGTTCTTATGAAATTTCTGTGTGTACAGATGTGTGTGTCTGGTTCTATATGTGTTTCTTGTGCTTTTTTCTTTGACTTTTTTCCTATTAATTTTGTCCTGTTCAGATTTGTTTTTATTTTATTTTATTTTTCTTCCCTTTTTAGATGCCTGTTTGTTTATCTACTCATTGTCTTAGACAAGATTCTCCAGAGAGGAACATAAGAACCTATTTAAATAAACCAAAGCTTTAATCACGTCAGTGAAATTTTAGATTCCTAGTCATGCATCATGGAATTTTATTGTTGTTGGATCTTATCACATGTCTGTTCTCTATCTGTCAAAATGAGTGCATTGTTTTCTCCTTTTTCTTTAATGAAATGAATTAGATGAATTGGCTTTTAAATGTTATGCCATTTTTGTCCATAATAAACTCTTACTAACACTCTTACTTTTTTTTTTTTTACATAACTGAATGTGATCTGCAATTTCATGATTTAGGAATTTTAAATTATTTTGAAGAGAAAAACTGTTCTACAATTTTCCGATTAAATGTTGTTTGTCAAAAATTGTGGTTCTTGCTTCTTTATGTGAACAGTATTTATTAATAAAAAAAAATCTTGTTTTAGAAGATTCTGTCAGATTAATCATCAGGGCTTGTGGTTCCCAGGAAAGTTGTCATGAACAGACTTCACTCTTGAATATTATGTATGCTACGTGAATAAAAGCTTAGTTATAACCTTTATGTTAAAAATTACATCTATGTATTAAGATGTTATATTTATTCTCTATTGGTCCTGCTAGGTTATAATTTTGGAAAAATTTGGCCATTTCTCAGCTTTCTACATTCATAACATCTGTGCAATGCCTGTGTGTTTCTTGTTTCAATGTCTAGTGTGTGAAGTGCTATCTCCAGAGGAGTCAGGGTGCCTAAGCTGGAGAGGGCTCTCTATGCTTCTATGAGCCCTGTATGATGCCCACTGCTTTTTGTGTTCAAATTTTTGTGAGCTCTGGTTTTTCTCCAAGTTTTCCTTGTTCTGTTTAACTGATTTCTATTATGTATTTAAAACTTTTCATCATTTTACCTTCCTCAGGATTTTCTCTTTTCTCAGGGTTTTCTCTTTTCTCTTTCTAGCCTTTTTAAGTTGTAGCTGAAAACATTGGTTATTGACACTTCTTTGTTCATAAATATTATCCAGATATGATTTCTTACTAAATAAGGTTTTGGCTATGAACTATGATTTTTGTTATTTCTTTGGTATAATTTAGCTCGGAGTATTGTTCTATTTCCTTTATACTTTTTCTATGATTATTTGCTTGTGTATTTTTCTTGTTATAATGTGTTTATTGGCAAACAGTTGGGTGAGTAATAATTTCTTCCTGTAGTAAGAAACACAGTAAATAATTTCAGTCTTCAAACTTTCTTGAGGCATTTTTATGAACCCAAACATGGCCGGGTTTTGTCACTGTGCCAAGTAGACTGCTTTTTGATGTCTCTTGAAGCAAGTGTATTAGTTGTGTAGTTTTGATATTCTGTAGTTCTACACTAAGATTTGACCACATGTCTCCACCAGTTGCTTCAGTGCATGTGTTAAAATCCCCACTTGCTTAGATTTTGGTACAATCCTTTCTTTAGTGGTATTAATTTCAGATTTATATATTTAAACCTCTTATTTCCTTTTATATTGATCTCTGCACCATTATGAAAAGTTCCTCATTATCACTTATTTATGTATTTTGTTTTAAAGTCTATTCATCATTAATATAATTAAAACTCATTTTCCTTATTTTACTTTTAAATTGATTCCTAATACTTAAGTATATCTCATATAAGTAAACTATTATAGAGAGTAATGACTTTGTTTTGTGTTTTAAAATTCCAAGCCTTTATTTGGAATATTTGATTTTCACTTACTTGTGAATTTTGACATTGTTAAATTAAAATCATATCTTTGTCTCCTATTTAACTATTCTTCCTTCTGTTCTCCCTGCCCACTTGCATTAAGTTTACATTATTTTGTTTGATTGTTAATTTGTTATTCATTCTTTAACTTTTCTTTAATGACTTCTCTGGAGATGACAGTTCACATGCTGGACACTGTAATATGAAATGGATGATTACTTTCAGTGCTTCCTGAATAATACTAGGACCTGGTGCTTTTGCATTCCATTTATCCTTTTCTGCTTCTTATTTTTATATGCATCTTCATTCTTTATTGAGCTTTAACTCTGTGAGACCAATCATTATCAGCACTATTATTTTTTTTTTAACAGATGCCATGACATTTATTAAAAGGTATGCTACAATGCTATACTTGTTAGGAAAAGAGACTGAGATTCCAAGTTAACAGGTATCAAATATACAAACCAAAGAAAAATGGAATCCATATTGTAGTATACAGAAGCTTGAATTAACTATGCACTACATAGTTAGAAAATATGGTTTTTAATATTTTCTCCTCTTTGCATTTATAACATAATTCACTTAGACAATCACAGAATCCTTTTTTTCCAATACCACAAGCTGTATTACAAATGAAATCTGGTACTGCTGCTTATCAAAATACACAAGACAATTGCTGCTTTCTATAAAACCACTTTACATGTTAACTTGTTCCCAAAAACCTTTTTTTTCTTTTTGGCCTGGTTTAAAAAAATGTTGTTACAAAAATTACAACATTTTCTTCTGTTAGATGAACACTCTTACAAACAGAAAAGGGAACTTCATCGAACAGACCATGTAAAACACTAGACGATGTTAGAGACTTCTAGTTGTCCTCTTCCCCTCAGTACTGTATGTACTGAAAATGACCGTCCATCTCTGTTGTCCTGCTCCACTCTGTTCACAGGAAAATTCCCATTTTCTCTAAGCAGTCTATTCATCGATAGGAAGTAGAAAGTCAAGGCTACTCTACATGAGATCTTTCAGAAAAGAGCTCAGGGAAAATGCTTCACAGATGAGTTAAAACCGGAACAGGCAGTCTTTGGTCAGAGCAACAAGGTAAAATTTCAATGTAAAACTTGGAGTGGTCAGCAATCTTTATAATTAGTACTTCCTGGATATGAGATGTATTTTTTAAAGATCTGGGTAACGATGAGTGGTAGGAAAAAAAAAAAGACTAGAGTATAATATTCTTAATGACACCAAGAACCAATACTTAAAATACCTGTTCTTACAACTACCACAAACATAACAAAACTCTGTTGACAGTGTTAAGTGAAATTTGCCATAAGCAGCTTTCAGGCATGATTGTTACTGTCACCAAGGTCCCTGTTCTCCAGAGTAAGTGCCTCAGCCTGAGAAAGCTGAGTTGATACCATGAAGACTGAGAGCAGTTCTGCACCTGGACCAGTACAATGCTCCGCATTATGTACTGAAGGCAAACATGTAACTGAGATTTTGTTTACTCAGTTATAGCTATTTGCTTGTATGACTAGTTTGGGGAACAATATTCTCTTAAACTATATAGTACATATTTCCTGAAAATCAAATACCTTAGGCTCGAATAGGAAGAAAGGGTCAATTAAGCTACTGAAGGCACATAAACTTTGGTCCTATTTTGTTTTTCTCCCTTACACACCTCCTCAATTATCATTTCTGTAATTTTTTTTTTAACAATTCACAAGTACTTGTTAGGATTTGCTCTGAAAAAGTTTGCAAGTCTTATACCTCAAACAACCCTTAAAAAGACAGCTGAGTTATCTTTTAAAGTTATGTACAATCTACACTGTGTTTGTTTTAGCACAACAGTGAATGTTTTAAGTCTGGCAGTTTAATTTTCATTGACAATAGAGAAAGACAAAGGAAAAGCTGAGAAAAATGCTCTGATCACGTTTATGTTTTTTTGGTTTTAAAAATAGCAGTACACACTGGGTTTTCTAAGAGATAAAGTTTGGGATTTACAAGGGGATTCACTGAGGCACAAAGATCATTATTTCTGAGTTTGCCATTTTCTGTATAAGAATATTTAACAGAACTAGAAGAGAAACAACCTGACAATATATTCAAACATAAATACTCTGTCTGATGACATGAAGACTTTAAAAATCGACACTTTGTAGATTCCTAAGAGGTTTTTATTGTTTTTTAATTTGGGAGAGATGGGGACATAAGGTCTTATGTAGCAAGGCTGGCATGGAACTTGTTCTGCAGCCCAGGCTGGTTTTAAAATCACAACCTTCATCTTACTCCAGTACTGCGACTATAGCTGTAGCACCATCATTTATATATTCAATACTTACACTTCAACACATTATGATGTTGAATGCTTTTGTCTTACGGTTTTCTTTATTTCTGGGGAACATTAATGTTTACCTTAAATTGTTGATCTACTGGCAGCAATTTATCTCAGGGTTGGTTTTCATAAATAGTGTTCAAAGCACTTTTAAAAAGAAAAAAGAAAATTTACTATTTAGCCCATCCTAGATTTGAACCCTTGGGAGAAAGCTGAGATCTTTAGTATAAAGCTGAAATGATAAGCATATACCACCATGCCCAGTTATATCTATCATGTTATTGTGGTTTTAAAATACTTTTCTATTTTAAATAGCTTCAATACTCATATTTTAAAAAGTGAGTGTAAAAGCATCATGCTTTATTATGGCATTTTCAAAAAGATTTTGGTTTTTGTTAATTTTTTTCTTTTGTCTAACCCCTCGCTCCCCTGCTCCCCTTTATGCCTGTCTAACCCCCAGTAACATTGTTTCCGCTTCTACATCAGGTGTATATCACCTCCTTCTCAGTACCTCTTTTCCTCTTTCCACAGTTCCCGCACTCACAGCACACACATACATACATAAACATTAAATCTAACATCTGCAGTTAAAAGAGAACATAAAGTATTTATCTGTCTTATCTCATTTAATATACTATTTCTAGTTGCATTTGTTTCTCTACAAATTTAATAATTTTCCTTTTCTATATGGATGATCAGGATGCCACCATGTATTCTATCACATTTTATTATCCATTATTATGTTGATGGACAGCTAAGCAAGCATTTTCTTGTTATTACCAATAGGGCATCAATGTAGACAGATGTGGAAGTACCTCTGTGGTAGGGATATAGAGACTCTTGGGCGAGTGCCTAAGAGGTCAATCTGGATCATATAATAGTTCTATTTTTAGCCCTTGAAGTAGCCTACCCAATGGTTTCCATAATAGCTTCACATGTTTGCATTCACACTAACAAAGTATAAGGGCCACTCTCACCAGAATTTGTTGTCTTTTGCTTTTTGGATGATGGCCATTCTGACTAGAAGTTGGCATCTCACCCATCAGGTTTTGTTTTTAAAATTTGCAGTTATATATTGTGCCTATATGAAATATATGGCAAAGCTTTTTCTATAGTCTGCTTGCTTTGCTGCTAGTTCCTTTTGCTGTGCAGATTTTTAATTTCATGTAATCCCATTTCTTAAAATCCAGGGCTATTTCCTATCCTCTGGAGTCCTATGCAGAAAATTATTGTCTGTGTCTGTATAATGTGGGATGTTTTTCTGTATGCTGTGAATGTCATTGGTTAATAAAGGGGCCATTTTGGCCTGTGGCAGAGCATCTTAGAAACAGGTGGGAAATCTGAGCATAAAAGGAAAGGAGGGAGAAGTCAAGAGAGACTCTATCCAGCTGTCCAAAGCTCAACATGTAAAAAAATATAGATAAGCCATGGGCCATGCAGCAAGACAGATTAATGGAAATGGTCTAAGTTAAGATGCAAGAGCTAGATAGCAATATGCCTGAGCCATAGGCCAAGCAGCATGCAATTAATATAAGCATCTAAGTCATTTTGGGGGGCTAAGTAGCAGTGGGCAGGTTCAGATCTTGGGACTAGGCCAGGCCAGAAACTTCTACTATTCTTGAAATGTTTTTCTTGTTTTGTTTTGTTTTTTCTAGTTATTCAACACTTCATATCATAAGATCTTTGTTCCATTTTGAATTGAGTTTTGTGGAATGTGAGATATGGATTGAATCCCATTTTTCTGCAGATGGATACCCACTTTTGCAAACTCCATTTGTTGAATAAGCTACCTTTTATCTACCTTAGTTTGATACTTTGTCAAGAATTATGTGACCATAGATATATGAATTTCTGGGTCTTCTATCCCACTGACTACATATCTGCTTTTTGTGCCAATTACATGCTGTCTTTGCCACTGTGGCTCTGTAGTATAATCTGAGGTCAGAGATTGTGGCACTCTAAGAAGTGTTCTTCCTATTTGTGGTTTCTGTGTTTGCTTTCATATTTTTATAGTTCTGTGAATAGTGTCATTGAAATTTTGACAGGGGTGGCTTTGAATCTATAAATTATTTTTAGTAATATAGCAATTAATTTTACCAATTCTGCTATGCCAGAGCATGAAAGTTCTTTTCATCATCTATCATCTTCTTCAACTTCTTTTTTCAGTATCAAAATGTTTTCATAAACATCTCTCACTTGCTTAAATTTATCCCTGGGTTATTGATTCATTTGTTTGAGGCATTGTGAATAAAATACTTTTCCTAATTTCTTTCTCAGAAAAATGTTATTGATATAAATAAAAGATATTACTTTGTATCTTGCAACTTTAATGAAAGTATTTATCAAACCTAAAAGTATTCTGGTAGAGTCTGTAGAGTCTTTGAAATATAAAAATGTTATCTGTAATTAGGTATAATTTAATTTCTTCTTTTATATTTGTCTTTTTTATATCTTTCTCTTGTCTTATTACTCTGACTAAGACTTCGATAACTGTATTGAATAAGTGTGAAGAAAATGGGGCAGCTACATTTCATTCTAGATTTTAAGTAGAATGAAATGCTCAGAGTATTTTGTTTTTCATTCTTCTTTTTAAACCATATACTACAATGTTAGTAGTGGGTTTGTTTTATATAGTTTGATTATTTTGAGGTATGTTCTATTTCATACTTCTTCAGAACTTTCATTATGAGGTCATGTCAAACATTATGAAATATCTTTTCTATATCTATTGGAATGGTCATATGTATCACTTTGATTTTTAAGGATCTTGTTGGAGACAATTATAGATTCACAATAATTCTCTTTAGCACTTAAATATGCAATGCTATTTTTTGTTATTTTATTATATCTGTTGAGAAATTATTATTCAATCTATTGATCCTTTGAAGGGAAGGTACAAATTTCCTTCTGGTTGTTTTTAACATAGTTTTTTTTTTCCCATGTAGTTTTAATCTGTGTTTTAGGAATATTTATCCTTACTTTTGAATTTTTTTCTTAAAGTTTTCAGTGCTTAATGGTCTATGTCTTTAAAACCTTTCATTATTTGGAATAGTATCTTGAAAATTATTTTGTTATTTATTGATATGTGCATGTCTGGGTGTCCATATGTATGTATATGTATGTCTGGGTATGCATGTGCTGTGGTGTATCTATGAATGTCAGAGGGCCACTTGCAAAAGTTGGTATTCATCTTCCACCATGGGAGGGGGTCTCAGGAATCAAAGTCAAGTTATTAGGGTTGGTGGCAGATGTCTTTACCTAACCTAGACCATCTTGTGGTTCTAGACTCATAACTTTTTATTTCTTCATAGACTACTGAAGTTTTATTCTCCCCCCTGACCCCAATTTCTTTGGAGACTCCAAGTACCTGTTTCTTGGACATTTCTACTATGTCATATATGCATTTTAATATTTTCTATTCTTTGGTGTAGTCTGTTCATCAATATCAGTTTTTCAGATTATTCTTCTTTGGAATTTACACTTTTAATCTCATATAAAATCTGATGTTATATCAATACATTGTGTTCTCAAAGTCCAATCTTTTAAAGTATTTTAATATACAGTTTTTAATTTCTTCTACTTCATTGATGAGATTAATTATAATAATTTCAAAGATCTTTTTATTTGCTAATTCAAGTCACTACCACAATTTCATATACAGTGGTTTTTAAAAGTCTTATGATCATTGGAACACAAGCTTTATCAATCAGTTTATTTATTTACTTATTAGATTCTTGACATATTGTAGTCTAAGGTTTTCTTGTCTGCTCTTGCCTCAGTATCCTGAACTCACTGCTGTGTGTCACCATGCATGGCTTCTGAGTAACATTTTTTATTGAATTCTGAGTATAATGCATTAAAAAAAAGCATAGACACCACAGACCATAGTCTTTCCCTAGCAAAAATTTTCCCTTTCTCTCTGGGTAAACATTAAATATAGACTATATAGCTTGGGGCTTTAGTGCATGTGGATAAGGCTCCCTGCATCTCTCCACAGTGGTGCTCCTCCAGCCACAGCTCTCATGAGGTGGCCTGGAGAGTCCTCCACTTTCTTATTTTTCTGCTCAATCAGAAACTCATGGTTTCTTTTTGAGGCATACTCTTTCATACTCTAGAATGGAAATTCTTTTTATAATGTCCTTTTCACTGAACACAGTCTAGAGCCAATGTGCTAATAACCTCTGTATTCCCATCCCTCAGGAAGCAAAGACAGAGGGATTGCTGTAAATATGAAGCATAGCAAATTTCAGGCCAAACAGGAGGGCTACATAGCAAGATCCTTTCAAAAAAAAAAAAAAAAAAGTCCAGCTTTCTATATGTTGTTCAGTGAAGTCACTTAACAATATTAAATTAAATACTTTAAAACTTTATGGCAGACAGATTAATTTGGGAAGGGTCTAGTAATCTTTTTTAAATGAAAGAGTAGTTTTAATGTTTGTAACTTAAATATGGCCTTTAAAATGTTTTTGAGTTACCAGTAATATAAGAAATCCAAGAAAAAAAAGATTCCAAGTGAAGCGCACGTTGGCCAGAGCTAAGAGTAAATAATAACGATGAGTACACGTAAACTGCCAGAACAATAGAGGGGGTATAGCCAATTCACCAAGCAGGTTTTTTTCTGTCAATAATGGAATAAAGCATCCCTAGCCATGTTTGCTTCTTTTTTATTGTGCATTCTTGCAATGCACAGGATTGGACTAAATGGTGCATATATGTGAAAGAACATATTCTGTTACCAAGTTTCATTCCACCCTTCACCTATCCCCTACTCCCACACCTTTTTATTTAAAGTCAAGCTTAAGTAAGGCTCTGGAGCCCTTGCTGGCAGGAAAGACAGTATTAGAGAATGCTGACTCATCAATTCAGCCTGGCCAGAAAATTCCAGAGCCATTTCAGGCCTTTACACTGACTTTGCTTGATCTTAGATCTTCCTTTAACATTCCTTTAATAATATAACACACACACACACACACACACACACACACACACACAAATGCTAAAAAATGTTTAAGGGGCTGTTCAAATGGCTCAGAGAGTAAAGGCACTTGCTGCCAAGCCTGACAGACAACCTGAGTTCTATCCCTGAGACCCACATGGTAGCAAGAACCAACTTCCCCAGGTTGTCCTCTGACTTGCTATGCACATAAGTATGCATGCATGTGTGCTCATGGGCAAATGCACATGCGCAGCTAAGGTGTTTGTTTTTAAGGAGTCTTTGCAGCTTCCCGGTCTTGCCCTGCTTCCTCTGTTAGTTCTTGGCTGTCAGCCCATACTAGACGATTCCTGACCTCACAATTCTTCTCTCTTCACAGATCCAAGAGTTGTTTCTGTACTGAACCTGTAGTTTTAAAATGTTCGTGGTTCCCTAAACAATGGAGTATTATGGCTTTTTGTAGAGTCTTTACATAAAGAACATTTATATGGTTTTGGGTATTTCAGTTTTTTGAGGATCTCACTGTGTGACCCAGTTTGGTCTTAACTTCAAAATCATCCCAGGTGCAGGATTCCGAGGTGCATCACAACCAGCTGTCGCTGGTGTAACATGCACAGGAGATAGGCACAGGCGCCATGCAAACACTGCGGTGTTGTGTACAGTAGGATGGACATCCACACATGTGCTGCCGGCACTCTAGGGTGCATGCTGAGGGGCACAGGTCACCACTGCTCTGTGAATGTGCCATTTCCTCCACACCTCCAGAGTCTTTGCTTACATCATGCATCTCTTCCTGGAAGAGATTCCTTTGTCCGGCCCTCAGCTCTTCCTATCTCTGTTTATGGTGATCTGTTTATGTTTATTTTTGGTACCCTTTCTCCCTTGCCCCACTCTCTGTGAAATGTATCTGGTTCCAGCCAGGTGCGACCTTTCTTTCTTTACACCGCTGGAACACTTGGCTTGTGTCTGTCCTGGGACTTGCAGTATAATCTGCATATAAGAAAAGTTGCCCTGTGCTTGTGTTATCCCTCTTACTAGACAGACAACTTTTTAAGGAAAAGAACTGTGAAATTTTTAAATCCACAGCTGGGCTCACTCAAGTTTTACAGATTCTAGTCAGCTAATCAATATTCATTAAATTAAGTGATGGTGACATATGGCTCCTTTAGGTGGGATGGCAACTGTTTTCTTGTTGGCCAGCCACAGTGTGGCATTCTCTTCACCTTCCTTTAAGCACTTGTCTGAAGAAAATACTTGCAAACTGCACAAGAAGGAGTTAATATTCAGAATATATAAGTATCTCAAATGAAACAATAGTCAAAAATAAGAATCCAATTTTTAAATGGCTTTGAGGCAACTTTCCTTGGAGAGCCCTATGTCTATGCTTCTGGGAGTGGTTTCCCCTCCCAGGCTTAAAATCTATATTCAAATCTATAATAAACTCCAACTCTGCCCCCCAAATAAAAATAAGACAGAACAAAAGATTTGCGTAGACATGTCTCCAAAGATGACCATGAGATCAGTAGGCATATGAAAAAATCTCTTAGTCCCACTAACCATTAGGGAAATGTGAACTGAAGCCACCACCTCACTCTCGTAAGGATGTGTTCAATATATAACCAAAGCACATCAGCGTAGTGAAGGGACCGCTACATCTTCATGTTTTCTACAGTGCTATCCACAGTAACCAAGCAATGGAAAGAATTTCAGTGCCCTTCACATAATGAATAGAAAAAGAAAATGTGGGATTTGTGTATGAACCATGGAATACTATTCAGCCATATGAAATGATACCTGAACATTGCACCCATGTGGATGGAACTGGAGATCAGTAGGTGAAGTAAATAAGTCAGGCACTGAAAGACAGTACTGCATAATCCCACAGGCATGGGGAATTCTAAAGCAGTTGAGGAGTGAGAACCGAGGAATGTGGAAAGGCAGCCAAATGGGGATGGAGGTCTAGTTAGGAAGTAACACAGATGTCCACATTTGCCCTGTCTGTGCCCCCACATGGACTGTAATTTCCCCATGCCCTTTGCCCCTATACCAAGAATCTTATATATAATTGACCAACTAGATTGGGGAATGACTGCTTGTCAATGACTGTCAAGACTCTGAATTTATTGGCCCTGTGTCTGTTTGTTGTTATTGCTAAGTGACAGTCAATGAAGAGTTTTCATAGGCAGATATAATAAGTATATGATAACGTGCCTACTATAACTACTAGCAGTTGATTAATCTTGGGATTCACAATGAAATAATTTGGGTGGAGTTTTTTGTTGTTGTTACAGAAATGAGACCCAGTCACATCAAAATAGAACTGAGTTAAAGTCAGAAATTTTATATAAGATAATACTATATTTTTAGGTCATGCATGACATGGAAGAATGGCTATAAACACCATGAATTGATTTCAGGATTAAATATATAGTCAAGGTGCCGAACAACTGAAATTTTTGTTCTTTCATGAAATTATAGCCACAGAAATCAACCAATCTCTAACATAAAGGTTCCTAAATCAAGAAGCAATTTAGCAAATGTCTGTATAGTGTGTGGGTGTGTGTGAATGCATGTGTGTTCAAATACATAGGGGTGACATGTGTGCAGGTCCACATGCATATGGAAGCCAGGGGTCTTCTTGTACCCTTTCTACTTTATTAAGATCAGGTCTCTTACTAAACCTGGAGCTTGCCAATTCTGGCTCATCTAGCTAGTCAGCTTGCCCAGGATACCCATGTCTTGGCCTCTTGAGTGCTGCTATAGGCAGTTGTCACACTTGCCTGGCTTTTACATAGGCTCTAGGGATCTTAATTGCAGTCCTCATGATCATGAAATTAGGGCCTCTGAGCCATTTCCCTGGCCCAAATTTTCCATATTTTATAAACAAACAAAAATGAACTTACAGACTTGGTTCACCAGCATATTTTTATGGAAGGAAATAGACTTAAACATTGACTTTTTTTCCTCTCAGAATCTTGCATTCAAGGCAAGGTTAATAATGACAAGATATTTTGTAAGCTGTGGCCTACTGTTGAGTCATGAGAACCTAGAAAACAGTGCTCAAATCTATTGTTTAACAAATGTGCTTTTCAATCATTTTACTAGCATGGAAAGGAAGTAAACTGGATGGAATTTCCTGTGCATCCTCTACAACTAATGAGGACTATCAGTTATCTTGGTAAGAACCAGTTCCTGGCAAGAACAGGGCAAGGTCTCATTTGTATCTTAACTGTGTAGATTCCACACTAAATTTACAGACTTCAATCCAAGCATCTTGATGTGGAAACTGAGGTTGTCTGGTGCAGATGTATGTTAGAAATAATATGCACAGGTACCTGGGGGAAATGCATTTTCATGCACTTTCTATGTTCCTGTTTATTTTCAATTATACTCCATTAAAATCAATTAAATTACTCATTAACCCTTGCAGTAATTGACCCCCAGCAGGTGTCGGCAGAGATGAGTTTATGGGCCAGCTGCAGGAAAGCCGTGATAAGACAGAAGTTGAATGAAGACAGCCCAGGGACTCTGGGGAAGATTCGCCTTGTACTTCTGCAGGGGACTGGAGAGGAAAGGACCCTCAAGGCCAGCACTGCATTAGCGTTAGTTCTAGAATCACTGTGAACATAGTTACTGTCTTAGTTGGGTTTATTGGTCTGATTAACCCCATGATCAAAAGCAATGTGGGGTGGATTTACTTCAACTTATAATTCCACATCATAGTTGATCATGAGTGGAAATCAGTCAGGGTAGGAACTCAAATAGGGCAGGAACCTGAAGGCAAGAGTTTTGGTCATGGAGGAGTACTACTTTCTGGTTTTCTCCCCCTGGCTTGCTCTGCGTGCCTTCTTATAGCACCCAGGACTGCCAGCCTGAGGGTGGCACCATCCACAGTGAGCTGGGTCCTCCTACATCAGTCATCAGTCAAGCAAATGCACCATGTGCTTCCCCCACAGGCTGCTCTGGTGGGGGTATTTTCTCAGTTGGGCTTCTCCCTTCTTTAATGACTCTGGCTTGTGTCAAGTTGATATAAAATTAACTACCTCAATTGTGATTAAAAAATAAATTTTAGCAACTCAAAAAAAATTAACACATGCAAGTACTAGGGTTTTCTTTGGTTTCCACAATCTGATGGGAAATCCCTATTGCTAAAAATACCATATGCTTATGTCACAGAACATGAATAAATAGAGCTAGTACTTACTGAAAACCTCATACTGACCAGTGCTCACTGACCATATATAAGCAGAATGTTGGAAGGTGCTATATACACTATTGGAAGAGGAAAGTAATCTCACCCCGCCAGGAACTCTGCAAGTGATAATAACAACCTCTCAGAAAAATAATTCTACTGGTGCAATAGTCACATAAATGTTATAGGACTAACCAACCACTTTAAAAATTGTGTTTAAGGCCTATGAAATGGCTGTCATATCTGTTAATCAGACTAAAAACCTGAGATTAAATAGGTCATGACCCCTATAGGAAAGGTTATTACTGATTCTTCTAAAGAAACATAGCTAAAATATCTCCTAATAGCATACTGCTATGCACATGGATAAAAGCATTGGTCAACACTCACCATCTTCTTGCAGTAAATGGTAATCAACACAGAGACCCATAATTGGATGATGTGCAGAGAGTGAAAGACCCTGGAGCACTCATCTCTAATGCCATATAGTTACCATAACCCTACCCCCAAGGCCTAGCCTTGTAAGAGCCAGAGGTGGAGAGTCACTTCAAGGAAACCGTATTTCCCAAACAGCTTAGAGTGTATATGAACTCATAGAGACTGTGACAGCACTTATAAGACCTACAGAGGCTCAATCTAGACTAAATCCCAGCACAGAGAGAGGTACCAAAGTCCCACCCTTAGCCGAAAAGCTATTTGATATTGTGGGCTGCTGGAATAAGGAGAATGTTTTCTTCAACGGTGTGATGCTGGGTATGTCTACTACACTCCAGTGCAGGCTCCGTGCTCAAGAATAGTTGGTCAACACAAATTTGACTACATATTTTTTGTGTGTATGTCTTTTAAAAATGTTTTTAAAGAGAAAGAGAAAAAAGCATTAAATTGGGTGGATAAAGAGGGAGAGAGGAGGATCTGGGAGAAACTGAGGAAGAAAGACCATATGATCAAAATATATTGTAAGACATTCTTAAACAATTAAGTAAAACACAAAAAATAAATTCCACATAAGTTATGGAATAGACAGTAAATACCTGTACTTGTAGAAAACCTAGTGGGTTTTTTTTTTTTTAAAAAAAAAATTCTTCTTTTTACATAGTTTAAAAGATTTCAGATGTCCTTGCCATGAATTGATATGGGATGCTTTTCTGTATGCTGTGAATATACTTTATTACCATTTGTTAATGAAGAAGCTGTTTTGGCCTATAGCAAGGCAACTTAGAGGTAGGAAGGCAAGCCAAGTGGAGATGGAAGAGAAGGATGGAGTCAGAGAGATGCTGCAGGATGTTACACAGAAAGAAAGATTTAATGGTACACAGGTAAAGCCATGGAAGATGGCCAGACAGTTTGTAATTAATATTATCCTGTGAATCATTATTTTAAGCAGCTGCAGGAACTCGGGTGGGAGAGATTTGTCTGGATCTCAGGCCTAGATGGGCCAGAAAACTTCTAGCTACAATAAATAGCGGTGTCTGAAGGGATGCTTTCACTTCAGAACAACTTACCTGTGACCTGAAGTTTCCACAAAGGCACAAGCTCTCAAACTACGCAATGCATTAGACAAACAGAACTGGGGTCTAAACATCATTTTACCCGGGAGATTAAAATATTTGGAAATGTAGGCAGTACTCATAGTTATTAAAATATAGACAAAGAGAGGGAGTAATTTTATTAGTCTATATTAAATGCACAAAATTAAATTATACTCAAGTGGGTCACAATAGCATTTCCATACATAAAGATAACACATCCATGACCCTTCCTGTCCTCTTATCCCAACTCTCCCTTCCATAACCCTAGTAGTACACCTTTCATTCTGATACACACACACACACACACACACACACACACACACAACACATACACAGAGACAGACACACACAGACCTACACATACAGACACACAGACATACACATACACAGAGACAGACACACACACACATACACAGAGACAGACAGACACACACATACACAGAGACAGACACACACACACACAGACCTACACATACAGACACACACACATACACAGAGACAGACAGACAGACAGACACACACACAGAGACCTACACATACAGACACACAGACACAGAGACAAACACACAGACACACACCCTAAATTACAAATACGAAAAAAAGCTTGCAGCCTCTGTCATTGTGAGCCTGGCTTATTTCACTTAGCATCATGACCTCCACCCCCAACATTTTCTTTTAGGTGACATCATTTTATTCTCCTTTATGATTTAATCAGACTCTATTAGATTTTCTTTATTTTTTCCTTTATTAGACACCTGGGCTGATTCCACAATTTGGCTACTAGGAACAGTGCAACAATAAACTGATATGCTGATATCTCTATATTAAACTGACTTTAATTCTTTTGAATATATCCCCAGAAGCAATACAGCTATATCATATTGTAGGCCTGAAAAGGAGTATTATTTTCCAGTTAAGGAGAGAAAGAAACCTCTTCCCAGTTCTTTACCTGCTCTCCATCCCTAAACAACATAGCTGTCAATCATGTGAACTTTGCTTCTGTCACACTTAGGAGAAAGCGCTTCCCTTCTTCAGGACCCACCCCTACCCCTCAAGTCAGAATCATTCTGAACTCTTCTTATGTACGTATTTTCATGCATTTCTATTCCAAGGCTCCCAGGAGAGAACAAACACACTGTTTAGCAGACAGTTTTAATCAGTAGTCTGGTGGGTTATCTGCCGTCCTGCCTTCTGGATCCTGCTTCCTTTGCTTGGTGGAAGTGGAAGGCCTTCGGGTCTGGGGTCATCTGTCTTCCTGTTTCTGGCTGAGAAGACAAACTTCCACAACCCCCATCTTTCAGTGTGACTAGCCTGTGGGTCACAGATATTTTGTTATTTTTACTTTGCCTCTTGTTCCACTTTCTCATCTTCTTTTTCATTCCGTTATGAATTCTCTTATTTCTGATAGTTTCTATTAGTTTGGGGATTAGTGTGTGTGTGTGTGTGTTGGATATGCTTTTTTTTATTCAGTGTTTTTGCTAGGAGCAAATTGTAACTAGAATGGATTTAAAAACAATTTCTCAAATTTCAACTCTGGCTATGCCACCCAATTAAAATAAGCCTTTTAGAAATAATTTGTTCTTCTTTTTACTATTCAAAGTAACCCATGACCTATTAATACATTTTAAAATCTAAAAACCTAAAGTCTTATTTCTGAAAGTTAATACTGTTCTCCCCAAACCTCTTAATTCCCCAAAGTGACTGCCCAGAGGTAGCAAAACCCAACTGTAATTCCAAGTAATAGTGATGATCCTGTTTTTTGGGGTGAATGTTTTAGAGAACACGGGTTATAGCATGGGCGATAATAGCCCATCCCTCACCCTCCACTTCCTGCTTCCCCTGGAGTGCAGTCAGCTTTTGCTTGAGCTGCCTTCATTGTTTACACCATGGGAGGGACTTTACATCTTACATTGCTCAGTCCGATAGTATATTGAAATTATTCCCTTTTTTGTACAACTCTTTATTCTTTCTAGAATCAGCAATCTCCTTTATATTTTTATTTGCTTAGTTTCTGTGCATGCATCTCTGGATAAGTTTTCTTGTATTGTAACGTCAAACAACTAAAAATAACATTTCCAGAAGCTAAACAGGGCAAATCAGTCAGTTTGTTTTTCCAGTTTTTAGAGATTTCAGTCCCTTGGCTCACAGAGGACATTGCTATCTAGGGATGCTGCATAGATGCTGTTCTGGGACTTCCTTTCACTAACTCCTGGGTGTCTGGTGTCTCCTACATCTTGTTTCCTGTATCTCAGGCCTTCCTTTTTTCTTCAATAACTTCCTCTTTCATGCAGAGTCTATTTCCCAGCAGTTTCCTGAGAAAGAGCAAACACAAGGAGATAAGTTTCTGAGCACTTGAATATTTTATAAGATGTCAAGATTGATTGACAGCATGCCAGGGTCAAGTATTTTAGGTTTGAAACAATTTCTCTTGAGCATTTTGAAGACGATCTTAGCTGCCCTCTGGCTTAGGGCATCATTCGTGGTGCTGAGGTTTTCTTTTCTTGTTTCTTCCTTCCAGGAAGATTTTAGGGTGGTTTCTCACGACAATTCCAGTGACCTGGGGCTTCCCTTGTTCATTATGTTACAACCTCTGTCTGTCATTCTGAGAATTCTTACACTTTACTTTTGGGGGGGGGGCATTAAAAAAAAGAACTTGTTTATTTCTTTCTCTGTCTTCTTTCCCCTCTCTAAGACTTACAAATAATTTCAGTTTCTAATCATGTATTTATAGGACTACTTAGGTCAAAAGATTCACTTAAAATAAATGTTCTTAAATGCTTATTATGAAGAAAGAAGCTTGAAATGATTTATCTTACTCTTTTGGTTTTTATAATGCATTTAAATGAAGACCTGCCTGCTATGCCCTCACATGGTTGGCTGTACCACTGTAAACTATACCAATATTAGGATGCCATGATTAATAGTAACAGTGGCTCCCACTGTGTCTTTTCCTGCACACTAGGATTTTCTTTGGATCAGGACAGAATCTACCTCTTAGTGCTGTGCTTATTAAATAAGTAAGCAACACAGCACTCAATAAATGGTAATGTGCTACTTCTGCTATCATCAGTCACCCAGACATACAGGGTGGATAGCCTCCTTGTTCTGAGAAGAGGGCAGTGGGATCCCAGAGGATCATCTCCTTGTACAAGTGACATAGTTCAGAGAGTGGAACTAGCTTTTCTGGCTCTGAAGAATATGCTCTGCATTGTTGTAACTTCTGTGGTAGAGGTATTCCTGTCTTCCTCTCCATCTGACAAGTCTGAGAGAGCTTCCCAACCTCTGAAGTGTGGACTCGAAGACACCCATCCATCAAAGAGTTTCTGCTCCAAATAAGTTAAATATTTCCTTTCTTGAGGCAAGGACTAGAGCAAAATACTTCTGACATCAAGACATGATCAGTTTTATCCAAAATCAAGGCCGAGGTGATTATCTGGTAGTGGCACATAGGAAGCTTTGATAACCGGCACATGTCGTTTATTCAGAAACAAGGAAAATGTGAACAGATTGTCTTTGTTCTTGTCTATGTGTGTACATATGCCCCCATGTGTGTGCATACCTGTGCATATGTGTGTGCATGTGGTTTTCAAACCAGAGGTTGGCATCCAGGATCTTCCCTGATCATTCTCCACCTTTTTATGCTGTGGAAGGGTCATTCACTTGAACCTAGAGCACGCTGATTGGCTTAGTCTAGTTAGCCAGCTTGTGTAGGAGATCCCCGCCTCTGCAGGCATTCACACAGGCTGGAGGGGTCCAGACCTCAGTTCTCACACTTGCACCACAAGCATGTACCTGCCGAGCTATCCCCCCAGGTCCTGTCGGGGTTTTGTAGGCATTTTCCCATAAAGAAAGTGCATGTGTGTTTAAGCCTGCCTGTTTCTTCACTCTCCACTGCATTAGTTTCTTTTCTTGTTGCTGAGACAAAAGCAGCTTAAGGAAAGGAGGGGTCATTTTGGCTCCTAATTTTGAGGATACAGTCCATCATGGCAGGAACAGCCTGGTGACAGAAACTTGAGGCAGCTGGTCGGTTTACATGCGTAGTAGGGAAGCAGGGAAGGATGGATGCTCCACTCAGTTCTACTTACTCCTACTTATTCAGTCTGGGACCCCAGCGCATGCAATGGTACTGCCCACATTTGGGGATGTCCTTCTCACCCCAATTAATCCAATCTAGAAACTCCCTCCCTGGTAAGCTCAGAA
The DNA here is from genome assembly GCA_004025045.1 of Sigmodon hispidus. Lineage (NCBI taxonomy): Eukaryota > Metazoa > Chordata > Mammalia > Rodentia > Cricetidae > Sigmodon > Sigmodon hispidus. Next base: position 406,641 of record PVIH01000093.1, read on the forward strand.
GTTTGTCTCCTAGGTGATTGTAGATCGTCTCAAGTTAACAAATCAGTGTTATTCACAAAGGTCATAAAAAGTCCAGCCCTGGGTTGACTTTCAAGTCTGTGGTGGTGCAAGCCTGTCAGTGTGTCATTTGGGAAGATGCAGCAGCCTTCATGGGCTACATATTGAGACCTGCACCCCATGTCAGAAAATAAAATCTATGCCCTTTCACTCTATTTCTGTGCACATGTGAGTTCTCTCTCTCTCTCTCTCTCTCTCTCTCTCTCTCTCTCTCTCTCTCTCTCTCTCTCTCACACACACACACACACACACACACACACACTCATGTGCACACATACAGCTGCTGCCAATTGATTGACCTGGGCAGAGGCAGTATAAGGTCATGACACCAGAGTAATTGGGGCTGCACTATCCAAACCCTGCTTCTGTAGGTTATTAGGTATGTGGCTACACTTAACAATTATGACTCTGTTTGTCTCATCATAAAATGGGATAATACCAGAACCTACTTCATAAGTCTTAGCTTAAATATGATGCATTCAGTAGCCAAATATTATTTCTGGAGTCCTCTTATAAGGGTGGTATTATAGATGATTCATGTAAAGTCGTATAGCGAACTGGTTTAAAACAGTCTCAGTTTTCAGCCAATTTCGTTTTTAAAAAATTAGACTAATTACAGTGTATGCTCAGCAATGGGAGAATACATATATTTCAAATAATGTGTACCCTGGTACATGTGTGTAAATTATTGCTAGTGAACCCAGCAGAAGGCCCAGTGAGACAATACTACTGTAGTGGGATTGTAGAGTAAAGGAGTTCTCCTGAAATTTGGAACTTGTAAGAATGATCTCAATGCATGACCTTCTGCATGTATTAATTATTATTTGTTTCCTTTGACTTTATACAAGCTAGGGCCATCTGGAAAGAGGAAACTTGAGTTGAGAAAATGGCTCCATAACTTTGGCCCAGAGGCAAGTTTATGGAACATTTTCCAAATGACTGATTGATATGGAAGGGCACAGCTACCTAGGCTGGTGGTCCTGGATGCTGGGAGAAAGCAGACTGACCAAGCCAAACAGAACAAGCCAGTGAGCAGTGTTCCTCCTCAGCCTCTGCTTCAGTTCCTGCTTCCCGTTCCCTTCCCCAGCAACCGTTCATGAAGAGCTAGCTATATGCTGTAAGGGGAAATAAACTCTTTTCCTCCCCAAGATGCTTATGGTCATGGTGTTTATTATAATCATAGAAGCCAAACTAAGAAGACACATTCTAACTGAAAAAAAAAAAAAAACAACTGCATTTATTTGGTTAAACACTGATTACAGCTCACCTGGCTAAATAATTCTGAAGCCAGTTAGTGCCTATAATTCTCATGTATCATCTTTTTTAAAATTAACTAATTCACTCATTTATTAATAATTTTATACATACACATAATATATTCACTCCATTATCGCCTCTTATTTCATCCCCTGCTTTCATGACTTCTGCTTTCATACTTCTTTTTTTTTTATATATCCTGTTTGACCCATTGATTTTTATTAGGGTTGCTTATATTACATGAGCGTGGAGCAGAGAGGGGGTAATATATTAGAACATGGGTAACCTAACCAGTGGCTACACCATTGAGAAATATGACCTGCCCCCCACACTCCCCCCACCCGTCAATTGTTAGTGTCGATTTGTGAAGGAGTGGGTGTCCTGAGCAACTGTTGAAAAGCCCCAGTCTTGTGTAAATATTTTGCCGAGTGCACTGCAGCCGTGTGTTCATGATCACATGCGAAACGCACGCACGCCCCACACACTGCTCTGGTCCTTGAGGATAAAAAGCAGTGGATCTGACCAAGGATGACAAGTATGTAAACCTGCAGAATGAGGTTCCTTGGCAAGCCTGGGTGAGGGACAGAGAAAGTGTCACTCATTTGAGTCTCATCCCTGCCCCGCCCTGCAGCTTTGGGGAGAACACAGAAGAGAAGCAGGCCTGAGGATGGGAGCATGTTCTGAATATGGTGTCTCACACGCGGATGTGGATGTGGGTCATGAGACTTGCATTCCCAGTTCAGACACTTGCTCTCTGCAACATCCAGGCAAGTCATGTGAACCACCTGGGCTCCCAACCATGAAGGCTTTTATATCCGTAAGTCCTTTCATTTCTCACGTCTCACACTTCTGTTCTAGCATTCCTTCGCTCCTCGGGCCTGGAATTAATCTGAGAATCTAAGAAAGCATCTGGTTTTACAAAGATCAACAGCCGCCCATCAGCACTCCTAATCTGGTATGTCAGTTCCAGGTGTCGTCTGTCCCTCCCAGCAGCTCCAGAGCCACACCGCATTGGAGACTAGACAGACAGATGTTTCCCCTTGACCCTACTGCTTCTCTCTGGCATGTCTTCATTATCCCCATCCTTTCCAGTCCCGATCTGTCTCGTCTTCCTCTCCCTCTGCAAGGGTAAGCAGAATGAAAAGCAAGACGACCCTCAGGCAAGCCCTCATCATATGATTTATCATCTTGCACAATAATTTTCCAAGTCCCCATGACCTAAAGTCAGGAAAACTGGCAGAGTCTCTTACACAAAAAAATGAAATATTAACAAAAAAAATGCAACCCCCAAAGCAGGCAGGGGGATGAAAAGAACTTTCCATTTTCAATTCTAAATGTCAAACAGCCGTTCTAGTTTTTATTGTAAGACAAATAACCATTATTTGTTGGAATTCTGCTGCAAATAATAGTATGGCAAGGCTTTTAAGGCGAGACCATTGAGGAATGTATTTAACTCACTCAGAATTCACACCAGGATGACTATTTTCAGCACAATGAAATACCATTTTAATAATTTCATATAATATCATCATGATTGATAGCTACTTTAAATTTACATGCCAGCTATGTAAATGGCCATAAGTGATTTTTCATTATCCTAAATGGTGAGTCATTTGAGATATTGATGTAAGCGCAGTGCGGAAACAACATTTACAGTTTATTAAGCTAAAAGGATGCTAATCAGCTATTGTATTTAAAATGACACTCATGAGGAAAAGAAAACTGATTTGCTAAGATACCTCTTTTTTTTAGAGCTGGAAAAACAGTAGAGGTTAGTGTTGTGGTATACCACTTGTTTGACCTCAAGAAATGTTTTCACCCTTGGTGCTGAGTGGAGCAGAGATGTTGTGAACAGCAGGATTGCACAGTAGATAGACCATTGGATGCTTAGAGCCTCTGGTGTCACAAGACAGTGTTGCTTTGTTGTAGTGTAAACCCTGGCCTTTATACCAGTCAGCTTTCTGTTACAATAACAAAATACTGGAAGCAATCAACTTATGGCTTTGGGCCCACAGTTTTAGGGTTTCTGTTCTATGATTGGTTAGACCCATTGATTTGATCCTGTGCCATATGTGCCGAAGAACAAACCGCTCACCTAATGAAACAGAAAACAAAGAGTGATGTAGGATGTCTTTTTGTATGTTGTGAATATCATTGGTTAATAAAGGGACTGTTTTGGCCTATGGAAGGGCATCTTGGAAGCAGGTGGGAAATCCAAGCATAGATACAAGGGAAGAGGGGTAGATTCATGAGAGATGTGATCCAGCTGCCCAAGAAGCAAGATGTAAAACAATAAGTAAGCCATGGACCATGTGGCAAGGCATAAATTAATAAAAATGAGTAAAGATGCAAGAGCTAGCTAACAATAACTCTGAGCCATATGCTAAACAGCATGTAATTAATATAAGACTTTGTGTGATTATTTGAGACTGCTGGTCCAGATCTCCAGGCTGGGCCAGGACCCAAAACTTCATACAACAGGATAAACTACATGCCCCCTTCAAGGATTTACCTCCCAACAACCTAGAGACACCCCAGGAGGCCCCTCTTCTCAAAGATTCCACCACTCTGCCAAAGAGCCACCCTAGGGAACAAGCAACACACCGGCCTTTGGGGAGGCATTGAAGATCCAAGGTGTCGCTGCCCTAAAATTCAGATCATATGTTGACATCTGGGCCATGTGCTATTGCTTCTTTGGGTTTGCAAACTAGAATAGCTTTTCTCCAAAGTCTCACTGTCAGAAGGGCATCAGAGCAGAAGGGGCCAGCTGTGGAGGCTCCATTTGCAAGCCAGCATGAAGTCCTGCTGTTTTCTGCTATCAGCTCTTCTCTCCTGGGTCACTATGCTAATCACAGTGATTAAATGATGAGCTACAGGGTACTTTTAAAGTAATTTTATTTTTTTTTATATAACAAATGTTTCTAAAGAATATGTGATAGATTTGCAAAGTAACATATTTTGTCACCAAAGAATTAAGTTCGTTTCACTGAGGATCAATTCATACTTTTCCAATGTGATTCCCACTAGCTTACATGTAAAATTTAAAAATCATTAAATGTATTTTGATTTTCAAAGCTTAGTTGATTTAGAAGTTGACATTTCTTAGAAAGGAGAAAGCATACATTTGAGTGTCAAAACCTTTTCAGTGGTCAATCTGTATTTCACCCTTAATCATATTAATTATGATTCTATAATACTTAGAGAACTAAAAGAAATGAAGCATCATTTAACATGCTAAGAATTATCTTCCAAAGTCATTCCATTTTCTGCACTTTTACCTAGTAGAGTCTATTTTATTGGATGCCACACATCTGTATGTTTAACTACTGGGAGAGCCGAAGTGGGGGACATTAGTGCTGAGGGACTCCAGACAAACCTGGGCAGCACTATGTCTGTAAAACTTAGTTAAAAATGTTTATTTTTCTTAATACTAGTATTACAACATGTATGGGATTCATTCACTTATTCAAATTTGGTTCCAGTAAGTATCACAGAAAGTGTAGTCAGAATAAGGCCCCAGTGGAGTGACATAAGAGACAGTTTATGCTTCATAGAGACTAGATTTGTCAGGTTATTTTGTGACTGTAACAAAGCTAAAAGACAGCAGCTCAAATCAGACTGATTGTATATTTCCCCTATAGTAACTGCATAGGTGAGTATGTCTAAATTGGTGGGGATATTCTGCCACCCCAAACACATGGCTCCCAAGACTGCTGCCATCATCATCCTTTCAATACAGCAGCAAAGAGAAAGTCAAGGAGGGGACCTGGAAATCTCTTACGCCATTTCTATCCACCTTTCTCTGGAGTGAACCCAATCTCAGAGTCACACGAGGGAATGCATTCATTTTTACAGGGAAGTCAGTGGTGATAGAACTTAGGGGAGTCTAGGACTGGAGAGAAGTGAATCCAAGAATTGAAGAGATCAAGACACCAGTATATGACTGTGCTTTAGTGTGCCTCTGGAACCCCAGCACTGGAGAAAGCAGAGACAGGAGGATGCTTACCAGACAGCCAGTCTAGCCAAAGTGGTGAGCTCTAGGTTCAGTGAGAGACCTAGTTATACAAACAAGATAGCGACAGAGGAGGACACCCAAATGTCAACCCCTGGCCGCCACATGCTCAAGTGAGGACAGATGCACCCATACACGCGCACACATATGCATAAGCTTCCTCCTCCCAATTCCTCCATGTGAAAACTCACTCCTTTGATATATATAATATATTTGTCATTATGAAAGAGAAAAGTAAAAGTATATACTCATAGGATTGATGCACTTGTTTATTTTTGCATAAAGAATTAATTCCTGGCTGAATATTAACACTGCAGGATGTAAAACATCTTCAACATTTTTCAGAGGTGAGTGACAGTCTGTTTTTCCTCTCATCAATGCTGAGAACATGGCTTCCTATAAATAATACTACAAATGGCAGATGTATTTTGAACACTGTTTCCAAAATGGTTAGAAATTCTATCCTAATTCTAAGCCAAAATTCTCTTAATGAGTTTTAAAGTATATTTTTATTTATTGTTTAGAAATTTCACACAAATACATGTTTTGATCAAATTCATCCCCTTCAAACATTTAGTAATTTTTTTAAAAATCTAAATATTTTTCCATAAGCCACTCAAACAGCAATTTTCCACTTGAAGTCAACATTCTCACACAACACAAAGGTGTACATACTGAGAAATAACAGTAGGAAAATATTTGGTTCTTGTTTTTCATAATTAAACCATTGTGTTTCTTTAAGAGTACAGACATCTGCATGTATAGTAAAACACTGCGTTTAAAAGATATGCAGTAGGTGCAGAGCTGAGCTAAGGTCTTTTGTGGTGTCCTATGATACAGGGCAATGACACAAGGCAATGGTTTCTTCTGTATGTTCACACCAAGGCTGCCGTAGCTTGGCATGACAGAGACAAGGCCACCAGCAACACTGGATTTTGAATTATTTTTTGGTTTTTATCCACTCAGAAACCTTTCATTCTTGTCAAGTTTTTGTGACTTCTGTTGGTGTTGTGACCCTCAGTTTAAGAAGCTGTGGTGTCACAGCTCAGGGATCAGTGTCCTGTGGATTCATCAGAAATCAAGAGGTCAAGGGTGTACTCTGGGTAGAAAAGCTCCAGCCCTGACTGGTTAACACAGTGTCCTTCAGAGAGGCTGGCTCTTCTTGCTGCTGTCATGATTTGTCATTGCTTTGATTGACGTTCATAGAAATTCAAGGAAGCTAAAAATCACAAAAAACAAAAACAAAAAGACAAAAACAAAAAAGCATGAAAGGTTCAGGTCTTGAGCCTAAAAGCCAACATTACTTTTTTTTATTTGGATTACATTTCATGAATAAATAATCGCAAGTACATCTTACTGAGTCTTGGAGCTCAGGAGTTTGACCAAGGAGTAACATAATAAAAGAGTTGTCTCATTCCATCACACCTTCCTACTGAGTGTTCATTGGTAGGCTGTCCTGCAGAAGCTCCAGAGATCTAGATTATTCCCTCTACTGGATCATCCACCTCCTGGGCCCGTGGGATCCTTTGTGATCTTGGAACCATTTGTTGAACCATCAGCAGACATCCAGGAAATACAGAGAAACAAAGCAACTCTTGGGATTATAAGGGCCAGGCTTAAAAGGCCAGGCTTAAAAGAGTGTACATGATGCTGTGGCCATCCCCTAGAGAGCTGCATGAGCCCCTCAGAGATGTTGAGGCCACAGACAGTGAGAACTACCACTGTAGAGCTATCAGGGTTTTTTCCCAGTAAGCGTATATCACATAAAGTTCACTTTATAAATCAGGTGAAGCAAGACATTAGCAGCAATAGTTGATAATAAATAATCATAAATAATAAATAATAAAGTAGGCAAATTATGTTTAACAGGAATAAAAGTTACATAATATGGTCTTTGTCTTGACTCAAGACAACTGTCAATATTTTCAGATCTTGGTTGACTATGAGTAATTTGAATTCTGGAGCACAAAGATAAAAGAAGATGATGTATTCACATTCTAGAGGACAAAGGGAGTCACATGACCCCACCTGGAAGCCCAGCTGTGTGTGCAGTGTTATTATAAGCCCAGAGCAAAGGGAAATAGTGAATATATGGCCTTGTGCCTGTCACAGTACAAAAATTATTAAAAAATACAGAAAAGTTGTTTTTTATTTCAGTCTGGAAACAGCTGTGAAGAATTGGATTCATCTTCTCATGTCTTTAGAGACTTCAACTGTCTTATTTTTGAGCTGGGACTTACATCTAAGGCATGGTATGTGCTTTCATTGTCCAGAATTTCCTCAGTCCAAACTTTTATTTTGTAGCCCAGACTGACCTCAAACTTAAGAGGTTCCAGCCTTAGTTTCCTGAGTTTTGTACAGACCTGTGCTACGATCCCCAGAACATATTAACATTTGTGTGTGTGTATGTGTTATGCTTGGTTTTATATATTTCTTTTTCACTTATATTTTCATGCATTTCCTTTGCTCAAGAGTTCAACTCTGAATTCTCCAATACACTAGTTGAAGGAATTTGTAAAACTTTCTATGTCTCATGCTTTCAGTTCATAAGATGGTGACAGGAACTCACCCACACCCACTAAAGAAGCTCCCATGAAGATTAGAACTGAGCCCCAGGAGAGTCCAGCACTCAAGCTTAGCTAGCCTCTCGAGAAGGAGTGTCCTGACTAAGTCAGTGAAGTTCCAGTTTAGTACTTAGGCTGTATTGTTAACACTTCAAATATTTTAATTAATTAGCTGATCATTTCATAAATGTGTTTTGGTCATATTCATCTCCATCTCCTCCCTGATCCATCCCTAGCCATAAATGTTTTTTTATCACATTCATCTCAATTCCTCCCAGATCCACTCCCACCTCCCTAAACCCCATCTTCATGCCCTCTCATTCTTTTTAAAAATAATCCACCGACTATCATCAATTTGTGCTATCTATCTGTTCTAGGATGTGAGGCCATCTCCTGGAGCATGTTAGACTTACCAGGTGCCACACTCTTGAAGAAAACTGGCTCTCTCCCAGTAGCCATCAACTGTCCTCACTTAGTAGTAGAAGATATGAGTAACTTCCTGTTCTATGCTAGAATGTTGACCAATTTGATCTTGGCAGGTCTTGTGCAGGCAACCATAGCTAATGTGAATTCATGGGGGCAGGGCTCCTGTCATGTCCAGAAGACTCTGTCTTATTCCCCAGCCTTTGGCTTTTACAACCTTTCCACCCTCTCTTGAGCAGCTGTCTCTGAGTCTTGGTGAGGGGTTGTTATAGATGACCCATTTGTAGCTGAGCACCCGACTGACACTTTATTCTGTACTTCGGTTGTAAGTTTCTGCATTAACTACTATCCATTGCACTAAGAAACTCCTGTGATGAGGTCTAAGAACAACACTAAACTCCAAATGGAGAGAAACAGATTTTCAAGCCAGTTTGCTACTATGTCTATATAGCAGAATAATGGAGTAGGTTCAGCCTTGGTGTTCATGAATTCCCCAGCTATGGGTTTTTGGCCAGATTTACAGCATCAGGTATGTGTTTCCTCTTGTGTAATGGACCTTAAATCCAACCAGAAAACAATTGATTACCCCCATAACATTTATGCCACTATAGTACCCATGAACATATCTTATCACACTGGTGTTTATTTCACTTCACAAAGTTAAGATTGACTTCTCTCTCCAGCAGGCTGAGCACATTCGAGTATTATGAGAGTTAGGCATCATGGAGGAAACTTTCAAGGTCAAGATCAGCTTGATTCTCCATGTCCTGTGACTAATGTGTCTTAACTTCAAGTTCTAGTGGGTAATCAAAAGCATTAACAATGTATTATTTGGGTGTCACCTGGACACTTCTGACCAAAAACTGGAAGGGAAATATGACACATCTGGCAGTGAGCTTTTTATTTGACATCCCATGACTTCTGAGATATTCACAATGCCTTGTTTGGGGCATCCCATTATATGATGCTTATAAAATAATGGGTTTATATAATGTTTTTTAAAGTAATTTCTGTTTTTAGAACAGTTTGGGTACAGAGATTTTCCATGTCCTCCCTCACCTCGACATTTGTACAATGCCTTCTTTATTAACAACTATAGTAGATGGGGGCATTTGCTTCCCCTGATGTACTGCTATTGACCTATCATTATCAAGTCTTCTGTTAATACAAGAGTAAAATTCTCTTTGGGGTGGCTTATTCTTCAGGTGAGCCATACATGCAAATGTCTTGTAGTTTGGCCTCTCTACAAAGTTCAGGACCCAACAAAAGGGCTTTATCTTATCAGGGACACCTTGAGAGTCAAGAACAATGAAGCAGAGAGACAATGGAAAAAATTTTGCTTACTTGGTTGGTTGCTGGTCTGTGCAATGAATAGCTCTACCCCACAAGATGTCCTCTGAGGATTTACATAAATGCCTCCTTAAGCTAGTTGAATCAGGGGCCAGAGTGGGATTTTTACTGACTAGTTTTCCCCTTGAATTAGTTAAAGTATCACTCTGCTAGAAGTTGATGCTATACACTTGGGATTTGAATGTGACTCTGTATTCAGTGTGTGCTGTGGTGGGTCAGAACCAATGCAGAGTAATGAGGAGCATTAGACCTGGAGTACAGTGAGGCTGGGCACATCTGATTAGATTCTCAGAGGCAAAGTTGTATCTTTATATTATACAGGTTTATTTCCCCTGTGATGGACCAAGTGGATAACACTCAGAGTTCTTCACATTCATTTCTGAACACGTTATTTACTTACAGTCTTTATAACCCTTTCATTATGATAAAGTTAACCAAATTTTGTGTATATAAAGGCGATTGGGTCTTTTTTATCAATAAGGAAATATTGTCTTCAGGTGTTAAACCTGCCCTTCATGAAATAACCTTAATTGAGAAAAAAAGAAGACAAGTTTATGGCATTTGAACAGTCCAAACTAGTTGCTACTGTCTTTAGGATCCATGGCAAGGAATCCTGGGGAAAAGAGGATCAGTTAGCAACCTCTGGCCTATTCCAATTCTTTTTTGCTCCAGGCCATTTCTATTCTCAGATATTTAAATACTTACTAAATAACTTTTGAGTTTCTTCCTTAACTTCAATTCATTATTGTTCAAAAGCATGAATTGAGAATGGTGTGTGACAAAGTTCTTCCAAACTACCAGCCCTTTTCTTGACCTCATCACTCCCTAAAACTTAAACTCTCCTAGTCCAGAAGCATCATCCTGGGTACCACTGAAACACCTTCTGTGAGAAAGAAGGGGAACTTGACCCATCTTTTGAAGTACTGTAAGTGAGTTTCGGTTGCTGATGACTGGTCCACTTTCAAAACAGGACTCTATGGGCCTCATTTCCCATTCTGTCCAAAGGCTTTCTAATGGCCCAGGTGGAAATTTCCCTGTCTTAGTTGTATAAAGGAGCCTAATATGTGCAATGAAAGGTACCAGATAGTGATTATTCTGGGATGTTCTGAGCTTCTGGCTCATTGCTGTCTAATCATGGAATTGCCACATGGCCATGGCAGTATCTTTTTTTATATTCCATGTCCAGATGCACTTATATGATTATATGATATCAGAATTCTCCAAGAAATACCATTGCAAGGGGATATTTGTCTCTGTGCACCAACATTATTTACTGTACTTAATCTGTCTGGTAGTATTTCGTGACCTTCACCAGGTCAGCATTCTTGGCAAGGATTTCCCCCTTGGCCACAAGGGAAACTTGCATTTCTTTGGATCCTTCCACAGAGGGGAATGCAACCACAGCAGCTGTGGATATGAAAATAACAAGGAAAAAAACAGATAGCAGACTCAGAAAAGCTTGAGAAGCTTCTCACAGAAGACATTCACTTTTGACACCAAACATTGTGTAGAATTCAGTGATAAGATGAGCCTCATGAGGCTGTTTTTAACCCAAAGAGAAGCAGAGCTGGATAGGCATGTAATTTTATATTTTAAACACAGGTTACCATATTTCTGCCTTCGTTTTACTCTAAGATCCACATGTGTGATTCATATTGTGCTCTGTAATGCATAGATATATGGAGACTAGAACAGCTTTCTATTATTGCTCTTGTTATAATGAGACAGGAATAACCTTCTGGGATTTCACATTAAAAAATGAAGAAAAGAAGGAGGAGATAAAGAAAAAGGATTGTGAGTGGATGGTGTCAGGGCCTAGATTTTTGTTAATTTCAGAATGTACTTCTTTCATACTTAAAAACCAGTTTTATGGATTGTAAGGCCAGAGCTCATTGAGATACACAGTGTCTGGGAGTGAGCCTTCCCAAAACATGAACGATCCCATCTGGCATGGGCGGTTCTTTATTCAACATTCCCAGTCAACATAGCTGCATTTCCTCAGTCATATGTTCTATTACCCATGAGACTCTCAGGAAGTCCCACCCCAAAGCATCCATGTTGCTATATTATTACCATAACAGGATGTCCCATGAGTACCATTCAAAACAAAACAAATGATCTGCAATAGAGCAGGTAGCCGTGGCCCCTCTCCCATGAGACGATACATGTACCACTGCATTAGGGTCTGGGTCCTCCAAAGACCTATGCATTAGGGTCTGTGGGCTTCCAAAGTGAAGAAAGCCTCACCACAGTGTATGGAAGCTTCCAGAATCTTCTTTGTTTCTCTGGTTTTACTTTTTCTCCTAAGGTATTTTAATGTATAAAATCTTGACTCCAAAGCTGCCTTTGAGACCAGGGAGAAATATTTAAACATTTGTGCAGTTCATGATTCAGAGACTTATTTATAAGACTGTTGATTTTGGGACACCCGGCTCTTGCATTAAACTGCCGGAGTGAGTCATGTTTGTGGGAGGTAATTACTACCAGAAAGCACAACTAACTTGTAAGCTTCTCTTTAAAATGTCCATTCACAATCTGCAATTATAGCAAATAACAGGCTACCAGGGTTTTTTGCAATGTTTCATGGCTGTATATATTTATTACGAGTGCATTAAGCAATACCCAAACATAACTTTTGTCACAGAGGGGTTCTTGTAGGAGAAATGAGTACCTCTATTAGCATCAGTATAGATTTCTGAGGATGTAGGACTGAAAATATAGAACCTCAAGGTATATCCCTTCCATTATAGAGAACAAAACCCTAAGAACAGCTGGCTCAAAAAAATAATAATGGATTTCATTTGCTGGAAAATAGACATGTATATATGGATTGGATTGAATTGAACATTGGCTCCAACTCACTGAAACCAAGGCAGGCACTTGCTTCTCAATGTCTCTCAGACTGAGTTTGCACTTCCGTGATTCTCTATATAGTAATTGATGAATCCCATACCCTCTAACTAGAATAAGAAGTGGGCAGCTTCTTATGAACCATAGTATCAGAATCTTTGAGAACATCCTGTGGTCCAAATGTCCACGCCTCCTCTTGCACCATTTAGTTTCTGAAACTCCTCAGATTTATAGCTAGCTGATGGTACAGGAAGGAAGAAGAAGAGGCAGGGTCTTGGTGCGTAGAGCCAGCACAATAAAGGATTGTATGGCAAGAGTTCAGAAAGCAACAAAAAGAGGAAAAGACCTGAAATTGCTAGCTTGAATCCTGGAGAGTTGATGGTTTCAAGCTGCCTTTGACTTAACTCCTGTTTCTCTCTGCAGTGAAGCTAAGGCTCTCTTTCTCTTTCCTATGGTTCTCCTGGCTGCTGAGCCAACATATACTCTTAAGTAAGGCATAACTTGTATGAAGCTACTTCATTAGGCCTTTGTGATTTCTCTGGCATCTTTAGCCTGTCACCCCTTATCTCACTCAGTGAGTATTTGATAAGTGTCCATGGGAAATCCATTTACTAAATGCTAGATCATATTTGTGAATATTTCCCAGTCCATGTCTGAGAATCTTTGAGGGTTCATCTTCATAAGTGTTAGTGGTCAGAGAAGCATGTATGGGGTTAGTTTTACACTCCTTCAGTTTGGTGAGGGGTTTCTAGAGAGGATTGGTGTGATAGTTTGGATGTAGTTGACCCCATAGTCTCATAGGGAGTGGCATTATTAGGTGTGGCTTTGTTGAGGAAATGTGTCACTGTGGAGGCACGCTTTGAGGTTTCCTATGTTCAGGATCCCATTTCAGTTGACTTCCTGTTGGCTGAAAGATGTAGGCCTCTCAGCTCCTCCAGCACCATGTCTGCCTGTATGCTATCACACATTTCATATAAGTATCTTTCTTGGTCAATTCTAAGTTAAATTTTGGAACAAATCAAAATACTTGAGTTATCATTTATTCGACAAACATTTAAGGCACTGCTGCATGCTGGGAATATCACAGGCAATACAATAATGATCATCAGACACAGCTCCTACTCAAATGGTAACAGTTTAGAGGAAGGAGATAAAGAGCTTATCAAGTGACGATGATGGTCCTCTAGGAAATTGTTATAATTGTCATGTGGAAAAATTAAGTAAGAATTTTGAATGGTGTGTGTGTGTGTGTGTGTGTGTGTGTGTGTGTGTGTGTGTGTGTGTGTGTGGTTTTAATGCAGGATGTAGGATTATGGGGTGAGAACAGGCTCAGTGAACGAGCAGCTGCTGCTCTTCTGAAGGACTGTTGTTTCATTCCCAGCCTCTATGTTATGAGGCTCACAACCACCCATAATTCCTGCTCCTGGGGATCTGACTCCTTGTCTGGTCTTGGTAGCATCCCCACACACTTGGCATACATATGCATATATGCACACTTATAATACACATAAAATTTAAATTTTACAACACAGGATTGCTTTAACTATAGAATTGGATAACATCAAGGACAAAGTGACAAGTAGTAAAGTTACCAGAGGTAGAAGCAAGTTCAGTGTGTAGAGCACTCAGTGGCAGGCAGCAGACTAGTCATTACTGATGGAAGAACACTGTCATGTGTTTATGACAATGGAAAATTTTCATGTAAAGTTTTATATTCAACAAAGCTGCTAAGATACATAAAGACTTTGCATAATTACAGATTTAGACAACTAACCAGTCACAGACTCTCATTGTACATCACACACATATAATATATACAATATAATAATTATTATCATATTTATAATACATAGTTAAATTATATAATTATGTATTTATATAATTATTATATATTACATCTAAAATATATAATATTATAGTTACATAACACATTGTGATATATACATATACGTGTATATATCTGCCCATACAATTTTAGACCCAGTCTCAAGCTGATCAGCATCTTAACTTCTTCCAACTGAACATTTCAACTTGGATGTTAAATTTTGGAACAAATCAAAATACTTGAGTTATCATTTATTCGACAAACATTTAAGGCACTGCTGCATGCTGGGAATATCCCAGGCAATACAATAATGATCATCAGACACAGCTCCTACTCAAATGGTAACAGTTTAGAGGAAGGAGATAAAGAGCTTATCAAGTGACGATGATGGTCCTCTAGGAAATTGTTATAATTGTCATGTGGAAAAATTAAGTAAGAATTTTGTGTATGTGCGTATATATAATAACCCAAAGGAGCAGGGGGATGCTTCAGTGAGTGAAGGAACTTGCTAGAAATCTGACATCCTGAGCTAAATCCCCAGGATCTACATGTCCAAAGAAGAGAACAGCCTCCTCCAGGCTAACTTCCACCTTTCACGCCCACACTGAGACATGCTGACTCATACCTACTTACACACAAACAATAAATAAGAAATGTAATTTTAAAAGCCATAAATTTAAGCCCTGCCTAACAAGTTGAAATGTTCAGTTGGAAGAAGTTAAGATGCTGATCAGCTTGAGACTGGGTCTAAAATTGTATGGGCAGAAATGTCTTAAAAATTTAATGATAGTCAGGAAAGAAATAGAATTTATAGCTCAAATAAATATGGAAGAAGAAGATAAAACATCAAGTCTAATAGAAGACAGCAGAGTGCCACTGTGGGAAAAATCAGCAACAATAAGTACAGTGGACAAGCCAGGGGCCTTTCTGTAAATGCTGGATAGAAACATCTTAGACATTTCATATCACATAATTTCTGAAACCTTTCAGAATATAAAGCTACTTTAACATGTGAGCCATACAAAAGTGGGTTTCAGGGCAGGTTTGGCCTCTGGGGATAATTAGTCAACAACTTGTAGATTAAATTTAATGTGAGTAAAATTTGGCACACACACACACACACACACACACACACATGCAATCCAGTCTACATTTTTTTTCTTAAGCTGGCAATGTACTCTTTACAGAAGAGAACCCTAAATTCATATACAAATTTCTTTCCAGGGGTAAGTAAACAATAATACACTATAAATATGTTGATCCCTTAAAAAGCTACTTGTCTGGCATGGGTTCCCCCAAATCAGACCTGGGAGAATACATCAAAGTCAGATGGTTTATTAGGAAAACCATCAGGAAAACCACCAGTAGGTAAGTGAGCAGAGACATGGCAGAGGGAAATGAAATAATCAGGCTGTGTTATCACTGTGGGCAACTGGCTTTTAGGCCCATAGTGAGACAGAGAACAAGCCTCAAAGATACTCATGTGTGAAGCAAGTTTCCACAGCTCCCCAAACAGTGCTGGCTGCTAAGAGCCAAGTGTTTAAACAAAGGAAACCTATTAGATGACTCTCTGGTGTTGTCTATGGTACTACAGAAGGGCCCTTAGTACAAAAAGTGTGAGCTGGATCATCTTCAATGATAAAACAAGAGCCAAATAAACGTGGTCTAATAATAGTCTTGTTAACTTCAGGTGCAGAGACAGCTACACTATGCTCTTTAAGTGAGCCGTCACTTCTGATCCTCTCGCCTCCATATCTTCATTTCTAGGATTACAAATACATGCCACCATGCCCAGAAAATCTAATAGTTCCAAATATTGCTTGTATCCTAATCAATAAAAGAAAACTAAATATTTAAAAGGATTATTAACATGTAGGAAATTTCTTTGAATAAAATGTCATTCATTTAAAACTAACTGCTGGAGGAGGGGAGAAAGTAAGGAAAAGAAAGGCATTAAATATGTGCATTTAGTAAGGAAAGGAGTGTGAACCCTGTTAAAATTGCAGAGTGGCTGATGAAGGCATTAGGGTCACAGGAGAAATATTAGCATCTGCCCTGGGACAAGAAACTCCACCCCTTCAAAGCTCTGGGGTGTCGCAGTAGAGTGTCACTCTATGGGAGATTAATGAAAAGGTAATACTTCAGAGTGCTTTGCTGGAAAAGACCTTATAAGGGAAGAGTTTGTATGCCAAACAGCTACAGCTGTTTTCCAAGTGGGGATGACTACACCTTAAGTTAGCAGCAGAACATGGTGGGATCCACATGGTTGTGATTTTGTGAGCATGCAAGAGTCATGGAAGCGTGTGCCAACATTCCAGAAAACCACTGAGGATAAGCAACATGTGGTAGGGTCAGATTCCCTGCAAAATGTCCTGAGAGGTCATTGCTTAAGACTGTGCTGGAGAAGTCTACATGTGCAGTAGAGATTCCAGTTTATCAGAGCTACTGGAAACTTTCACTGAGGTAGCTACAGTGAAAGTAGACCAGTCTAAGACATTGAGTGACTCAAGCCAATAAAAACTCAGGTGATGCCATCACAAGCTCTAGTGCTGGACACAGAGCTACAAAATGTAGTGTGATCTTTTCATAGTATGGCTTTATTCCTTTACTTTGGAATGGAAATGTCTATGCCATTCCATATTGGAACTATTTAACTAGTTTGTTGTTTGTGTCTTTTTTTTTTCTTTTACAAGAGCACATAGTTGTTAAAAGACTGTCTTGAGTCTAAAATAAAATGTTATGCCTTTACCTATTGAACAATGTTGAAGCTATTTAGATTATAGGGACTTTAGAAACTGTACTGAAAGTGTTTTGCATATTGTGATGGCCATCAACCTAAGAGGTCCGGAGGTAGAATGTTACAACTTGGGTATAAATGTGTCCGCCCCAGGTTCTTGTGTTTGATTTGCTGATTTTCCTATTCTATGAGGTTGTAGAAACTTGGAAGGCTAAGTCTAGCTGAAGGGAATGGGTCACTGGGAGACAGATTGTATTTCTGATTCTTTCTCTGCTTCTTGGTCTACCTGAATGTGAGCAAGCAGCCTCCTGCTTTTGCTGCCACAGCCAAGAACTGCTCCTGCCACCATGCCTCCCACACCAGGATGGACTATATCATTCCAACTGTAAGTCAAAATAAACTCTATCTACTTTAGGTTGCTTTTTATTAGATATTTAGTCATAGTAGTAAGAAAGTAATAAAACTAGCAATAAAACATTTGCTTAAAAACATGTTAGAAGAACTCACAAGAAACATTACATTTATTCTTTAACGATGATAAATGTATTAGCTAACCAATTGAGGAGAATATATAACATAAAACACCTGTTCTAAAAAGGAAACATTGTTTAAAAATAATCAACACACATACAGTACCACTTTAGTATTTGGATTAAGAAGCCAGAAAAAGTTAGCAAAATTAATTAAAGAAATAATACTACAATGTAATTACATCAAATTAAAAGAATGGAAAAGGCTATGAGCAAAATCAAAACTGATATTTCAAAAATAGAAGAGCAAAACTAATGTTATAGGAAGATTCACTAAAGGTAGAGCTTTTTGCTACAAGAGATTACCATAAACAAGACTATGCACCAATTTTAAAATGTATGTATTTTAAAACATATCACAAAGTTATCACTGCTCATTCGGGAAAAGGGTAATTTTTTTTTTTTTAACAAATGGCTTATGGGAAACTGTATATACACATGCAAGGCTCTTAAGGAAAGTACAGAGTAAGGTCTGCCCACTCATGTTCTTGTTTTGGTACCCATACATCCACTATATTAAGGTTGTTCCTGAGCCCACTTCTAACAATTTCTTCAACAGATGTGCTGTGGACATGGATTTAATAACATGTTGGTTTGAACCTTGTATATATTTTCAGGATGGCTCCTACACAGGATCTCAAACCAGGAGAAATAGGCCAAGTATGGGACACTATCCATGCCCTATTGTAGCCAGAAGTCTCTCGGTCCTGCCTAGCCCTATTGACTAGACAAATCTCTTCCACCAGCAGTGCTGCAGCTGCTTATAAAATAATCACTCAGAGGCTTACATTAATTACAAACTGTTTGGTCTATGACTCAAGCTTATTACTAACTAGCTCTTTCATCTTAAACTAACCCATTTCTATTAACCTATGTATTGCCACGTGTCTTATGGCTCACCTATGTTCCATTATATCTTGGTCCCCTAACAGCTCAGAGTCTGCTCCTACCCCAAGTTTTTCCTCCCTCCATCTCTTTTGCGATCCTCACCTGGCTCTATCCTGTCTTTATTAACCAGTGGTAGCAACACATAGTCACAGCCCACAGAAAGACCATCCCACAGCACCCATCAGAAGACAAAATGACATTGAAGACAAAATGAATTGTGCTTCCTGCTCTTTAGTCAGAGAAAGTCCTTGAGCACTCTCAAGAAGAAAACCATCAGAATATTCAGAAGCCAAGAAGAGAGTAGTTTCCAGATTATCATCTCCAAAATTTACTAAGGGTGTATGTGTGTGGGGTGTGTGTGTGTGTGTGTGTGTGTGTGTGTGAGAGAGAGAGAGAGAGAGACAGAGACAGAGACAGAGACAGAGACAGAGACAGAGACAGAGAGACTGAGAGAGGGATACAGACACACAGAATATTTAAACACAAGGATGGAGGCAATGACAGACTTATCATGCCAGGAGAAGGGTGGGGAATCCCTGGGGGAAGTGCTCTGTTTGTGTGACAACTTCTTTGCCATCCAGGGCCACTTATCTAATAGACCACTCTGGTGTCTACAGGTGACTCACTGGGCAGTTCCAGGGTCCCTGGATCTCAGATGACTAAGCATTGAGTGTGCTCATTATGAACCAAACTGACATCAGCCAGGAAAATACCAAACTGAGACCCATGGGATCAGCCCTGAAATCTGGGAAACAAAGCTGAGCACAGGTTGGAAAGCTTGAGTTAGTTCTGAGTCACAGAAGGAAGAACTGAGCCCTGACTCTCAGAATTGGGAATAAGGGAGCAATGGACTTTGAGATCTTGCCAGGGGTGGGCATCTGCTGCTGCTGCTGCTGGAAGGTGTCCTTGTAACCTGTTCAGCCCTTCCCTACCTCCACAAGCATTGTGATTTCTAGAGAGCTTTAAACTGCCTACTGAGTCTCCAGACCTGTGGACAGCTGAGTGTTCCTGTAGATAAGAGGCACTAGACAGAAGAAGTGACTCCAGACAGAGCAGGGTACTTCCCCCAGGGATTCCCCAACCTTCTAGAATGATAGGTCTGTCGTTTCCATAAGTCATCCCTTTGTATTTGTGTCTTACACATAGTCTGCTTTGTGCTCAGGACAACCTGCCTTCTACTTCACCCCCGCTTTAGTTTTCTAGGCCCCTCAAGCTTGGGAGTCTGAAGCTACAATGTTTCACGGCAGCCAATGGAAGCTGTGAATTACCCTGGCTACTCTTATTCTATGTCCTGCCAGCCTTTCCAGGCATCTGGCTTTTCCAAAACTGCTTAATTGGTTGGCTTGGTTTTTTGCGACAGAATATCACTTTGTAGCCCAGGTTGGCCCTTGGAATCATGATCCTCCTGCCTAACTTCCCCACCCCCACCAAGTGCCAAGAGTTACAGGCATGAACTAGCATGCCTGGTCTACATCTACCACTTCAGATGGAGACTATAGAAGACATTTTAATTAACAACCCTTGATGGGTGTCAGACTCTGCATTAATTTGCTACTTAATTCTTTCCAATTCCCCTTTAAGGCAGGTTAAGTAAATAGGGATTCAGTTTTATACTTATATAGGTCATATGGATACCCATGGCTGCTCTGGGTTTGTTCTTCTGGATCCAACACTCAGGAAATGTGCTTTCCTTGCCTGTCTTTAGAACTGAGAATAATAATATATTCAGGATTGTCTCAAGGATTAAGTTAAATACTTGATATGAAAATACCTAACATGAGGTATTTTCATGGTTTCTTTATTTAATTCATCATTTGCTGATCCTTGCTTTAGATGTTCTGGTTCCTTGGACAATTTGAGTTTGGTATATGTCTAGAAAAATGCCACTGCCCAAAGAACTCAAGAATCAGTTTCCAACTTGGGAGAACCTAAAGCAGGTCTTTGTGGGATTGGGGAGATGGTTCAACAGTTAAGGTGCTTGCCTCACAAGCCTGAGGACCTGAATGCCAGACACCCAGGTAAAAACTGGGTTTGGCAGTGCACATCTGTGATTCTACCTCTTGTGAGGGGTACAGACAGCTCCCAGGCAGGGCTCGCTAGCTAGCTGATCTAGCTGTATCAATGAACCCCAGATTCCGGGAGAGACATTATTGCAAAAAAGAAAGGAAGGAAGACGAAAGTGATTATGGAAAACAACAAATGTCAACTTTTGTCTCCTATATGTGTCTCTACTCTCTCTCTCTCTCTCTCTCTCTCTCTCTCTCTCTCTCTCTCTCACACACACACACACACACACACACACACACACACACACACACACACACACACACACACACACACACACACACACACGCGCGCGCGCTTGCTTGCTTGCGCCATTTTCCCTTCAATATGAAGGTCTCAAGTATCCACTCTTTGGTTCTGTAACCTGACTATCAGGTATATTTTTGGGGTTCTGCTCACCCTCAGCAGAACCTCTTCTTCTCATCCCCATTACCCACATGGCTCCTCCATGACCACTGTGCCCAGCTGGTGTGTAGACTTTTCTGTCTTGCCTGCATTTTGCTTTCAAAGCTACTGTCTTGTTCTTAGAGCATTGAACAGGAGAAGTATGTTAGGCTTATTGGGTGGTCCTGAAAGGCCAAGTTTTCTTGGGAGACAGGGGAGGTGACCGTGCATTGCAGTGTGGTAAGCTCTAGGCTGAGTGAGGCCACCTGCTGCCTCAGCAAATTTCCAAATATTTAAGCAACCTTCTGAGAGCCTTAAGTTCAGAATAATAATAATAATAGTAAAAGCTTTGGCTGCAAGTCTGAGTCAGAAGTCTACAGTGGCTTCCCCCAGCCAGCAGTTCCATTAAGGACATTCATTTCAGTGCTCTGGATAGATGCAGATTTTAGTTCAGTCATGGACATCTCCAGTCATTACTCAGCTCTCAGTCAGCAGATCAAACAAAGCTCAGAAAAAAAAACAAAAACAAAAACAAAAAAAAAAAACAAAAACAGAGATCTGGGCTATCTGTATGTCATGTCACAAAAGCAGATCCACCAAACAGGTTGCCTGGCTCCCTGCCTAAATTATGCTGAGCATCTGTGAGAGATTAGACTGATGCCTGACTCTCAAGGTAAAGCTGCCTTTACATCTTGATCAAGCCCTCAAATTGAGGCCCCTAAAAAAGGGGAGGGGTCTAGAAAACAAGGTCCTTGAAATGCAGAATGGTAGGTAGCCTAAAATCATGTGCTTCTAAAAGTCCTCTTGTCCCATGGTGGACCATTTGGTGAGCTCTTAAAGACTTAGTTCTGTTCCTTGCTCTACAATCAACTTCATTTCTGGCCAGGGAGTGTGACAATGCCAGTAGGCACCTGCTGTCCCTGTCATTCCTCTTGTTCAATGCTCTTGAATCTGAGAAGAGATGGCAGTGACCTCACTTACCTTGTGACTCAAAATTTCTAGACCTGCCTCCCTGCTCTCCTCCCCACCCCAATCTTCAGGATCAAAATCTCAGTTGCTGTCATAACAATTTGCAGGATTCTGAAGTTTTAGTTGCTTGTCAAAAGTGGATTTAGCCCAGTCTTGGGATCTCCTAGGGCAATTTGCTCTAATGTGTTGTGTTAGCCCAGTTTTGTACCTTATTTCCATAAACCAGACTGATATTTGACTGTACCCTCATTCTGAGTGAGTAGGTGGGTTAACCTGTCATAGTCAACATTTCCATATGCAAGTAGAATCATGGGGCTTGAGTGGGAGCTGCTAGGAAGCAGCAGAGCCAGAAATCAGATGACCAGATGTCACCGAGAATGGAAGAGTTTCCCATCTCCGTTTCCGAATAGACACCTACCGCTCATTCCCAGAACCAGCCTCCGGTATGACATGCGTTCAATCACATCAGCCTTCCAAACACTCAGAACTGCACCATATGCCTTCATTTCAAAGAACTACCCAATTAAGAGTCATAAACTGCTGTGAAGCAATAAAAATTTCCCTAAACAGTAACTATGCAGAGAATCACTTCCAAGGAAGAGATTTTGTTATTTCATTTCAGGCATTCTAAATTAAGCCCCAGAGAAACATTTTATTGCTAATAAATAATCGCTTGTTGTAATATGCATTATTGTTGAGATAATAGGCTACATCAATATCTATTCATGCTATTGTAACTGGGAAATAAGACCTGAGAATATTGTTCTGTGTCTCAGGATTGAGGAAAAAAACAAATGTTAATTTTCATACTGTCCTGTTTGGCTTAAATTATCTATTCTAAAATACAGACATGTATTCACTTTCACTGTAATGAATCCATTTGTTACTCAGTCACATTTGATTTTTATCAGTTTTCTTTCTAAAACAATTTTATATGGCAGGGTACAGATGAACTAATCAGTCACTAACTTAGCAGTTGAGAAATAGCACACTGACCTTCACTAAACCATGTTGGGAGGCTCTCATTTCAGATTTTTAAAAGACATTTGTATTAGTGGTGTTTCTCATCCCTCCTGGGATTAAAAAAAGCGAGTCAACTTGAGAAAGAAAAGACATCTTCTAAAGGAATTCAATCCATCACGGCAGGAAGGCAGGCAGTAGACTGCTCTATGTGGTGGGAGGGTGCAGAAGGGACTCACTGCCTCCTTCATGTCTCAGGAAAGGAAACAGACACAGGAAAGGAAGTTGGTTAGGGCTATAAACTCACCCCCCTGCCCCTGCCTCACTTCCTCCAGCAAGGCTACACTTCCCAAAGGTTCCATAATTTCCTAGAACAGAGCCACCACCTGAAGACAAAGTGTCCAGTACATGAGCATATGGGGGAGACACATAACATGCAGACTTACACAACATTTTTTAAAGATTGTTCTATAATAATAGATCTTGGAGATTAAAAAGACTATAGTTCAGATTCCTAAATATAAGTCTTCCGTGCTAAGCCACATTTTCAGAATGTACTGGTGGCTGCAAGATCCAAATCCTCTAGATAGACAACAACTTTTTCAAGTGTAATTGAACCCTCCTGATGGAGATTCGTGGTGTCTGACTGCTTTTGAGGTCTGATTTGAGTTTTTAACTCACAAAAATGGCTACTGGAAAAAGGAATTGCTTTTCTCCTGTGACTGTTTTTAAAGCTTAAGTTTTAAAAGTCATCTAGACTCCAAACCTCGCAAAGCTTTTGTTTCTGATTTCTCAACCCAGTACCTTTCAAGTTGTGCAATGGAGGGACAATTAGCTGTTTATAAATAATAAAGGGAAAATGATTCAGCCAAATGGTCTTCTATCTGAGCTAACAGTTACCTTGACAATAGCCATTCTGGTGAGACTCGATGTGGCTAAGATATAAACATCTACTATCTCAAACCGGTCCTCCACAGAAACTATGTTTGGAGTTTGTGATGGTAAGTTAGGAAAAGCCTTGGGTTTGTTTGAACTTTTAAATACAATGATTAAAAAAAAAACAAAACCATAGTAAGTAGAAAGATCATTCTGCCAGTCTCAAGAAGTTACCTTCTAACCTTTGGGTAAATTTTGGTTTCTGAGGCTGACTAATGCTTTTGCTGAAGAAGCCATGACTTAAAGAACTAATATCCCAGGAAAAAAGAGTTGAAGAAAACCCCACAAAAATTTGGCATCATATTTATTTGTGAAGTATTTATTGAATCTCAAGCAGGCAAAATTTAATAACTAATGAAAAACAGTTTAAACACAAAGTTGTTCTCTATCTTGTGTGTGTGTGGTAGGTATATGCACATGTACATGTCAGATATTATTTCTAGAGATACTCTCCACCTTATATAGTTTCAGACAAGGTCACTTACTGAACCTAGAGCTCACTGATTGGCTAGGCTGGCTGGCTGGCCAATGCGCTCCAAGTATCTGCCTGTCTTCTTCCTCCAGCATCAGTGGTTACCACTGCCTGGCTTTCCATAGGTGCTGGAGATCTGAACTCAGGTCTTCCTCAAGTTTTCACAGCAAGCACTTTACTATGTACCCAGCCCTCAGAATGGAACTTCAGACAGTCTCTGGATACTTGGGGAAAAAAATACTAGATTTCAGAAACTGCCAAAGAAGAATAAACACTTAGGTATTTGGTCGGGACTTGGAGAAGTTGCACTGTTTGTTCTTAGCTGTGCTGAGATCATGAATCAGACAAAGATACCTACTGTCACCACTATTTGAACATTAAATAGAGATCTTAGCTCACAAGATAAGAAAATGAGTAATTAGATTAGAAATGAAAAAATAAGCTGTCATTGTGTTCGGGAAACGGAAAATAACTTACAATCTATTCTCATTCATAGTGCACTGAATAAATGTATCAGTGCACATACCTTGCAGTCTATGGGTGTGGCTCAGTGGTGAATAATTTGCCTAGCATGTGTGATGCTTTGGGCCTGTTTCCTAGCACTGAAAAAGGCAATCTTTTGTATTTCTATAAATTCTATATACTAGCAATATTTTTTAAAAATTAATGAAAAATTATATATAATCTCTTATGGCACCAAAAATTGTCAATGGGTTAGTGGGGGTACTTACTGCCAAGTCTGACAATGTGACTTCAATCCCAGAACCCTCAGCACTGACTTCTGCAAATTGTCCTTAAACACACAATAAATCAATAATTGAAAAACCATTATCAAATTTCCAACATTGTATCTCATGAAAAATGTACAAGCCTCTATTTAAAAAATTACAATAGATGGGACTAAATTTTAAAAAGCCTAAAAAAGCCTATACCAGTCACAGATGAAGAGCTAATTAATAATCTGCAACATCTCCACAAGTTGATCTATAGAGCAAATATATCACAATCTGAACAGACATTTAGAGAAAGCGGAGTTTATGTCACAAAGCTCATTGCAGAATGTAAATAGAAATACCAAAGCCTGGGGCTGGAGAGATGGCTCAGCGGTTAAGAGCACCATCTGCTCTTCCAGAGGACCTGGGTTCGATTCCCAGCACCCACATGGCAGCAAACAACTGTTTGTAGTTCCAGTTCCAGGCAAACACCAAGGCAAATAAATAAATAAATAAATAATAAATAAAGTTTTTTTTTTAAAAAAAAAGAAATACCAAAGCCTAAAAATAGTCAATAGTCTTAAATATAAGCTAATTTGAAGAACTCACCCAGTTTGCCATTAACCAGCTGCTAATGATGAATTCATTGCGTCCCTTGCACAAGGAGGAACATACCTACAAGAGAAGCATGGCTGAAGTGCAGGAGCAGACTCAGATGCTGCCATTTGGTTTACATTCCAGCTGATACCAAGTGAATTAAAGAAGACTGTCTTTTTCATTACTAATGCTGGGTCAAATGAATGTCTATATTGAATAAAATCAATTGCAAGCAAATCATTTATCTGAATCTGAAAGACAGAAACTACTAGAATAAAACACATGAAGAAAATAAAACCTAATGTGTGGTAAAGAAAGATGTAAAAATTCCTGGATGCAGAAATAAGACACTCCACAAGAAGAGAAACAAATTATAGTTGATAAATAAGAGCGAGTAAAATTTAAAAACTGTCGAATAGTACTTGAAAGCCAAGGTAAGGAAAGAAGCGGACGACATTGACAATCTATGTCGCCATAAAAGGACTCATAGCTGAGATGTGTAAGTAACTGGTAAAAAATGGGATAGCTAATGTATAAATAGCAAAATTAAAAAGCAGATACTTTACAAAGAAGGTTTATAAATATCACATAGACACAGGAACAAATACTAGAAGTTACTTTCACACTGATGCCTAATCAATCAGTTACACATCCATTAGAGCCACCAATGTGAAAGAGACCACCAACATAGTCACAGGCAAACTGGAATGTCAAAACCTACTGGGCAAAGTCACAGGAAAATGGAATGTCAAAGCCTGCTGTTTAGCTTGTCAGTTAGTGTGCTGGTTTAATTTCTGCTGCAGTGAAAAAAAAGCAAAAAAACAAAAAAAAACTCAGACAAAAGGCTACTTGGGGGAAAATGGAGTTAGTTCAGCTCAGAGTTGCAGTCATAGTGCATTGTTGTGGGAAACTCAAGGCAGGAACTTCAAACACCCAGTCACAATACATTCCCAGTCAACAGCAGAGAATAAAGGCATGCATGATGATTTGCCTGATTATTGCTTACTTGTGCTCTGCTTGATTTTTTTACACATATTCAGTTCTGGACTGCCAAGGCAGTGATGTCACCCACAGTGGGCTGAGTCTTCCTACATCCATTAAATCTATTAAGATATTCCCTCTGTATACATGCCTACCAACCAACCTAATATAAACAATTCCTCATTGAGACTCACTTCCCAAGTGATTCTAAACTGAGTCAAATCAAACTAAAAATCAAACCTAACCATCAAAGTTAGCAACGCCACTTTCAAACACTGGTACATCAACAAACAGAACATGCCCCGTAATCTGGAATTCCATTTCTGAAAAATACATGTCAAAATGATAAGTATTTATGAAGACTGATCAAGCAAATAGACTTGATGCATTATCATTGCTTAAAAAGTTTGGAGACCTTATTTATGATATCACAGAAGTTATTATTTCACTGTGGAAAAAGTTATACAAAAAATTTGAAAACCAAGATTAACTGAACAAATTTCTAGAAAGCCAAAACTTTTAAAAACTCTCATAAGAAAAAATGGGAAATCAGATCTATCCTGTAATTAGTAAAGGTATTAAATCCTTAAGTCCATGTTAATATGGCTTTATCAATGAGTCTCAAATAATTATTCATTTTGAGCAGTTGATAGAATTTAGAGAGGATCTGCTTGGTCTTACTTGTGCTGGTCTGTCTCTTGCAGTGGGGCAGCACAGTGTCTCTGGAATGGAAGATTCTGGCTCTGTGATGCTGAGCACGACCACCATGTCAGGAGCACCATTCACCTACATAAAATGAGATGCTGTCTGCATTTGAATCTTGAGATGGTTAATAACGGGGCAAAATGTGCATGGTATTAGCTATGGTCTCACAAAATGGTGTCTATCAGAGGTAGAAGATTAGACCGCAGCAAAGGATAGAGAAAGCACGCCTCTGCTAAAAGCCAAAGAATCCAAACACCACAGTGTTGGAGTCTGATGGTCTACAAGATGGAAGTTTAGAGTGAGTGAGTGCTTTAATTCACAGAGGAAAGCAAAACAGGAGAGAAGCAGCACTGAGAGGGGGAAAGAAGACAGAGTAACATACGAGACCATGTGAAGCCGCCAGTCACAGACGATGTTCAGGGAACAGGACTGCACTTATGATATTTAATAACACAGAGTTAACACCAGAGAAAATAAAAATGAAAGTTGTTCAATTTATTTGTCTCAGATGGACAAGACACTAAATAGAAAAATCTATGTCAGATAACAATTCACTTTTATTACTAACACTTCATCTACAATACTTCTAAGTAAAACATAGTTGTCCCAGCACTTGAGAAGCAAAGGTAAGTGGATCTCTGTGAGTTTGAGGCTAACCTGATCTACTAGTTGGCTCCAGAACACCCAGGGCTACATAAAGAGACCCTGCCTCAGAAAAACAAAACAAAAAATAGTTTATATGTATATATATTATATATACATTACATGCTAGTAATAAGATCAAAAATTATTTTGTATGCATACTTAAGAGGTCATTTAAAATAGAAACTCTGATTTTGTGTGGAAGATGTCTCCATGTTGTCCATATGCAGTATGAATTTAGAAAGGTTTACAATTTTGATTCTGCAATTTGGTGTCTGAAAACTAACCTAAAGGGGAAAAAATCAAAGATTCTAACAAAGCATTATATATTAATAAATTATATATTAATAAATAGCCAACTCATTTGCCTGGTGTAAGAGCCACACCCACACAACAGGCAAGGATTTCTCAGGTGTTCAGAGTCAGACACTGTCCAGGCACTTGTGAGAATAAAACAGTAAAGGAATAGACTCATCTGAAGTTCTCACTGATGATGAAGTGAATATTCAGGACCAAGAGAAATCTGTCTTACTCTTTATTTTAATGTGTGTGTGTGGGTGTGTGTGTGTGTGTGTGTGTGTGTGTGTGTGTGTGTGCATTTCATGGCACACATATGAAGGTCAGAGGAAAACCTTGGGTGCCAGCTCTTGTCTTCCACTTCATATGAGATCTCTTGTTGGGCACCATTGCATATAACTATACCAGCTCAACTCCAGCTTCTGGGGATTGTCCCGTCGGTACCTCCCAACTCACTGCTGGAATTCCAGTTGCATGCTCCCACAAATGATTTCATGCTGCAGGATATTTTGATGGCACTTAGACACTCCATAGACTAACAAAGTTTAATTTGAATTGGAGGGTAGAGCTAGCTACTAGCTGACCAAAATTAGCCATAGACGTTTTGGAGGACTGAGGACACACAGAGAGACACAGGAAGTAGTGGAGAGGGGTTTAGAAAGATTCTCAGCTCTTTTGGACCAAAGAAAGAGAGAAAGGCAGTCATTGATCGCTTCTCCACCACTTCAATGATCAGTCTGATTCTTACCCCGATATCTGACTCCCGAGGTTGTTATGAAGAAGAATTAGATAAACACTTTAACCTTATATGATTTCTGGGGCTTTGAACCCTGCTCCTCATGCTTTCATCAGGAGTGCTTCATTCCCTGTACCTTCTCCCCAGCCCTAGAAATCTATTATAAATTTATTTGTGTAAAGCACTGTGTGAAGGAAAGAGAAATACGCAAACTTCTACAACTCGTCTTTCTCACAGTAACAGGGGTGATGTTTGCTTTCCCTGTGATTCTCATTATGTAGCTTTCCTACCATGATCATGTATTACTTTAGCGGTGTGAGTGCATGTGTGTACTTACAGGATGTCAGGAGGGATAAATGTAATAAAGCATAAAAGCTTGGCAAAAAGTCAGTCGCCAACCTTGTCTGTTTTCTGCCCTCATTGTCTCAGGATTGATCTTGCCCTGTGTGGCTCTGCCTCTTCGCTGTGCATGGTTTGGTCAGTTGCCACTATTTCTTTTCTGGCATGTTTTTGTACTGAGTATATTTTAACTTTTAATAAAATTTGTGATGCTTGTTATTAAATAAGTTGCCTGTTACATTAGTGAATTCCCATGGTTCTGAATAGCTGAGACCTAGAGGAGACAGATCTTTAGACAGAAGTACTTGCTACAGCAGCTCAAATTATTCTACAGCAGGTGCCTGCTTGCTGGTGGAATTGATCAATGCTGTGTTTCTATGGTTACTACTCTTTCTTTATTAACACTTTTTTTAAAAAAAAAAAAATCTCCAAATTTAGCCTCCTAAATGAAAACAAGGAAGTGGACTGGTCTCTGATGTCTTGAGTTCTCTAGCCATTACTGAAAGGACACTATTTTTCCAGAATGATTTTTCAGAAACCCCAGTTTTCAAGGTATCAACGTACAAACATTTACCTGTGCCTCATAGAAGCTTGCAGCCTGTGCCAGCCTATTCTAAACTTTCTAGTTCCCTTAGACCATTGCCTTTCTATGTCCTACATGTA
Source organism: Sigmodon hispidus (assembly GCA_004025045.1). Lineage (NCBI taxonomy): Eukaryota > Metazoa > Chordata > Mammalia > Rodentia > Cricetidae > Sigmodon > Sigmodon hispidus. Next base: position 436,592 of record PVIH01000093.1, read on the forward strand.
GACAGCATGAGAGACAGTCTCCACCTTCAATTTTAACCAGTCCCTTGATTTTTTTTTTAATCTGGAGATAGCATGTTTAACTTTGTTTTTTTAATTAAATTTTAAATTTTATTTTACATACTAACCACAGTTTCCCCTTCCTCCTTTTCTCCCTCTTCCCCAATCTCTCTTTCTCCATTCACAAAGAATGAGGTCTCCCCATGGGAGTCAACAAAGCATGGCATAATCATGAGCCAGGGTCAAGCTCCCCCCTCCCCATATCAAGGCTGGGAAAGGCATCCCACCATAGGGAATAGTTTCCAAAAGATCAGCTCATGCACCTGGGACAGATCCTGGTCCGACTGTTAGGGACCACAAACAGACCAAGCTACACAGCTGTCACCCACATGCAAAGGGCCTAGGTTGGTCCCATGCAGGCTCACTAGCTGTCAGTCTAGAGTCCATAAGCTCCCACCAGCTTGGGTCAGCTGTCTCTGTGGGTTTCCTCATCATGATCTTGACCCTTTCTTGCTCATATAAACTCCCTTCCTTCTCTGCAACTGGACTCCTGGAACTCAGCCCAGTGCTTGGCTTTGGATCTCTTCATCTGTATCAATCAGTTATAAAGGTTTTATTATGACAGTTAAGGTAGTCACCAATGTGAGTACAGGAGAAGGCCAGATCAGGCACCCTCTCCACTATTGCTAGGAGTCTTAGCTGGGATCATCTTTGTGAAGTTTTCCTGGCACCAGGTTTCTCCCTAACCTCATAATAGCCCCATCTATCAAGATCTCTTTCCTTGCTCTCTCTCTCTGTCCCTCCCCTTACTCTACCATCCTGATCTCTCATGCTTCCATCCACTCCTAACTACTTTCACCCCTGCCCCCACTTTACCAAGGATTTCTCATCTATTTCCCTTCCCAGAGTAATCCATGCTCCTCCTTTTTACCTAGTTTCTCTGGGGCTGTGGATTGTAGCCTGGTTATTCTTTGATTTACATCTATATCCATTTATGAGTGAGTACACACCATGTGTGTCTTTCTGGGTCCAGATTACCTCACTCAGGATGATTTTTCAAGTTTCACCGATTTGCCTGCAAATTTCATGATGTCATTGATTTTAACTACTGAGCAATACTCCTTTGGGAAAATGTACCACATTTTCTTAATCTATTCTTCAGTTGAGGGGTATCTAGGTTGTTTCTAGGTAATGGCTATTACTAATATTACTACTGTGAACATAGTCAAGTAAGTGTCCTTGTGGTATGATTGATTATCCATTGGATATATGCCCAAGAATGGAATCCCTTGGACTTGAGGGTGATTGGTTCCCAATTTTCTGAGAAATTGCCATACTGAGTTTCCAAAGTGACTGTACAAGTTTGCACTCCCACCAGCAGCAGAAGAATGTTCCCCTTACTTCACATCCTCTCCAACATAGGCTGTCATCAGTGTTTTTGATTCTGGCAGGTGTAAGATGGTATCTCAGAGACATTTTGAGTTGCATTTCCTTGATCGTTAAGGATATTAAACAATTCTTTAAGTATATCTTGGCTATTTGAGATTCTTCTGTTGAGAAGTCTCTATTTAAATCTGTACCTCATTTTTAAGTTTGATTATTTGGTATTTTGATGTTTAACTTCTTGAGTTCTTTATATATTTTGGAGATCATCCCCCTGCCAGATGTGGGGTTAATGAAGTTTTTTTTTTTTTTTTCCACTCTGTAGGCCGCAGTTTTGTCTTACTAACAGTGTCCTTTGCCTTATAGAAGCTTTTCAGTTTCAGAAGATTTTATTTATTAATTGTTGTTCTCAGTGTCTGTGCTACTGGTGTTATATTCAGGAAGTGGTCTGTGCCAATGCATTCAAGGTTACTTCTCACTTTCTTTCCTATTAGGTTCACTGTAACTGCATTTATGTTGAAGTCTTTGATGCACTTGGACTTGAGTTTTGTGTAGGGTGACAAATAAAAATCTATCTTCTACATGCCACCATTCAGCTATACCTACACCATTTGTTGAAGATGTTTTTGTTTTCTCATTGTATATTTTTGAATTCTTTTTCAAAACTTAGGTGTTAATAGGTAATTTATGTCAGGATTTTTTTTATTTGATCCATGTGTCTGTTTTTATGCCAATACCAAATTCTTCTTCTTATTACTATAGTTCTATAGCAGAGCTTGAAGTCAGGAATGGAGATATCTCCAAAAGTTCCTTTATTTTACAAGATTGTTTTAGCTACCTCAAGTTTTTTGTTTGTTTGTTTTTTCATATGAAGTTGGGTATTGTTCTTTTGAGGTCTGTGAAGAATTATGTTGGTATTTTGATGGGAATTGCATTGAATCTGTGGATTGCTTTTGGTAAGATTGTCATTTTTACTATGTTAATCCTACCTATCCAAGAGCATGGGGGATCTTTCCATTTTCTGATATCTTTTTCAATTTCTTTCTTCAATGACTTAAAGTTCTTGTCATAATAGTCTGCTTAGTTAGAGTCACTCCAAGATATTTTATATTATATATGGATATTATAAAGGATGTTGTTCCTCTGATTTTTTTCAGCCCACTTATTATTTGTATATAGGAGAGCTACTGATTTTTTTTTTATAGTTAATCTTGTATATCACCACATCATTGAGGTATTTATCAGCTATAAGAGTTCCCTGGTAGAATTATGTATACTATTATATGATCTGCTAATAGTGATAGTTTAACTTCTTCCTTTCCAGTTTGTATCCCCTTGATCTCCTTTTGTTGTCTTAGTGCTCTAGCTAGAACTTCGAGTACTATATTGAATGGATATGGAAAAAGTGAACAGCCTTGTTTTGGACCTGATTTTAGAGGAATGGCTTTGTGTTTCTGTCCTTTTAATTTGATGTTGGCTGTCAGCATGCTGTTTTATTGCTTTTATTATGTTTATGTATGTTCCTAGTATCCCTGATCTCTCCAAGATCTTTATCATGAAGGGGTGCTGCATTTTGTTAAAGGCTTTTTCAGCATCTAAAAAGATGATCATGTGTTTTTATTTTCTTTTAGTTTATTTATATGATAGATTACACTGACATTTTCATATGTTGAACCATCCCTGCATCTCTGGGTTGAAGCCTACTTGATCATGGTGGATGATTTTTTTTTTTTTTTATGTGTTCTTGGATTTGGTTTGCCAGTATTTTATTGAATATTTTTGCATCAATGTTCATGAGAGAGATTAGTCTGTAATGCTGTAATGCTCTTTCTTTGTTGCATTTTTGTGTGGTTTGGGTATGAGGGTAACTATAGTCTAATATTAGAAGGAATTATATTTCTAATCTATGAAAAAATTTGATGAGTTTTGGTATTAGCTCTTCTTTGTCATTATGGTAGAATTCTTCACTGAAACTGGGGATTTTTTGGGGGAAACTTTTAATGGCTTTTTCTATTTCCTTATGGTTATAGGTCTATTTAAATTGTTTATCTGGTTGTAGTAATAGGTTTCTGGCCTGTCCAGCCTGTGGTGCAGACCTGTAGACTCGCAGTCCAACAGAAACACAAAGAAGCTTACATTAATTTTATGCCTATTGCTGTAGGACCCAGGCATATAACTTGCTAACTCTTTACTCTTAAACTAACCCATGATTCTTATCTTGTTTAGCCATGTGGTGTGATACCTTTTCTCAGCAGCATTACAACTTCTTTCCTTTGCATCTACTGGAGTCTCATCTGGTGTCTCCCTCTGCTGGCATCTACCCTGGTGTCTCTCTGCTCTGTTTATTCTGTTCCCAGGGTTTTCTTAGTCTGGTAACCCCACCCACACTCCCTGTCTGTCTTCAGCCAGTCAGCATTTTTATTAAACCAGTAGGTGGGACAATTATTTACAATGTAACAGAACATAATCCCACTACATTCCCCCTCTTTAAAAAAAACATGACCCCCAAATCTAATTTCCTTTGTATAATATTTTTTCACCATTATCTATAACAACTTGGAACCAACACTGTAAACAAAGACAAACATTGATAATTTACTTTTTTGGGAATGTGGGCATAGTTCTCTAGGCTATTTCCTACTGAATGGGGGCACTGGCAATCCCATGGATTTAATTTTAGTATGTGGTATCTACTAAGAAAATTGTCCATTTTATTTAGATTTTTTAATTTTGTGAAATACAGATTTTTTTTTTAAGTGTGACCTAATGATTGTCTGGATTTCCTCAATGTGTGCTGTCATGTCCTCCTTTTCATTTATGATTTTGTTAATTTGGATGCTCTTTCCCTGCCTTTTAATTAGTTTGGACAGGGTTTATCTTTTTGATTTTCTCAAAGAACCAACTCTTTGTTTCATTGATTCTTTATATTATTCTCTTTGTTTCCATTTTATTGATTTTATTTCAGTTTGATTATTTCCTGTTGTCTACTCCTCCTAGGTGAGCTTGCTCCCTTTTGTTCTAGAGTTTTCAGGTGAGCTGTTAAGTTCCTAGTGTCAAATTTCTCTAAGTTCTTAATGTAGATATTTAATGCTATGATCTTTCCTCTTAGAACTGCTTTCGTATTGTCTCACAAGTCAGGGTATGTTGTGTCTTCATTTTCATTAAATTCTAAGAAGTCTTAATTTCTTTTTTGACCCAGTGCTAATTCAATTCAGCATTGTTCAAATTCTCTGAGTTTGTAGGCTTTATGTAATTTGTGTTGCTGTAGAAGTTTTTTTTTTTTTTCTCTATTTCTTTAAACAAAACTTTCATTTCATTTTTAAGGGCCTCTATTATCTTCATAAAGTTATTTTTGTTTGTTTGTTTTGAGACTGGATCTCATGTAGCTCATGGCCTCTGCCTCTCTCTGTAGCCAAAGCCAAAGATGATCTTGAACTATTCCATCTGCTTCTGCCTCCTAAGGGCTGAGTTTATAGTCATGGGCTACCATGCCTGTTTTGTGTGGTAGGTATTTGGTCTTGAACCTAGGGCCTCGAGCATGTCAGGCAAGCACCCCATCAGCTGAGCACATCCTGAGCTAAGTTATTTTTAAAGTCATTTTCTTCTGCATCATGCTTCATCTGCATTGGAATGTTCAGGTCTTGCTGTTGTACAACCACTAGGTTCTGATAGTGCCATATTCCATATTGCTCATTATGTTGTTGAATGTATTTGTACGCTTCTATTTGTGATAATTATAGGTACACATGTTGATTCTTGTGATGTCTTTTTTTCCTTTATTGTTTTCGTTTATTTGTTTGCTTTGGGGTTTTGTTTGTTGTTTTTTGTTTGTTTGTTTGTTTTAGCCTGCATGGCTAAGGGTTTTGGCGATTGACTGATTGTCAGGTCTAGTAGAATTGTTTCAGCTGAGGTTTCTGGGAGATTGGGTGCCTAGATCCAGGGTATCATCCAGTTTTTCTGGCTGGTTTGGATTTTACTTGTGCCTATGGGGTCTGTTCTTCTAAATGGTGTATTTTGCCTGTGCCTGTTCTTCCGGCTGGTGTGAGTGGAGCCTGTGCCTGTAGGGTCTGCTGCTATTGCCAGAGAGGGATGTTCATGCAGAAGATGCTGGGGTGAGTGGGATTGGGCAGCAGAGTGTTTCTATTCTTACAACTTGTGTAGCTAGAACTTGAGCCTCTAGAGGCTGCTGATGTCGGGGAAATGGTTGAGTAGAGGGAGGATAATGATGGGTTTGGTGGGTTTGGGAAGCAGAGGGGATCTTGTAGGTTACAAAGTCCAATGGGTGGTGGCAGTGGTGGATCAGTGGTGGGTGGCCAGGGTAGTCTTGATTCAAGGTACCTTCCTTTGTTTCTCGCCTGATCACATCCCAGTAACTGAGGCATCACAGTGAAAACTGACAGTGATCTTTGGAGGAAGAGACAGGTGTCTGAAGGGTAGTAATTGCTTTATGCAATGGTTCTGGAGTTGGAACACAGAGGACAGTGGAAGAGGTGTGATAGACAAGCATGAACGTGACAGCTGAAAACAGATTGCATCCTGTGCTGGCCCAGAGAACTACAAAAAGCACAGGCTAAATGGACAAAATTAGTTTTGAAAGGAATCTCCAGCACTAACATAGGTGTTACAAGCCATCAGACTAATTTCCACTGAATACAATGCCCAGGCAGTATGTTAGATATTTTACACATTCCTCTAAGTCTGCACAACTGGGTCATCCCAAATCTATCTCGCTTTTATTGAGTCAGCTCCTGCTGTCCCTCCCAGGCTATCACAGAGCTGCTGTTCCCAAGACTGGAGTTTAGTGTGTTCACATTGTCAAGGTCTACCTATCAACAGGCAAACTATACTTTGAGAGAGACCACCACGGGGGAAACTCTTTAATCAGGTGTGACTTGATAACACACAGTAGAGATTTTATCAGTCTGTGGATATTTTTGAAGTCCTTGGCTTCTTTCTGCTCTTAACCAATGGGCTGACCAACACTCTGATTTTGCATGTTGAAATTCAAAAATGTTCTAAACGCAAATTCACATTTTTATTGTGCCATACATTTTCATTCTAAGGAATCAGGTGGGATTTCTATTTGTGCCCAGCTTACTAGGACAAGAATCACAGAGGAGCAAAATTAACTGTTATCAAAAATCATCAAGGAGACAAACAAAAATTAGTTAAAATCATGGGGCAAATGTAGCAAGGTGTGATATAAAGGGTTTGGACTTTTCTGGACAGGGAGTTAAGACACTATCATGGGGCTAATGTTTAATTTACATTTTAACTTTTATTACTTTTCCATGGAGAAAAGTCTCACATATTTCTGGAGACATATTACAGGAAACATCTAAAAGAGAGAAAAGGAAACGAAACAGCCAGCTTGGTAGCAGCATATTATCCATAACAGCAAAAACTTGAACATAACTCAAACACCAATCAACAAGGAAGAGAGAAATTATGGCACAGTCACAAGGCAAATGCCCCACAGAAATGTTCAAATGCATCAGCCATTGTCAGCTGTGACAATGTGAATAAATGTCACATGGTGGATGGAGAGGAACAAAGCATTGCAGATGCAATATCTTTGATATGACGTTCAGGAAAACCAGTCTGTACTGGTGGGAGTCATATGGGGGCCATCCCTTCCCCGCTAACCAGTGCCGGCTAAGCTGGAGTCCGTATGAGCCTTCTGTATTTGAGTTACCCTTTCATAGTTTAGGATCTTTTGATTTTCTTTGGTTTGAATTTTTTTTTTTAAATCTATACTATGGCTGGGAAGATGGCGCAGAAGGTAACGTGTCCCTTGCTCAACCCACAGTTTTTCAAAGCTGACCACAGTGGTACGAGGCTGTAATAGCAGCGTTGGGAAAGTGGAGACAGAAGGATCCCTTGGCCCTCACTGCCAGCCAGTCTCAATGGACTGGTGAGCCCAGGCTAGGGAGATTCTTGGAACTGGTGAGATAAAAGGAACTTATTGGAGGAAGAGGTTATCTGGCTTATACTTCCAGGTCATATTACGTCATTGACGGAGGGCAGGGCGGGGACTCAGGCAGAACCCATAGGGGACCGTTTACTTGCTAACGTTCTGTGTATGCTTCCCTAGCTTTCTTATATAGCCCAGGACCACCTGCCGCCCAATAGTGCCACTTGCAGTGGGCTTTGTTCTCCTAATCAAGACAGTCGCTGGCAGACATTCCACAGATGAAGCTGGTGGAGGCACTCCGCCAATTGAGACTCCCTTCTCTAGTGGCTCTAGGCTGTGCTGACAAAGCTAACTGGGACAGAGACCTTTTCTCAAAAAATGAAGTGGAGGGAGTCTGAGGAAGGGTTGACCTTTGGCCTCCACATAACCCCCCCACCCACCCACATACATACATACACCACACAAACAGACATACAGATATTCCTATTCTCTCTCTACTCTCAATTCTGGTTGTAATTCATGGCTTATTTACTGCGTCTAAGTATTAAGATCTTCTGATATCTCTTAAAAGTCTGTCCTTTATAGATGCCTCTTCGACGTTCACTGTATTACTTCACCCTGTGGCACAAATTGGCATATGTCAGGCCTTCTTGCTCCTTGCCCCTGCCTCAACATGCGTCTCCCATTCTTCTGTCTTCAGGTTTTATTTTTAATTTATTTCTGTGAACTTACCTTCCTTCCAGTCACTTTTTCTTATCAGATGCACCTAATTTGGCTGAAAGGCAAGGCAGTTTCTATCATTACATTCAGCTTCTGGTGGTTTTGTTTTGTTTTGTTTTGACAGGGTTTCCTGTAGCCAAGATAGCTTCAAACTTGTATATAGCTGAGGCTGACTTTCAGCTCCTGATCATACCACCTCCACTCCAGTGCTGGAATTCTGATGTCTATCATCACCCTTGGTGCTAGCATCTACTTGGACTTGAGGTTTATGTAGGGTGATAGATATGAATCTATTTAAATTCTTTTACATACCACTATCTGGTTATGGCAGCACTATTGTGTATTTTTGTCCTCTTTGTCAAAATCAGGTGTTCATAGGCATGTGGGGTAATGTCAGGATCTTTGATTTGATTCCACTGATCCACAAGTATGTTTCTATGCCAGTACCAGGCTGTTTTTAATACTATAGTTCTATAGTAAAGCTTGAAGTCAGGGATGGTGATGACTCCTGAAGTTTTATTGAACAGGCTTGTTTTCGCAATCCTCTGGTTTTTTTTTTTTTTGTTATTCCATATGAAGTTGAATATTGTTCTTTCAAGTCTGTGAAGAATTGTGTTGGGATTTTGATGGGTATTGCATTGAATCTGTAGATTGCTTTTGGTAAGAATGCCTTTTAAAAACACTGTCAATGTCATCCACCACATAAAAAATCTGAAAGAAAAAAAACATGATTATCTCATTAGATGCTGAAAAAGCCTTTGACAAAATCTAACACTCCTTTATGGTAAGGGTCCTGGAGAGTTCAGGGATAGAGGGAAAATACCTAAACATAATAAAAGTAGTATACAGCAAGATGGCAGCCAACATCAAACTAAATGTAAAGAAACTCGAAGCACTCTCACTAAAATGAGGAACAACACAAAGCTGTTCACTCTCCCCATGTCTATTCAATAGAGCTCTCAAAGTTCTAGCTAGAGCAGTAAGACAAAAGGAGATCAGGGGGATACTACTAGGAAAGGAAGAAGTCAAACTCTCACTCTTGCAGATGGTATGATCGTATACATAAGTGACCCCAAAATTCTATCAGGGAGCTCCTACAGCTGATAAAAGCCTTCAGTAATGTAGACAGATACAAGACTAATTCAAAAAATTCAATACACAAATGATAAAAGGGATGAAAAAGAAATCACAGAAATATCATCCTTCACAATAGCTGCAAATAGTATTAAATATCTTGGGGTAACTCTAACCAAAGAAGTGACAGATCTGTATGACAAGAATTTTAAGTCATTGAAGAATGAAATTGAAGATATCAGAAGAAACTGAAGTTGACATCCTCCATGGGGACCTGCTCTTTCTTGCTTCTAAATGGCACAAAGCTGCAGCCACTTTACACTGAGCATTCAGCCCAGCTTTCTCTGTCACATAGGCAGGGCGGGGAGACTCATGCTTACATATTCCCAGGGTAGGGGACACAGGCTTCTTTCCTTCCTGTTCTTTCTCTATTTCATTTGTCTTGGCTGTAGAACTCTGGCCTTCCAGGGGCTGTCTTTTCAGATTCTCCCAGGAATAGACGCAAACTTCAACCTCAGTTCTCAGAACTGCACATAAAACAGAACGGAAACTTCCCTTCTCAGGATCCACTCACATTGTCTGGGAAAAAGTGGGTTTTGGTGTTTATTTTCCTCCCAGGATTCCTGCTTTCACTGCCTACAGGATGCTTTGCACCCCTTAACGTCAGACCTGCTCAGGAACAAATGAATTCCAGCAAGCGAGGGTGATTTCTTCAGTGTTAGCTATGTTCAGGTTCAGCCAGTTTCATTCAGAGGATTTTGTCAGCCATGTTTCTCTAGAAAGGGATCCCCACCCTCCAGCCCCCCCCCCCCCCCCCCCCCCCCCCCCCCCCCCCCCCCGCCTGCATCATTGTCTTCTGTAAAGTTTAAATTTTCTATAGTGGAAGCTGAGTGGAAAGAATGATGCCTCTCCACCCAGTGTCAGAGCTGGCGTGAGCAGGTAACAGACTCATTCAAGGGGGTGTAGAAGTGGTAGAAGGGCTTCAACTTTAAATCAGTCCAAATGTTCTTCAGTATTTCCATTGCTGGGGCAGTGGAAGAACGGAGTGGATTTTATAATGCAATCATTCTTCCAAATGCATAATGTGGCACCAGTCCGAGCCCCTGTTGCCGCTTCCAGTAGGAACACAACGAGGCCAAGCTCCCTTGCAGCAGTCCAGGCTTCGGGACATGATTTGTTGATTTACAGAGATGGATGAAGACCATTAAAATTATTGTTCTCATTTGTTCTGTAAATTATCATTTCATCCCCACCCATCCGTCCCTGTCTCCCACTTCTTTCCACATTTCTATAAAATATCACATTTCTATAAAACTCCCTGGTTTGGAAATTCCACTTAGTGATCAATATCAGCATTCTTAAGCACAGTAAGACAAAGCAATGCATCCAAGCAGGCTGCTTTTCAGACTGGACTTTTCTAGAAAGAGATGGCTTCTTAATAGTTATTCTGTAGCTATGAATATGGCAGGCAATCACAACAGAAAAATTAAAAATGTTAAAAATTTATATTTCATCAAAGTGCTCTTTGCAAAAGTCACAAGATATTATTATGTTAATAGTGTTCTTTTAAATATTTTTTTCCTTGTTTGATCCCTGGATGTTTGTGTACATACTACCAATCCATTGTGTATATTCTGGCTCAACCAATGAGCTGTGCTACAGCAGCTTATCCTCTGCACTCTGTGGACAGTGTTGAGGAGAAGCAATGCTGTGCGATGGATCCGTCCTAATTCCCTGAGTACTCAAAGCTTACTGAAACTTCCCCAGTGGAAAAGAAAGGGGTCATGTAAGCCTCTTGTTTATGACATCCCTGAAGTTAGACCTCTCTCCTGATAGGCACCTTGAAGAGAGTAAATTATGACTTAAATCATGACCTACACAGGGTAGTTAAGGTTAGCTTTTTTCATTTCTTCTGTCCATACAGTTCTTTTTTCAGGCCAAATGTCTTCTCAGCTTTTGTCATCTCACTGCCTACACTTCAAAGACTAGGAAATTCCAAACTCAAAAGAAATTGTTTGTAGAGCTCAAAATGTTTATCCTTCTGCTTCGATTATGATGTGTTATATAAATGCATTACATTGGCATAGAGTACCCTTAAAGATGCACAAATGTTATGTCTCACTGAGTAAAAAAATGAAGAAAAAAGCCTTGGGAGATGGCTCAGTGGGTAGGAGAACTTTCTGTGCCTACATGAAGACCTGAGTTCAAATCCTGATTACCCATGTTAAAAAGGGGGACATGTGTGGTTGTGCGCATACATGTAACTATTGCTTGGCAGTTGAAGATGGGAGGATTACTGAGGGTTGGTGGCTTTCACATTTAGTGAGAGACCCTGTCTCAAGTGAATAAGACAGACAGTGATAAAACCTCCCTGACTGCGTGATGCAGAAAGCTGGACTGGATGCTCAGTGGATAGTGGCTGCAACTTGGTGTCATTTAAAAGCGAGTGAGAGCAAGTCCCCATGGAAGAGATCAAGTTCAACCCCAGGAATCTTCACACAGATAACTTTCCAGATCATTCCATGAAAATTTTCACTCTAGAAAAGAACACATCATGAGTAAAATTTCTCAGAAATATTAGAAATATGCACCCATGCCTTAGTGCCCCTTCAGCAGCCTGGAGGTCAGTGAATTTTGCACATTTTACCTGACTCACCAGGAAGAACTGAGTATGGTGAGAACCCTATGAACTATGCACATTTGTTATTTATTTACCTCTTTGAATCTTCACAACATCCCTAAGAGGCAGCTGTGATCTTATCTTATGAAGGAGAATGGGGGGTGGGGGAACAGAATCCAGAATGGGCTGCTTGGGATCTGATGGCCGAATCTCTGTTCCCACATTCTCTCACTGAAGGAACTCAGTGTCCCCAGAGAAGTGCTTCTCTGAACTCTCCCTGGAGACTCGGGGATAGGAAGTTCATGTGTGGCAAGTGATGGTTCTGCTGGTGACATGCTACTGTGGGTAGAGCTTCAGGTCCCAGGAGCTCCAGAGTTTTGACTCCTAGTACACAAAGAAGTCTAGCTTCCCACCCCACACCCCACACCCCACACCCAAAGATGAAAAGAGTAGTGTTGACCAATTTCATTCTTGCATGTTTCTGAGCCTTTTGCTAATCTTCTTTCAACTAGGCACCACTCACTGAGGCATAAACATAATCAGAAGAACATACCTTTAATTCCAGCACTTGGGAGGCTGAAGCAGGAGGATTGAGAGTTGGAAACCAAAGCCATCTTAGTCTACAGAGCAAGACCTTGTCTCTAAAGAAAGAAAGAAAGAGAAAGAAAAGAAGAAAAGAAGCATGCCTATTGGAAGTGACAGAAGGTCTGTGAACACCCTCACCTGTCCACACACGGGCTTCTCAGGGGCAGTCATCCAGTTGCCTGAAGACATCTGCACCATTTCAGCTGAACACCAAGCACATGCACTGCAAGGCTGCTATTGTGAAGAAGAAAATGAAACTGGTGAGTAAAATGTTAATAAACTCCCATGTCTGTCACCTCCATGGTGGCTAAGATTTCTGCCGCACCTGGCAGTGGAGACCACCTCACCACATAGACATGGTTTACCTTAAGGTGTGGAACTATGACTATGTTGGTTTTACTACTGTTGGCATGGAGTGCTGCTTCTCTCTGGGATGTAAACCAGAAGCTGTGACTCTGAGAACACTCTCCCCAGTGTGTGACAGGCTGTGCAGCTGAGAGGCTCTAAGGAGAGGCCTCTGTGGACCTCCTCTCCTCAGGGCTGCTGAGACCAGTCTCCTGGGTTTCCTACATTCTGTCTGTCCCATCCTAAGTGACAGCTCTACCTTCCATCTAGAGAACAATTTTCTCTGGGGACCATCTAATTTATAAATACCTTGTCTAAGATAATTGTGCAAGAGTTTTCCAATAAGCAATGAATAGTTAAGGAAGGATTGATAGAGATGTTTTTAGTTAATTGAATATTCTGGCAAATAAGTTTGACATCATCATCAGCATCTCAACTGACTTTTAAGGCATTGGGTTCTGGACATACTATAAAATAATGCTGTAATTCATGTACATAAACAGGCTGCAGGGCTAGGGAGGTGCTCAGTGTTTGAAATGCGTGACACAGCAGTGTAAAGAGCAGAGTTCAGATCACCGTTACCCAAGTCAATGAGGATCAGGTGAAGCAATATGTTTGCAATCTCAGCACATAGGAATGGAGACAGGGAATACGTAGAGTCAGCTGCTAGCTAGACTGTTCAAATCAAGGTCTCTGGATTCTCATGAGAGATTTTGCCTTAATATACAAGGTGGAGAGCAATCCAGGAAGGTACCTGATATCAATTTCTAGCCTCTGTACACATGAACACACATAAACAAGCATACACATATAAACATACACACATGGGGTGAGAGGGGATATGTTTGAGAATTAGCTATATAAAGCACACACAGAAGTAGGCAATGCAATGAGATGAGTGACTTGCAGATGACCATCAATAAATTATTATATGACAAGGGAGGAATTTTGGAAAGCGCAGAAAAAGATCAGTCATATTAGGTTTTATGACAGTGGAATCCAGACTGTGGTGTGAAAAGGAGCTCACTGCAGCTGGACTGGGATCTTCCTTAAGGCCTGCCTATTAACACCCTAACTTGACATTATGAGGGTTGAGGTAGGAAGGCCTAGGCATGAAGCCTGGAGGAAAGTGTCAAGGTCCCTGGTGGGGTGTATGTATGTGGGGGTGTTTCAAAGAGAATATGCAGTCCTGGTCTCTTCCTCTTTTGCTTCTGGATTATGAAGTGAACCAGTTTCCTCTGGGTGCTCCCACCATGGCCTGTGATCTCACTTTTTACAATGAAGCAACAGTGAACTGCCAACAGTTCATGGGCCTGAACCACAAAATCTGTGAGCCAAGATAACCTTTTTTCTCAACTTTTTTTTTTTTTTTTAGAAATAAAATCAACATATAAGCTAACTCTGGGAGAAGGCATGGAGCTTGTGGCCTGGGGCCTGGAGCCTGATTATGGGCACAAGGGCAGGAATATCAGGGAGTCCCAAGGAAAGGTTGAGAAATCACAGAGCAGTCAGGACCCCAGAGGCCATCCTATAGAGGGGGTTTGGAGGTTTTGGAGGTGCCATGCTATGCTCTGCTGCTCTCGGACAAAGTGGAGCCCATCCATGAGCCTCTGGCTCAATATCCCAAGGACAGGGATGATAGGACCCTCTCTGTTCCCTGACATGTATGCTGGCTTCAGAATAGAGGTGCATGAGACCCGACAGGCAAGGCGGTGTGATTAGCAGAGGGCATTTGCCCTGACTGGTGTGCAGAACGACGTGAGTGCATGTTGAACAAGATGCTCAGCAGAAAGCAAGAACATGGATGCCCATGAACACAGTTAACTTCCAGGACCCTTACAAGACAACTGCTGCTTAGATTTCTTCCAGTAAGATTCTAGAGGCCCTGGGTGGAAGCAATCAGCTTTGAGCACTGAGAGGAGCCAGCAGAAGGGGCAAAAAGTCAGTTACACCATTATAGAGACAACACACCAGTCACCTCTGGGGTTGGGACAACTGGCCGGGAGATCTGCAGGGGAGATGTGTAAATTGGGTGGATGTGTATGAACACATGAATGGCAGGGAGCCAACAGGCAGATCCCAGATAGCTCTTTCTCTTTTCATTTTTTTTTTTAAATTTATTTTTAAAGAGTGTATGTGTGGTGGGTGGGAAGGAGTGGGAGAGAGGGAGGGGTTATGTGGAAGTGCTAGAAGGCCAGAAGAGCAGTGTATCCTACCCCTGGAGCTGGACTCACAGGCAGCTGTGAGTCACCTGACGGGTGCTGGGAACCGAACTCCAGTCCTCAGCAAGACCAGCAAAGGTTCTTAACTGCTGAATCATCTCTTCAGCCCTCAAATTATTGGAATAACACAGAAGCCAAATAAAATCTCACATGGATTGGGGCCAAACTCATTCTATGGATCAAAAGTCATAACTTCTCATAGTCAGTGGGCTGAAGATTTAGGAAGAGCATCCAAAGACTGAAGACAATAATGTCAGACTCCAAGACCAGACGCTCTGAAAGAAGCAGAGGAGAGGACCGACCGCAACCAGGAATTTACAACATAACCAGAGCTAGAGCCCTGTGGAAATGCACAGCAGGGGTGCCTAAAGACCTCGTGCAGAAGACCAGCTCTTTTGATGTCCCAACTTTCTTGAGCAAGCAGAAACAGTGTAATGAAGGCAAGCTGACCAGGAATGTTGAGTGCACAAGAAAGTGGCATGGCCATGCAGAAGTCTGTGTGAAGGGCAGAGATCCTGAAGGCAAGAGAGGCTTTTAAAGTCACAAGAGCAAGCCAAAACATGGGACAGATCTTTCACCAGGCAGTTGTGATATCATCTGAAGACACAAGGCAGACACAAGAGCAGTAATCTCCAGTCTCCCGCCCTCTCTGTTTCAGAATATTCTTCACTCTTAGCTTGGAAAAATAGAATTCCACATAAGCAGAGCAAAGCCTAGTAAGGACTGAGCTAGACCCCATGAGCAATGTCCTTTGCCCAAGATTAGCAGGGCCACAGTGTAGTGAGCCCAGTACCACCCCTCCCACCCCCAAGCTTTCCTCTAACCGCACATACAGGGCTTTGTCTGAGAATGGGCCCACACCACAGTCATATCTCAGAACTTCTTCTACAACTCTCTAATCTCAGGGCTACTCTCTTGCAAACCCATTTGCAGCCTCTTCCTGGCAATTCCCTTATTCCTCAGCCCCAGATGCTGGGCCTTAGATATACAGGTCCCATGACCCACTGGAGGAACTGTGCAAAGTTCAGTGTGTACACAGCTTCCTTTCCCCTGGCAGCTGGGGAAGGGTGCTTTCGAAAACCATCAAGGCTGGTCAGCCATCCACACACTGGAGTCGAGTCTCCGGTGCCCAGTGTTTTTATCCTAATGTATGATCAGAACCAAAAGTGCAGAGGAAAGCTTGTGGGTGCCAGTCAGTGAACACACTCTGGTCCATGTTTACCATGATTCACTAGACCTTAGGAGCACACACCCCTCATATGTTGATTGAGCACCTACTCCATCACCAGCATGTGTTACACATGCAGTGGTACATCAAAACATTGTTTTGTTCCAAATTAGCTTCATTAAACAGAAAACCAATTTGCCATGCAGCTGGCAGTTAGGCTGGGGTAAAGCAGGTGCAGTGAAGAGTGAGCCCAGTATGGGTGCTGATACTTGGTGACCACCACAAACTCAGCCATCTTGGAGAGGGCTGCCATTGCCTAATGCCTGATTTTCATGGCCTTTTAAGAAAGTAGTTAGGGCTGGAGAGATAGCTTAGCAGTTAAGAGCACTGGCTGCTTTTGCAAAGGACCCGGGTGAGGTTACCAGCACCCACATTAAATGGCTACAACCATCAACCACCCAGGGATCTGCTACCCTTTTCTGGCCCCTGTGGGTACTAGGCATGCACATGGTGCCCAAATATACACTCATACACCTAAGATAAAGAATTTTTAAGAAGCAAGAAAGGATGAAACTGGTTGGGAACTCTGATACTGCATAGGTAATTGGAACATCGCTTTAATCCAGGGGGGAGGGATGGCAAGGGAAGGGTCACATGTCTATGCTCTGCTAACCAACCTTCCTCCCCTACTGCTCTGGAGACAGCACAAGATTTCTGAAAGAACAGCATTGTGATGGGGTCAGGTACAGAAGGACAGGCCTTGCCTCCCCTAGGCTGTAAGAAGAGTTCTGCCATAATGTGACCGGCTGCTGCCTGTGGGCTGCCTGCATGGGATGCCTGCTGCTGGCCTCTGCTCCAGTGCCTCCAATGCCGGAATGCTGGGATAGGAGTTACCAGTGGTAACCACAAATGCTGCCCGTACCTGCTGAGTGTGGACATGACCACTGCCTGGCCTTCCTGGCACCTCATTTTACATGTGACTGACTTTGAAGATTGTGTTTGCCACTGATGTTTTCACCAAACATGGTTCAAACCTGTTCCTCTTCAGCCACAAGCTCACAGAGAGCAGAGGTCCAGAGCTGTTTGCTGACCCTCGATGTCTGAACACTTGAATTTTAATAGTGACTCAGGCATTTTATGGGAAATGCCAGGCAGTTCTCTGCACAGCACAGACAGACACTCACACAGAGTCCGGGAATATCACCCACTTGTCTTAGATCCTTCCCGGGACACAACTACCCCCTCCTTCCAAGAGTTTCCTCTTCTGAAAGCAGAGGGGAGTGGACCTTCCATAGCTGAATGTTTCTCACAGCCACACACCAGGTGGGGCACCTTCTACAATTACCCCACTCTTGCCCACAGGATTTCTCTCCAAATTCACCAAGAGGTCCTGCCCTGGGAGAAATTGCTTTCACTGGGCAGAGACTAAGCAGCTTAGATGATAGAGCTGAACAATAGCAGCAAAATTCAAACCTAGATCTTCAGAAACATGCACCATGTCTGTGGAACTTGTGGAATTGGTAGCGTAGAGCAACAACACACACACAGACACACAGACACACACATACACACACACACACACACACTGTTGCCTCATGCCAAGCCAAAGGTCAGTACTTAGTTAAAACTTGTTGAGTGACTGAATAAATTAACGAATGGTGTTCTTTTTTGGTTAACACTCACTTTGCCATAAACTCTTCTGTATAGCCGGTCATTCATCCACTTTCCATTAATCATAACTTCAACACCTCTTCCAGACAGGTATCCCTCCCTACTACATAATTGCTTTCTTTCTTGTGGGGGTAAGCAGTTTTAGACTTTAATTTCATTCTTTTCCACCCACCCCCTGTACTGTAAGTCACTTTTGGCTGTTAAATTATGTACAACAAAAAACCTGAGCGGAACAAAGGGGGAAGCTGTATTTTAGTGTGTGGTTCGGAGGTTGGTCCGTGGTCACTTGGCTCTCTTGTTTTGCAACCTGTAATGAGGCACAAGGATCATTGCAGAAGGGCATGAGGGAGAAAACACGCTCACCTCACGGCTGCTGGGAAGCAAAGAGAGGAGACTGAGCAAGTAGGACAAGACAGAACCCTCAAGTCACATCCCTATGACCTCCAGCCAATTAGGACCAGGCTGATATCCATTCAGCTAAGGAATCATTGAAGTGTTGATCAACTGATGAATTTAGCACCATCCGGATTTCACCTTTCAATAGTGCCACCAGCTGGGAACCAGTCATCAACACATGAGCCTTTTGGGAAACATGTTCCATGTAAACAACCCACTTGGACCCCACTATTCAGGTCAATGCTAACCTGGAGAACCTCCAAATCACTAGGCTAGAAATAGACCCTGAAATCCACCAATGTGTTAGATGGAATCCTGATGCCATTATTAACAGTGCGAGGAATGCCTCGTGCACTGTTACTGGCCAGCTGTCACCAGCATCATTCATGCACTTAAGAGCTAAGGAAATTCTCAGCATAACTTAACCACCACCCAGGAGTCCCATGCCCTTGTCATGTTAGCATGGGCCCTCTCCACAGTCCAACATGTCACAGAGTCTGTTTCCCATGGTTCTGTGGGTGTATCTTCTCTTTTGTGTGGAGTTACTGGTACAAGCGACACGGTGATTAAAGTTACAGTTTTCCACCCAGTGTTTCATAAATCCAAAATTTTCACAACTCAAGTTTTAGCAGTCACTTGCCCTTTCCTCCAAAATAATTGAAAATATAAAAATTTCAGTTTGATCAGCCGTGCAGCATTAGCAGATCCTTATAAGGTTGAAAATGTAAAATCGTTAAAATGAGATAAATGGCTCAGACACCCTTAGGCTGTGTCCTAACTTGTTTTCTGTTGCTGTGATAAACACATTGACCCAAAGCAATTTCCAGATCACGCTCCTTCACTGAGGAAGTCAGGGCAGGAACTGGGGCAGAAGCCTGGAAGTGTAACCTGTAGCAGAGACCAGGCAGGAACACTGCTTACTGGCTTGCTCTCCAAGAATAAGGACCCCTTGTGTAAAGCTGATATAAAAGTAGAATTAAGTGCCAAATGGGTTCTCCAGGGTCACAGCTGAGTCCAGAGGGCAGGTGTGCACTAAATTTAGAGCTCACTGTGGAACAAAGGCAGAATCTTGAAAAATCAAGATGGTTACATGGAAAAGAGAAGAGACACATTGGAAATCAAAGAGAGGACATTTGGAATATGGTGAGCAGACCAGGTATCTCTTTGTGAAGTGTTTCCAAAAGTGACTTCCAAGCTCCACTTTTGAGACAATATCTTCCCATGTAGCCAAAGGTGGCCTTGAACTCCACTCATCTGCCTCGGCCCCCCCACCCATGCTAAGATTACAAGTGTGTACCACCATGCCTGGATACCAAACATTAAATATACTAGGAAACTTTTGATAGGGTGATACTGTCATCAGTTCAATACACATTTCTAAACATGTGCTAAACAGTTTTAAAAGAAAACATGAAATCAAAATAAAGTAATCTGTATCTTCAAAGGAAAGTTTTCAAGGGAACCATATGAATGTTACTTGAATATACTGAGTTTTTTTCCTGTGATTTTCAAAAAATATTCTTATATCTTCAGGAAAATATTGATTTATAGAGATAAAACCTAGGTTCTTCTTAAACTTAGAATAGCATTTCTACTATTTCCAGACCTGATATGAGATCCCAAATGTGTCTCCTGCCTGACTCCTGCCTGACATACTCTTGTCTCCAAAGCACAGGCTCCCATGCGGGGCGGGGTTGGGGGTGGGGCAGGTGACCTCCCAACCACTCAGCTACTCTGATAGAATCTGGACAAATGTTTTATGAAAACAGTGTTAAATGAAAACAGACGCATGATGACAAATAGCCCTTCCTACAGACCCAAGTTGCCACATTGGAATCAAGAAGTCTGGTGATGACTCAGAAAAGGGTAAATTACACAAAAATGAGACCCAGGCTGGGAATGTGGAGACTGGAGAAATCCTCCTTGGCAGTCCCCCTTGGTAGCACATACTCATGGAATAAACATGAGTATTTTAGGAGTGTTGTCTCAGGCCTAGACAGAAGGATCGCACCGATCGATCTCCCACACAACTATCCCTTGCTCTGGATAGACACATCTGAAGATGGGTAGTGGTGTGCCGGGGGACTATTTACAGTGGCATATCCAAATGAAAAAGAAAGCTCTGACTTGTGGCATTTGCCAATTTCCATGGTGTAAACACTCCCATCATTCAGACTTATCAACGTGGCATCACCATCATGTAGTGTCTCCACCTGATAAACAGGATAGATGGGAACTGCTGATACCCATGTAATAATAAAACCCATCAAAATAATCCAAAGGTAGCAACCTTTCCAAAACATCATTTGATTATCACATGACAGGATTTAACACAGGACAATGGCCATATGTCACATTGGTTTTCTAGAGCTTTAGGCACACTAGTAACCAAGCCTGTCTTCTTCACATCTTACCTCTATCCACTCCCTGGCATCTTCATCCACAAATACCATTTGCAAAAAAAAAAAAAACAAGGATCCAGGGGGATTGATGTTATAGATGTAAAGACAAACAGAAGTGCTAAAGAATTAAAAGAAACATAGATATTTTCTAAGAGTGGGCTGAGATAAATTCTTAACCAGCAATCAGAGGATGAGGTGGGGGGGGGAACTGAATTAATAATGTAAAACCTTTTATGAAAATTTTTAATAAACAAAGTTAAAGGAAAACCACAGAATTAGAGAAAATAAGATGTCAATAGCCATATTTGAGCTAGAGATGGCTCAGTGAATGAAAGTACTTGCTGTCACAGGAGGCTCTAAATTTGAATGCTCCAAACCCATCCTCAGGGGTGAACTGGGCGAGAGAGATGGTGATACTTTTCTTGTCAGTAGGAGAACAAAGAAGAACAGAGGTTGTGGCTATGGTAGTGAGCATGAAAATAGAGGATGAAGATGCTGGGGCTGGGGAGATAAAAGGTAGACCCAGGTGAGGCTGGTAATGAAATAGATAGGAAATGTACAAAAGAAAGAAAACACTGAAGGCTGAAGAGACGGCCCAGGGAGCAAATGCTTCTGCCATGCAAGCAGGAGGACCTGAGTTTGAACCCTTAGGACTCACATAAAAGCCAGACATTGCCTTTCTATATGGGGAACACTCCTATAGGGAGGGGGGAAGAGGAAATAGGAGAGTTCCTGGAACTTTGTAAGCAATGTAGCCTGGTATGTGCAGGCATAGACAAGAGACCTGGCCTCAAACAAGGTGAGAAGCAAGGCCTGACCAGCTGAAGCTGTCCTCTGGTCTCCACACATGTACCCACATCCACACCTACAAATGTCCACACACACACACACACACACGCACACACACACACACGCAGTGTCTGGCTTCTTGAACTGTGTGTTTAATTTCTTGGTTGGCAGTATTGTCTATTGCCACCCCTGACCCAGGGCTCTGCTTCTCTGGCACAGTGTCCCTGGGCTCAACATCTACAAGATTGCCTAATTTCTGTTCCTGGATCTTTTAGGACATCTCCATTCATTTGGGACTCCACTCTGAGGTGAGCTTACTAATTTTGGAATCTTAAACTGAGGATAAAGCTGCTGAGTTTTTGTTAGAAAAAGTGGAGACACAGTTAAAGGGTGAAAACCATTAGTTCACATTTAGGAGCCTAATGAGGAAGGCAGGTTCTGGGAGCTAGGTCAGAATTTTGCCAGAAGTCTTTGGGTCTGTCATCCTTGTTCACAGGCTCAATGAAGATTGCATTATGTTGTCATTAGGGAGCATTCACACTAATAAAACCTTTGGACAGGAAATGGTGTTGTTTAGTCTGGTGGAAATCTCGCTTGGATATTACCAAAACAACCATACAGGCACAGCCCGATCCCTGACTGTTCCCTATGTGTGAAAAGTTCTGCATGTCTTACATTGTTGGCAAGGGAATGAAATGAGCCGTGTTTGCCAAATGACACAAAGGGAAGGAGAATATCTTCCTTGCAGCATGGTTATTGTGGTGACCTTTCTGCAGAGTGATCCACCAGCATTTCTTGATTTCATCAGCCAGTAAAACTCCAGTTTCAGACACAGTCAGCTGTTCCTCCAGACATGGTTGGTTGTTCCTCGGAGGCAGGCAGAGGACAACCCCACTGTGGGAGGCTGCTGCAGACTTTTGGGGACACTCAGGAATACACTCAGGAATAGGTCTGGATCAGGAGTCCCTGAGTTGTTCCAAAAGAGTCTAAGAGGATCTTCTATGGGGGTTCTGCTGGCAGTTTCCTCTCCTTGCAGAGTGGAAAGGTGTCCTGCAGGGAAACTGAGGCCTCTGAGCACTTCATATCTTCCCCCTCCCCCCCGGCACAGGATGATCATATGCCCTCAGGCCGCTGAGAAGGTTCTTAGGAGGGACTTTAAAGGCTTGTCTCTGGCACTGGAGGTAGTGCAATGGTATGGATCAGACCTTTCCCAGCTCTGCTCAAACAGGTCAGTGAGGTTGTGAGAGGTCCAGGCCCTCAGCCCTTGTGGCAAGTAGCTCCTATCCAGATTCCCTCCTCCTACCTACACTTCCCAGCCAGAGCCTGAGCCCTGCCTTAAGGCCAATCTGAAGTCTATCATCCCAAGACTAATGAGTACTGTTGTCCCTGAAATTCTCACTACTCTGGAATTTTTCTCGACCCCCACCCCCTAGCTTTCCATTTTTATCTACAGGGAGTTCTGCCTCTGCAAACACTGGTGCCTTTCCATTTGTTCCCAGCCCAGACTCCTCAAGATGAAGGAATAGGTGTGTGAGCACATAGCTAAGCCTTTGGACCCAAGTCACCACAGGCTAGATCTCACTTTAGTGCCCAGAAGAAAGACTCCAGAAGTGACAAGCACATTCAGCTTAGGGAGGCTTTATAAGCCACAGTCACCACCACATATATCACCTGTGCTCACACATACCGCACGCACACACACACACTCCCCTAAATACAGGCATATTTTTAAATAAAATGTGTCAGAGTTTCCAATAAGGAGTTTTATTCCTCTTGACAGTTTTCAAACATGTCGAAAAAGCTAAATGTCACATCAAGTCTTCCTTTCTTCTTGCTGCTTTCTCCCACTCTAGAAATCTGTGTTGGCCATTATCCTTGAAGGCATATTTTCTAGAATGTAAGTACCAGACACAAGTGCTGACCCTGTGAAACCTATGCCCAGAAGAGTCGGATGCAGCGCTAGATTTTATTATGTGGTAACCTGCTCTCCACACACACGCAGGCTCTTTATCTCTGACCCTCACTGTCTACTTTCTTGCTGGTTTGACCATCTAGATTTGTGAGCAAATAGCCCAGACCCCCACTACCACACTTGGTAGTGTTCCTGAGGCTAGTCCATCAAGCTCAGGCCCTGGTCATTGCCTGCTAAGATTCATGTCAGTCCCACCCCAGTTACCACCTGTCACAGAGAAGTGAACCATCTGGAGAAGTAAAAGCAAAAACAGAATAATATTTTCAGCTTTAACTGTTGCTCCTTCCATAGTTACAAGAATCCTGAAGATCCAGGACCTTTGCTTTTGTTTTCCAGTCCTCAACATCCGCGAGCATACCTTCCTTTCTTCCTGGCCTTGGTCTTGTGATTATGGCCCCACTTCCCTCCTACAGCACAGTGCCCCTTGCACATGACAAGTCATGTTGGAGGAGGAAGCCTGCCTTGAATGCAGATTCTATCACAGAGGTTCTCTTAGCAACGCAGCAACTATAACAAAGCCATAGCAACCTTTTGTCTCTAGTTGTATAAAGCCATGCAGCCATTAATCTCACCAGGACATTCAAAGGATAGTTTGCAAGTAAAGAGTGATTTCTAACCCAAGCGTTGAAATTGGGCTACTGAGTTGCTTTTCTCCAGTCTACATAGATCTAGCAAGGCAGACAGACAGCAAGTTTTTATCTGAGTTATAAGGCATATCTGAAGGGCAGTGCTGAGTGGACAAAAGATGGGCTGGGAAAGTTGGATGGTGGGTTTTGTTGGTGGGGACCCATGTATCTCTGATCAAGTAACAAACTCTGCAGAACTTACTCAGTGCAACATCCTCAGAATGAGGAATCACTTCACAGCAATGTCTTGGGCTTCTTAAAAGTATCAACTGTTGGGTTCCTGTTAGACACTGGGTCTCTGGGCTTGGGCTCCAGACATGTGGCATTAGCCCAAGGCAAATTTGACATTCCACTAGCACCCCGAGTCCTTAAACCCCTGACTTGCTCAGCAAGTCAAAGTCCACACCTTAGGAAGGAACGTTTCCCCATGGGAAATCACTTTTTATTTCTTTCTAGATTTGTTTATTTTTGTCTGAGACTTTATAAAGGACCAAATGCCCCCTCTCTCTCTATAGAAGACTCCATGATAATTACCCATCAATTATTATTATTATTAATAATAATAAACTTTTATTTATTTATTTGCCTTGGTGTTTGCCTGGAACTGGAAGTACAGACAGTTGTGAGCTGCCATGTGGGTGCTGGGAATCGAACCCCGGTCCTCTGGAAGAGCAGTCAGTGCTTTCAACCACTGAGGCATCTCTCCAGCACCCCATCAATTATTTTTTAAAGAAGAAAAAAATGAAATATTCTTTTAACATTTATTCCAACATACTTACTTTTAAAATGTTTTATATTTGGGGCTTGGGAGATAACTCAGTGGAAAAGCGAAGACCTGAGTTCACATGACAACATCTACATAAAATCTGGGCAATCTAAGCCTGGATGTGGTAGTGTGCCTGTAAGCCCAGCGCTGATGAACAGAGACAAAGATCCCTGGGGCCCTCTGCCCAGCCAGTCTAGCCACAGTGGCCAGACCAAAGTTCTGTGACAGACCCTGACTGAAAAACAGAAAGCAGAAAGCGTCAAGAAAGACACCCACATCAGCCTTGGGTCTCCATATGTTCATATATGAAGAAGCACATGCACACACAAAATTAAAAACAAGTAACATTTAGACGTTCCACTGAGCTCTAACATATCACATTAAACATTAGCATATTATGAATATTATGAAAAATGAACACTATTTTAATGAAGATAATATTTTAAGAATTTAGTTACTAAAAGTCGACTTAGTATTTTGTGGCAAAGCAAAAATCCCATTTTAAATATTTCTTAAATATTAAAAACATAATAAAACATTAAAATTTCTTCCATGATTTTTACATATATGGGCATAAACTTTTGCTCTGCCTTTAAAAATGTAAAACATAAAGATTGGAACTGCTGGGGGAAATGTCATTGACAGTCTTAATCAGCAGTGACTCTGGTAAGCTCAGTGACAACCAGAACGACAAAATATGCTATGGGTCAATGATAGCAAGAGGGTTGTAGGGTTAACCAACTGCTTTCTGGTTGGACTTAAGGCCTGTTTTGCAGGAGGAACCATCTGGTACCATAAATCTGGCCAAGAGCCCATGGTTGAGAAGCTCACAGGTCATGAGGTGAACCTACTTACTGTTATTTTGCCAATTAGACATACAGTATCAAACTAACATCTAAATTAAGATCAGTGCATTCTCAAACTTCACAGAAAACTTTCCATGTATAGTGAGTGAGCGGTAGTTAATGTAGAAACTCACAACTGGCCAAAGCACAAAAGAATGTTTATAGAGCACTCAGCCACCAATAGGCCATTGTGTCATCCCTTCCTACCCCAAGGCTCAAGGACCCTTCTAGAAGAAGAGGCAGAAAGACTGTAAGAGCCGAAGGTGGGAGAACACCGGAGAAAAACAGATTTCTAGCCTCCCGGGGGCTGCAGCTGCCTGCACAGGACCCTTGCAAGGACAAACCAATCAGCATTCTAGCATAGAACAGGGAGGGTCCCATGAACCCTGACCCTGACTGAGGACCTGTTGGCAGGTGTCAGCATCTGGAGAAAAAAGAATCTGTGTTTGTTAAGGATGTGGTCCCCTCCATTTTTAAAAGAGTACATGAAGTTTGGAGGGGTAAGAAGATGAGTAGTGGATGGGTAGAGAAAATAATGGAAATTCTCAAAGGATTAATATATCTTATGTCTATATTAAGAGATACCAGCTAACACTTTTCCACAAACATGGTATTTTCTTCCAGTTATGGTCTCATGAGGTCCCATCCCTTAGCTGAGCAGTTGCAGCAGGTGATGGTTGCTGATCGAGGGAGACAGTTTTCTTCATGAATGTATTCCTGGTAGTTTAGTCATGTTCCAGTGGACAGCCCTACATGTGTACACACCCAGGCAATGCTGACTGGACTCAGGGTTTTTTGGTTTTGTTTTTATTATCTTTTTTAAGAAAACGGAAGAGTGTTCTGGAGGGGGTTGGAGAGAGTGGAGTGTGACTGTGGTCAAAGTACATTTACACGTGTTTGAGGTTATCAGAGAATAGTACAAATGTATTTTTAATTTTTATTTAAATTTAATTATAATAAATTATAATCTAATTTATTACTTAATTTCTCCAGAGATGGCTCATCCATTAAAGGCTAGATT
Source organism: Sigmodon hispidus (assembly GCA_004025045.1). Taxonomy (NCBI): domain Eukaryota; kingdom Metazoa; phylum Chordata; class Mammalia; order Rodentia; family Cricetidae; genus Sigmodon; species Sigmodon hispidus. The sequence continues at coordinate 463,108 of PVIH01000093.1, forward strand.
CACAACCAAAAACTACAGATGTATTTTTAAATAATTATTTTTACCTTCATTCTAATTATTTCCTCACTTTTATTTCAAATTAAAAGGCTAAACTGTAAGAATATCAGGCACAATACCATAGCAGGCTCTTTCTTTTAGGACTCCAACCAGCTCCCAAATCATGACACAAAGACAACTTTAGTTTTGAATGCTCAGCCTAGCTTAGGCTCTACTCGTTTCTGGGTAGCTCTTGTAACTTACATTAACCAGTTTCTCTTTTATCTTCCTTTTGCCTCTGGATATTTTTACCTTTCTGTACAGTCTACTCTGCATCTGCTGGCTGGTGGCTGCCTGGATAGCCCCGAGCATCTACCTGGATAGAGCCCCGAGCGTCTACCTGGATGGCCCGGGGTGTCTCCCTCTCTTTCTCCCTGTTCTCTCCTTTCTTCTTCTCTAGACTAATTTTTTTCTTCCCTCTGCCTGCCAGCCCTGCCTATTCCTCTTCTGCCTAGCTATTGGTCAGCCAGCTTTTAGTCAGACCAATCACATGCCTTAGGCAGGCAAAGTGAAATATAACTTTTCACAATTTAATGAAGCAGAAACAAATGCAATACACCTTACACAGTTAAAGTAACATTCTAAGGGGAAAAACACATCTTTACATAGTTAAATTTTCCACAACACAATGCAGATCAGCAGTTGGATCATGCATATTCATAAGGTAATGCTGAGGATCCCAGGCTTAGCACCATCTTGTGACTTTCCAGGAGCCAATACAAAGCTCTCAGGACATCAAAGACCTTCCCAGTCACTCTCCATCCCTAGGATTCTACTCTTGCTCGTCTTTTGTGTACACATGTAACACATGTAACAGGACGTAAATTAGGCAAAAACATATGGAAGCACACTATGGCCCCAAGGTTTTACTCTCCTTACAGTGATGTCCATGTGGTTGACACTGTGGGCTGGCGGGAGGGGGAAAGAGGGGATGTTTCTGTGAATTTCCTCTCATATTTTATACTTTTAATTCTGTAAAGCCACTGTATTTGGAGAGCTTGTACTCAGTACACAGAACTCTTCAGTCCACATCTTTCCCTCCCCCTCCCCCTCCCCTTTTATATTGCAGTGGGGTACACAGGTGTACCTGATGGGGTGTGTGCATGGAGGCTAGAGCAGGGTGTTCCCTGTCTTGTTTCTGGTGGTTTTGTTTTTGGGGGGGTTGTTGTGTGTGTGTGATTTTTTTTTTGATAGGCCCTTTCATCTATCAATGCTAGGTATCAACTTGACCCACTTCTTGGGAAGAAACCTCAGATAAGGAATTGCCCCCATCACATTGACCTGTGGGCATATCTGTGGAGGCAATTTCTCGATTACTGGCTCCTGCATCCACTTTCCATAGCACTGGGGCTGCAGGTGCACACATGGCCACACATGGCTTTTTATGTGGGTTTTAGGATCTAAACTCAAGTCTTTGTGCTTGTGAAGCAGGAGCTCTTGTGATTGAGCCAGCTCCCCAGGTTCCTTTCTTTTCAATGGTAGGAAGTCATTTACTGTTGACTGTACATCCTTAGGTATAGCTTTTCTTTGGCAGGTCATACAAAAGCATGTATTCATGGACTTCATGACTGTAGCATAGTCTGGCCTCTCAGGGTTGCTCTGGAAGCATCTCAAATCCAAACTCCACTGATGGTTCTGTTGTGTATCTTCCAGAGAATTTTCCAACTTGAGAGTATTTTCAAGTCTTCACTATTGCTTTATATAAACAATTTTCTGGTTTTCACTTTAGTGTCTTCTCTACTCATGGAGTTGTGATCAGAGAATAAAGAGTGCCTCTAAATGTGTATAAATATTTCATACAGTGTTTTAGAATCACAGGATGAGATTCACACTTTATATTTTAAATGAAACCAGAGTTTTGCATTTATGCTTGAAATTGCTTCATTTAGACCAAGGAACATTTGGAAACAATAAATGGTGTAAAAAACTGAATTTCAAAGAGCTTTAATTTTTTATTTGAAAAAAATTAGGTTTATAGAAAGAATGCAAAATTGGAATAGAAAACCTCCACACCCTTCACATAGTTTTCTCAGTCTATTTCTGTCGCCTAGATAAATAACCTGACCAAAAAACAATACATAAAAGAGTGTCTGTTTGGCTGTGCTCTGTCACTGAAAGAAAGCTAAAGTAAAAACTCAAGCAGGAGTCACATCATGCCAATAGTGAAGGGCAGGGAGAAATTAATGCTTCCATGCCCTCTTGCTTGCTTTCTTCTAGAGTTCTCCTGTATTACACAGTTCAAGACACTTTGCCTAAGGAATGGTGTTGCCCAAAGTGGGCTGGATCTTCCCATATCAATTAACAATTTCTCACAAACATGCTTATAGTCCAAATCGATCTGAATCATTCCTCATTAAGACTCTTCCTAGGTGATTGTAGGTCCTGTCAGTTAAAAGTTAAAACTAACCAGCACAGTGTCCCATTATGCTATTTTACATAAATACAATGATTTATGTTTATATACAACTAGAAGGCCAGCGTTAGTGTGATGCTATCACCTACTTCAGATCATATTCATACCCCTTTGATTCTTTGACTTTCTTTACCAAATTCCAGCTTGGGATAGTTTGCCGTCAAACTATCAGTAGTGGGTTGCTAGTCAATAGCTAATGTTACATATTGTGGGGAAATTTGCTTAGTTAAAATTAACTTTATCTTTCTAGGTCATCAAGAATGAACAAAGTGCAGATCGTATTAAAGCTGAGGTGTTGGGCTGGCTAGAGCGCGCAGAGGATAAAGGCACTTGCCCCCACGCCTGAAGACTCAAATTTAGTTCCTGGGACCCCCATGGGAAAGGGAGGACTGACTCCTACAAGCTGTCCTTTGATTTCCGCACATGCACCGTGACACATGCATGCCTACACATGAATAAACATAATGAAAACTGCAAAACGAAAAGCAAGCTGAGGCTGTCTTTGTGTTGTAGAATTGGGGTTTTTCAAGAAGGTTCTCTCTTCTGTTGTACTCGAAATGAACTAACCTGGTTTGTGGGCTGAGGGAGGAAGCCAACCACAGTGTGTGCATGAAATGCTAGGAAATTATTATTGCTTCCTTATTTTTCTCCTATTAAATATGCCTATATATTTCTGTGGGCATCTGCAGCAGATCTCTCACTAAGGAACAGTCTCCGGTATCTTTCCTACCTGACTCCCATGTCTGTTTTGTAGATCACAGTTCTCTATTACAGTCTTATTTCTTTGATTACCCAGATAATCTACCCTAAGCTCTCACTAATATTACTTGGGTCTAAAATAGAAAGCTGAGTGGTTTCGATGTCTTGCCCTATGCTGGCTAGTTCTCCATCCTCCCGGATTATTATAAAAGTTATTGAATTACCTATTAAGGAAGTTGGTTGGTATAAATGAAATTACTCAGGAATCTTGGCAACACTGAGGGGTAGTTCTGCTTCTGAGTTGCCTGATAAGCCAACTGAGACTTGGGGACTGGCTGCATATCAGTTTCTCCCCCTGCCTAGGACTATACCTTCTCCTCCATGACCTTTATTTCAAGAGTTCCTTTAATAGACAGACAGTCTAAATCAGAGTGAGAGTCTTCACTCTAGATTAGGGATAGAAATAAACAGTAGAGTGTTTGTCTGCTGTGTTCTATCCCAGCAGAGGTGGGGCAGGGAGAAAGAGAAGAAGAGAAGACAGAAAGAAAGAGAAGGCCAAAAGAGGAGGAGGAGGAGTCGGTGGAGGAGGAAGAAAAGAATGAGAGAAAAGAGAAACTGCTTTCCAGAGAACCACTCTCCTTGCAAGTGATCAAAATCCAAGCACTATAAATAGTGTGCAAAGTAAGCATCCAGTGCCTATGCTTGTTTCCCAAGAAGGCTTTGTGTGTGTCTATGTGCATGCAAATTTGTACATAGTAAATTATATAATGCATATTTTGATCACCTTTCTCAATTTCATAAAATTGGTAGCACGTGTTTTTATTTATAGTTTTGTATTTTTACATATTGATACATAAAACTTTTAAATGATTGCTGTGGTGATCTTTTGTTTGTGTTCTAACACATAAAGCTTGACTGAAGATCAGAGAGCAGAGCCAGCCACTAGTTAACCATGGAGGCCGGCAGTGGTGGTACACACCTTTAATCCCAGCACTTGGGAGAAGGAAGCAGGAATATCAGGAGTTCAAGGCCACCCTGGGTGAGAGTGATACAGTCTAAAAGAGAAACTGAGCCAGACAGCGAAGGCTCATGCCTTTAATCTCAGCACCTTGAATCTCATGCCTTTGATCCTAGTACTTGGGAGGTTCATATCTTTAATCTCAGCACTTGGGCAGTGTAGATTGGAAGTGATATAGCTGGGCAGAGAGATGAATATAAGGCTGGTGAGACAGGAGTTTGGCCCCTTTGGCCAGCCTGAGGATTTGGTAGAGGTGAGAAGTTTCTCTAGTAGCTGTGGCTTGCTCCTTTGTCTCTCTGGTATTTCAACATTTACTATATCTAACTCCAGGTTTATTACTAAGATCAATTAGAATTTGTGCTACAGATTGCCTAATATTAATGTACCATAAAAGCACTGACTATGTTATGTTATGTTATGATCACATCTCTATTCAGCACTTACTTACAGAGTGTCTGTCATATTTTAGACACTGTTGTAAGTGCTAGGGACATTAACAACTGTTATCCCATAGTGTACTTCAAGCCTAGCTGACATTATTTCTATGTTACAGATATAAATATTGATATTTATTTAAAGTAACTAAATTACAGAAGCAATACAGATGGAGCCAGGGTCCACAGTAGGCAGCTCTCCACTAGATCATATCCCTGTCTGCAAATTATTCCATTGGTTACCTCTTGTTTTGATGGACAATCAGGCTGCATGCAATGGACACTGTTGTAAACAGAGTAATGCACCTTCCCCATTTATCCCTGGGTGCTGCGTATCCAGTTTTAAAAGACATTGAAAAAAGAGAATGAAGTCAGTATTGAGCAAGATATCTGTTAGTGCCAGGTTCTAATGGAAACACGTGCAAAGGCACCTTTCTTTAAAATTGGGGCTTTAGGAAATCAAATGATACTACATTCCATTCTTAATATGAAAATCTTAAGTCAGACTTCTAAAATGCATCCCAAAGGGCCCTGCATGCTAGATTCCTGCTTGTAGATAGAGTAATACCTGGATTATCAATCCACAGAGTCTCTGGTGGGAACTGGAATGTTTTTATTGAAATTGCCCTGTTTGTGTTTCAGGAAAGAACGACATTACATCTACTCCCTGGGTCTGGTTTTAATCAGAGCACATCTTTATGAGACAACATAAGGCTGACTAGTTTTTTCAGCTGATAGTTCCAAAGAAAAATACTGTTCAAAAGTGACACAAGCCAATGAACCTGAGAAGATAGATGAGAGGGACATGTACTATATACAAGAGAAATAGGAAATTCCAGGGCATTTGACAGGGAGGTGGGTGAACCTCTGGGCTGTTCTCAGGCTGGAGTAATTGCCGCTTTTGTTGGACAACTAAAATTCAGTTTGGAGGAAATCAGACATTTCCCACTTAATTAAGTGGGGATGGACACACTGGAATTACAGATGCCCGTCTGCCCCCTGATCCATCTGCCCTTCAAATAAACATTTCATTCTCTTAGAGACTCTTCATGTTCTGACCAAAGATCCATCCATCATACATTAGATGATTCACATATATGTAATTCACAATTCTCCACAGATATTTTCGAAATTTTCTTATTTTCCTTTAATAGGATATTCTACTAATGGGCACTTGGCATGACTTCAGGGCCCCTTGTTGAGATTTTAATCCATTTTGTGTACTTCTGGTGATAGTGGGAACCATAAAATCTCAATCTTCCACTAAAGTGCAGGGCTGTCAGTGGATTTCTGGGCAGCTTTGTTCCTTGTTAATGCTCGGTGGAATACATTTCTCATTAAACATGAAAATTGTCCAAGTACGTGCTAGACCAGGTGTGCTTTCTTCACTGTTTCCTGGGGTGTTCACAATTTTAAAACTCATCTAGTCTTCTTTTATGTTTTTGCTTTCTTTTCAGCATCTATAACGATTCAACTGTGGTGAAATAATAACTGGCAAGAGATAGCCAATAAAAGTCCAAATAAAGGAAAAAGTTTGAAAGAAATGTGATTCACTAAGATGCACAATTCAATTCCCCTTCTCTGAAATGTCCGATCTTACGTGTGCCTTAGAGTGACTCCGTTGTCCTGATTTATGTCAGTGTCACAGAGAGAACCATGTCTTGAAGGTTAGATAACTAACCCAAGCATCCCTATAAATTCATTCTTGAGTTAGATGTGTCTATTTTCTTATTCTCATTGTCTCTTCCCTTTCCAAAGCAAAAATTTACATTTTTTTATGTGACTAACACAGTCCCAAATTAGAATACTTGAGAGTTTAAAACTCCAATGGCTTCAGCTCATGAACTCTAATTTCTTGAATCTACTGTGAAAAGAGAAGGGGGCACCAGGAAAATTAAAACATCAAACATTTTTTCATTATTATATTGTATTTCTCTCCCTTTGATATAAATTAGCCGTATTTACTGGAGTGAAGGCCCTCACATTTTTCCTCTTGAGTAAATCCCCGTCCACAGAGCCATAGGAGAGCTTGCGCTCTGCAGTGTGGCTTTTCCTATAACTAAATTAACAAACACAATTGCTCTAGCAAGTTGTTTGATGGAGTGAAGGTCCACCCAAACTCCTTGGGAGCCTCATTTCACAAGCTCTACGTAAATAACATTTAATAGTAAAAATGTAAACCAGAAATAGTAGATTTCCATGTTAATGGAGTAAGGCTGTGATAAAGAAGAAAATTCAAATGTTGATTTTTAAAAATGCAAGGAAGTCTTTTAAATGAAAAGGGATTTCTTTTTTTAAGACAAGTTTTTGGTTTTTTATTGTGTATTTATTCATTTGTATGTGAGTGTGCGAGTATGGGCAACTGTAAATGGTTCATGGTGAAGGTCATAGAACAGCCTAAGGAGCCAGCTTCTCTGTCTACCACATTGGTCCCAGGGATTGAACTCGGGTTGTCAGGCCTAGTAACAAGCACCTATACTTGGGGAGCTGTCTCGCTCACCCCAGATCTCAAAGCCTTCTTGCCTAGTTTCCTGAGAGCAGGTTTATAGGTTGTGGTACCATGCCAGGATAAAGAGCCCTCTTTGGCCTCTGTGGAGCCTAGCGTAAGAATCCAGAGTAATGTACTCCATTCTTCAAGGTAGACTTTTCACTATATAAATTAGAGATTTGATCTTTACTTCATTAATAGTATAACATCACTTCGACAGTGTCTTGGGTCCTTTTGAAATTGTTTCTTGGATTCAACCCCCAAGAGTGTGCACTATTCCCAGAGGCTGCTAACTTGCTTTGTAGGAGACAAGCAACCAAGAGATCTCTTTAAGGGGAGAAGCTAGTGGATGGAATTGACATCAGTCTGATCAGGACTGCATTAGATCTCAGGGGCTGAAATAGTTACCATGAGAGGGCAGGTTATAAACCCGGCCACCCCATGATTGGTGTCTTCTTCACCTATTGCTCACTTCTCCCATGTGCACTCCCACCTTGTGAAACCACCTACCACCTTATAACACTGCAAGAGGGCCTGTGCATAATAGACTCTCAAATATGAACAAAAAAGGAGCATCATCTCTTCAGGAAGTGCCCAGTCTCATCTACTTTGCTAGAGCAACACAGAGTCATCGAAACACTGGGCACACAGAGAACTAGAAGACTGTGACCCAAAATCAGAGAGAAAGGCAACTAATCACACCACAGCATGAGCAGCACAGATAACGCTAGGAGACGAAGGTGTCCAAATAGCGTTTACATCTGTATTCCACATGTGTAAGAAATTGGGGGCAAGTAGAGAAAGAGGAATTTCTAAGAGAATGACAACATTCCAAGGCAAACAGCACACCAGGTGCTTTTAAAACAAGGTAGTCACAATAAAGAAAGAGATTAGTCAACATTAAAGTCTAGCAATAGAAACTCAACAAATTACACACAGAAAAACAATGAAAAAAAATTAAGGGACATCTGTGAGCTGGGGACATCTTCAAGTAGCCTGATGCAGAGTGAATGGAGTCTCTAGACACTGAAAACCAAAACTCAGAGGAAATCCTCTCAGAAGATTACCAGTGAGAAGCCCATTGTGGTGAAGAATTGGATATTGGAGGAACAGATGTGTGATGAAACCATGTTTCTGAAGATTAGGAGTGGGATGAGACCATTCCCTCTGGGGACTAGGTCAGTAGTGTACTGGAGGTTCTAACTAGGTACAGAGACAAAGGGAAGGGAAGAAGTGAGGAGGGGCACGAAGGAGAAAAGCCATTCATTCTGGAAGAGAAGTCAAGCTATATTTACTTGACAATGATGAGATCTATGTAAAAACTGTAAGGAATCTACAAAGGAGGCAACAGCACTAATAATAGTTCTCAGAAGTTTGTGAGATCCAAAATGACTGACTTTGTATAAATGATCAGTGAATAACTTGGCTGTTGAAATGTTTTAAAATTCCTAAGAATGTGAGAACCTTGGAGATAAATCTGGGAGGATGTGAACAAGATCTGTGTACCTCAACCTAGAAAGCACTGTTGAGTGGGAGAAAACAAATAGAAAGAACAGCTGAGGGGTCATCAGGTGATTCAGAACAGCTGTGCCAGGCCTCCTGACACACTCTTAGTCAAGCATCCATGCTGTAGGCAGCTAAAGAATTCCAGGCACTAAAATGCCTCCTTGCACAAGTCCAAGGGCCAGAGTTCAAAGCCTGGCATTCACCTAAAAGCTGAGAGCTATAGTGTGTGCACACCTGCCATCCTACAGCTGGGGAGAGGGAGACAAGAGGCCCTCAGGAGCTCCTCCTGGTCAGCAGGCAATCAGTAAGCTCCAGATTCAGTGAGACACTGTCTCAAAATGCAGGTAGAGAGCAACCGAGGAAGACATTGATGTCAACCTCGGGCCACCACGTACAAACATATCTGTGAAAACACCTATATGAATGCATGCACACACACATACACCCCCCAAAAAATGTAGAAAATTTTTGATTGAAATAATAAGCTGAAGGCCCAGGAGCCAAACATCAGGTAAGAGTCCTGCAGACAGGCAGCTCCACCACCACCACCACCCATTGGGCTCTGCAAAATACAAGACCCACTTCCCTACTAAACCCACTAAACCCATCATCCTCCCCTTGGTCAACCATTCCCCCAGCATCAGCAGCCTCTAGAGGCACAAGCTCCACCTACACCCATTGGAAGAACAGAAACACTCGGCTGCCCAATCACAACGACCCCAGCATCCTCCCTCTGCCCTCTCCAGAAACATCAGCAGACCCTATAGGCACAAGCGCCACCCACACCAGTTGGAAAAATAAAGGTACAGGCTAAACCTACACCAGTTGGAAGAAAAGACCCCATAGGCACAAGTAAAGCCCACACTAGCTGGAAGCATCTTCAACAAATGATGCTGGCATAACAGGGTGGTGGTATGTAGAAGAATGCAAATAGATCTCTATCTATGTCCCTGCACAAATCTCAAGTCCTAATGAATCAAAGACCTCAACATAAATCCATTTACACTGAACTTGCTAGAAGAGAAAGTGGGAAATAGCTTTGAATGCATTGGGACAGGAGACTACTTCCTAAATATAACAACAGTAGCACAGACACTGAAATTAACAATTAATAAATGGGACTTCCTGAAATGGAGAAGTTTCTGTAAGGCAAAGGACACTGTAAATAAGACAAAATGGCAGCCTACAGAATGGGAAAAGAACTTCACCAATCCCACATCTGACAGAGGACTGATATCCAAAATATATATATATAAAAAACACAAGAAGCTAGATATCAAAATATCAAATAATCTAATTTTAAAAATGTGTATAGATTAAAATAGATAATTCTCAAAAGAAGAATCTCAAATGGATAAAAGAGATTTAAGGAAGTCTTCAACATCTTTAATCATCAGGAAAATGCAAATCAAAACAACTCTGAGATATCATCTTACACCTGTCAGAATGGCTAAGATCATGGCCATGTTTTGTTGACTTCCATGGGAGGCCTTACTCTTTTTGAGGAGTGGATGGGGGGGGGAGTGATTATAAAGGAGGTGGGGTGAGGAAAAGGTAGGGGAGAAGGGAGGGAAAATTGTGCTTGATATGCAAAATAAATAAAAAATTAATAGAAAGAAATTAGCAACTTTAAGAATTACAGAGAAATGTAAAGAATACAACAAACAATAGACTGAAAGACAGGAACAGATTATGTATTTTTTCTTAGATATTATAAAATTAATGTAACTAAGATATTATGGCATTGTATCATGATAGATTTAAAGGTTGATGGAACAGAAGAGAGCCATTAAAAACATACTAGCAAGCTATATCTGTGTCAAGATGGACAGCAAGTTTCATACAGAGTTCAGAAGTAGACTCATACCTAGTGCTCTTTTGTTTTTAGAATAAGTGTAAAGCTACTTTAAGGGAAAAAAAATGATGTCTTAACTAATGGAGATGGGATAATTATATAGACTACCCTTTGAATTTTAAGTGGCTCCTAAGGATCCTTAAGCTACAGGATTGAATGCCAGATCATAGCTCTCCTGGGTGCTGGAGCCATCAGGAAGCAGAGCCAAGTGGAAGAAACTTGTCGAGTGTCCTATTGGGACAACACACACACACACACACACACACACACACACACACACACACACACCATGTCTGCTTACACACACACACACACAAACACACACACACACCGTGTTTACTTCCTGGACACCAGGAGGAGAGTGTCTCTGCTTCATTGTGGTCTCTTCTCCTGGTATGTGGCCTAACCACAGACCAAGAAGTAATAAGCAAACAGACCATAGACTGACACCACTAAAACCATGAGCCAACAGAAACCATTCTTTCTTTGTAGTTATTCATCATGTATTCTCAAAACAATAGGAAGGTGGTTAACATAATACAAATATGTGGCAGAATTAACTCTGATTCAGTCTGTATACTCTGTACTTGGTAGTTTTATGTCAACTTAACACAAGCTAAAGTTGTCTGAAAGGAGGAACCCCAATTAAGAAAACACCTCCACAAGTCACCCAAAGTGTTAGGGACATCCCCTGTTCCCACTGTTAGGACTCCCACAAGTACACCAAGCTACACAACTGTCACACATATGTAGAGGGCCTCCGTCAGTCCCATGCAGGCTCCCTTGTATGTTCAGACTCTGTGAGCTCCTATGAGCCCAGGTTACTTGTTTCTGTGGGTTCTCTTGTGATGTCTTTGAATTCTCTGGCTCTTAAAATCTTTTCCCACTACTCTCTCTCTCTCTTCAGCTTTGGGAACCTATTCCTCATACTGGGTTGCTTTGCCCAGCCTCAATGCAAAGGAGTGGTTGCGAGGGGGGGGGCAGGGAGGGTAAACTGCAGTCTGAATGACAAATAAATTTAAATTAAAAAAAAATAAGAGGAATCCTCCACAAGATTAAGCTGTATGCAAAGTGCAAACCTATAGGGCATTTTGTTTCTTTATGTTTTTTAACTTTTTTATTGTTTTATTTGCTTTAGTGCTTGCCTGGGACAATGGAACTGGAACTACAGACAGTTGTGAGCTGCCATGTGGGTGCTGGGAATTGAACCCTGTTCTTCTGGAAGAGCAGTCAGTGCTCTTAACTGCTCAGCCAGCCCCTGTAGGGCATTTTCTAAGTTAGTAATAAAAGGAAAGAAGGCCCAACCAATCGTAAGTGGTTCCCGCCCCCCATCCCCGGGCTACTGGTCCGGGTTCTATAGAAAGCAGGCTGAGAAAGCCATATGAAGCTAATTAAGTAGCACTTCTCCATGGCCTCTGTATCAGCTCCTGACACCAGGTTGGGGCCCCATTTGAGTTCCTGTCCTGACTTCCTTCAATGTTGAACAGTGATACAGAAGTGTAAGCCAAATAAGTCCCCAAGTTACTTTGATCACAGTATTTCATCACAGCATAGTGTCCCTAACTAAAACCCACCATATATAAAAAGTAGTAAATACGTTAGAGATCTAAGTGTAAATATTAAAGCTGGGATGTAAATATTAAAGATGACTCAGGGAGTAAACGACTTTCTGTGCAAGCATGAAGACAGGAGTTCAGATCCCTAGAACCCAGATAAATGCCAGAGGGGCATGGCAGCCTAGTTCTGATCCCAATCCTCAGGTGGTAGAACAGAGCATCCCAGAACAAGATGGATTTGGACTGGTGGAATCTTTGAGCTTCTGTTTCAAGCCCATGAAGAGGAGACATTTATAGACAACTTCTGGCTTTCACATGTATGTGTGCCAGTATACATATACACCCACTCACTAGCAAATATATACACACGTGTACACTAAAATACACACAATAAAAGAACTATACCATTTGTAGACAAACTTAAAGGAAAGAAATTGTGAACTTGGGTTAGGCAATGACTTCTTACATATAACACCATAAAAACCAAACTCCTCATAAAACAAAAAACTATGAAGCCAAATAAGCAAAACAATGAATTGCATTTCTCTAGCAAGTTGTGCACAGGAAAGAATGAAACTGAATATAGATTATTTCCCACCTTACAAAAAAAATGGCCACCCTGATTTGAGGCCGTTGCCAGCTTTGGTGTGATTGCTTCAGGTGCCTCCGTCTCAAGTCCAAGTCAGCAATTCAAGTGATTCAGCCCTGAGGGGCTGTCAGTGAAGAGACATTTGCTGATGGTGCAGAAGCATAAAGAGCAGAGAGAAGAGGAAGGCTGTGAGGAACCTCATACAGGGCAGACAGAGCCGGCTGCCTGAGCAAATACTGGGGCTGACCATGTGTTTTATGAGCAGGGTGAGGAGGGAGGGAGCTCACTTAAGCTCTTCGCCATTAAATTCTTTGCCATCTAAGGAGCTCTCGGTGATGGATTTGGGATTGCTGTCGGTCTCAAAGGAAAAAGATCTGCTGTAGAAATGAAATTAATGAAAAGATTTCAATACAGCCATCCACTTTGCAATGATTCCCTGAAAGAAAGCTGGAAGAATCTGGTTATGAACTCAGAAATAGAGGGAGAAAGACACAGGGAAGCAGCCTGCACTTGAGACTGGGTGCCTCCGGATACTCTTTTGCCCACAGACTCAGGGAGATATTTCCCTAAGTTTCCATGCTTGACTTTACATCCAAAATGGCTACTTTTCTGGCTCCAGAAAAATGGCTTGATCTCCATCTAAACCAATAGTTCTCAAAGTCTGGCTCCCAGGATGGCCATTGCAGAACCAATCGGCAACTCTCCTGGTTTGATTTCTGTTGCTGTGATAAAATACCCTGACACAAAACAACTTGAAGATGAAAAGTTCTGTTCAAGCAGACAGTTCCTGGTTGCTGTCCATCCTAACAGGAAAGCCACGGCAGCAGATAACCACATCACAGCCGCAGCTAAGAGCAGAGAGAGATAACTGCAAGCATGCTGGGAATGAAGCACATCCTCTCTGCTCTCATACGGTGTAGGTCCCGGTCCATGGAATGGTGCTATCCACATTCAGGAAGGATTCCTCACGGGGCATCTGACCTAGACAGTTCCTCTTTGTTACTCCCCAGGGTCTTTCTAGATTGTGTCAAGGCTGCGGTTAAAAGCAACCATCACAGTAACCTCCTAGAGACGCGTGTCATCCTCCTCCCAGGTGGAGCACTGTGTCACAGCAGGCTTCTGCCTGTAGCTGTTAGTATGTCTGATACCTGGAGTTTTAGTGATCATATCACCACAACTGTGAGGGAGCCGACCTAATACTGCAGAGCAAAATGATCATGTAATTTTTATACCATGTAATTAACCAACCACGGTGTCATTTTGTTTCTAGCTTGACTGTGTGAGTCCTCACCTTGACTAAGGTATGTTGTTCCTTGTACCCGAAAGCACCCTCTTCCCAAACCATCTCTTTCCTCTCCATTGTGCTATAGATAAAGGAAATCTGACTGGATAAGTGTCTAGGAATTGAAAAAGCAAATGGAAACAGGCATCTCACTCTGCTCACCTGAGCCCCCAAGAGCTGTGCCCCCAATCATTCAAGTGTATTTTGAGCTTTCCTGATTTATATTCTCTTACTACAGTAAATACTTTTCTCATCGGTGTTGGAAAGGCATTACTAGTAACAGATCTAAGTATAAAATGATCCCTTCCAGGAGTCAATACACAAAATACACATTCTATCCAAGGCAAGACTCTCAGTGTGTAGATAATACTCGGGGGTGGGGGAGGCAATGCCTCCAGTAAAACACTTCTACTCCAAACATGAAGACCTGGGGTCCACCCACATAAAAATTGGACTATGGTGTTGGTACAATTGTAAGCCCAGTGCTGAAGAAATAAAGACAAGCAGATCCTGGGTCTCCCTGGCCATCTAGCTTATCCTCCAGTTTATCAGTCCCAGGACAATGAAACACGCTGACACTTCCCCATCCTAAGAAGGAGGAGAAGCAGCAAAGGTGGACAATATGAGAAAGAAGATAGCCAAGGTTCTACCTTAACCTCCATGTGAATAAGCACACATGTACCTGCACGTGGGCACACACACACACACACACACACACACACACACAGAGGGGGGAGGGAGGGAGAGAGAGGTGTGGCTCCATTATGAATTGACCGCTTACTCATCCATACAGCTCTTGACATCATCCTCACACTGTGCATTAAGTGGCCACACAGCATAGGCACACCTCCTCCCCAGATCACTTTCCTGAGAAGTAAAACACTAGATCAAAGGCCTGGATGGGTGAGAACATAGGAGAGGAAGCTGAAAGAATTCACTGTTGAGCATCTCACAGCCTTGCAAATTTCACTGCTTGGTCCTAGAGTAGTCACAAGGGAAGGCAGAAAGCTGGATGAAGAGCCAAATCAATCCATCCATTTGTGCAGCATTTGGGCTTAACTTAAGACACCTTGGAATGCTGGCCTGCAAGCATTTCTGACTGTGCCCCAACAGTCAGGAAGCTGGAGCTTTGTAGGTAGAACTGACAGCAGAACTCCTCCAAAGCCAACTATCTTCCACTGAATAGTCCCTATCTAGTATACAAGGTGGTTGCGCCCCTTGAATCTTATCCTCAAAGAAGAAAGGAGGCAAGTAGATGTCGCAGAGACCAAAAGCAGACCTGCAGGATTCCACGGATTAAGACCAATCCTCTCCCTTCACTGCTCTTAGAGCCATTATGGAAGGCAGCAGCATGTGGACCCCAGATGTTCTGAGCTGTCCCTCTGGTCTTCCCAGGAGCATGGAGCACATCAGGAGAGAAGGCACTCCATGCATCTGGCCTGGCACCAGCCCTCAGGAGATCCAACAAGCTAAATTTCTTTAGCTGAGCTCGAGTCATGCAGTGAAAGTTTCTGTGATTCCCCATCCTTCCCCTGGCTGCCCCGTGAGAGTAGAACAGGATAAAATGTATCCAGTCCAGCCGTCAGATGGCACATGAATTGTCCTCCCAATGGTCTTTACTCATCAGTACTTTGGGGGCCCAGTGAAGCCTCTGTGAACTTTTCTGGGTCCAGACGAGAAGGGCTGTGATGCTTCCTTCCCTAAAACTGGCTACCAGGAAGTGGAATGGTACAGTTGGTTAAGTGATGTTTAACATCCTTACGACAGAAACACAGTTGTATACTTACCCAAACCTATTTCCCAGAAATATTTCTTTGCAAGTGGGTAAGACTATGGGGCCAGGTTCTAACCAGTGCCATAGAGGCACATGTAACTGCTATCTTTTTCTGACCAAAGGAACCTCTGACCATCTTACATCCCTTTCTTCTGTCTACCGTCCTATGCATAGAATCCAGTTAAGAACCCCAAAGCACTAGGTGATGGTGGAATCACATTCAAAATTTTTATGAATGAAAAGTGAAAATTTCATCATGGTAATTTCCTTCATAGCACAGATCAGTTTTAAGCATTGCTTACCCTATTCAATTTAGGCTCTAGATAAATTATTGATAAAGCCACTGGGATGGTATCTAGAACCCTAGGGAGGAGGGGAAAGGTGACAGATTGACCAATACATTTAAAGAGGTAACTTTAGTGTCCAGGTGACACATGCATTCCCACCCCCAGAGCTTTCTTCATTAATGTGTCTGCGGTGCTGATTAAATCTCTGCTAGCTGTCTTCGTCTTCACATGAGCATCTGGGACTCCTATCTTAACTGCAGTCAGTATCTAAGCTGATTGACATTAAAACCTATTAAGCATCATAAGGGACCTAAGGATTCTGAAAATGTGACAGATCAATGACCACCAAGTATGTCTTCCTTTTTAGAGAAAGGAAATCATGTCTACATACCCACGGTGCTTCTCCTAAACACATACCTGTTGCCGTCAGATTATTCTGCTGTGTACGCACTGGCACCTACTCACTCCATTACATGCCACTGTCAGATATAGAAAATATTTGACAGAAGTTTCTAAAAATAAGGCAGCATTCTTGAAACCTGAAATGCTTTTTACTTTATTTTAATTTCAATTTATTACATTACATCCTAATGTAAATTAGGATGGGGATAAAACAAAGAAATGTCTATCAGTTAGTAAAACCACATCTTTTATGACCATTTGTGGTGAGAACACTAACTGAATTATGTTTCTTTGCTCTGGAAAAAAAATATAACAAATAAGTGTCCCATGGAGAATAGTACACAGACAGTGAACTCATGGAAGCACCATCCAAGGCAGCAAACACTTGCTCCATCTGCCTCAATAAGCTTCCACCAGCAGAACTAAATGACAGCTATGGCTACTTCTAAAGCAAAAAAGGTTTATCTTGGCTCACATTTGGGGATTTCAAGAGCAGGATTGGGAAACACCACTGTGAAGCCTCCTAGAGAGGGCAACACATGGCAGGAGCCAGTGGCCATATCTTGAGTCAGGAATAGACAAAGGAGAAAGGGGCAAGGAGATGGCTGAGTTGCTAACATGTTTGCCTCACAAATGTGAAGACCCAAGTTTGATTCTAAGCACTCACATGAAAAAAAACAAAACAAAACCTACAGATGTGGCAGCCACAGTTATAACTAAGGTGATGGAGATGGATAAAGACATAGGTAGATAATGAAGCTCACTGGTCAATATCCCCACTTGAAATCCTTTGCCGGTGAGATACCCTGTCTCAAAATGTGAAGGTACCAGAGATTGTCTCCTAAGATTCACATGCATGTGCACACATGGGCATACATGCACCATACTGACATATATGCTTATGCATACACAAAAAAGAAAAAGGGAAACGATGGTCCCACTATGATGTGAGATGTCTTTCTGTACACTGTGAATACCATTGGTTAAAAAAGGGACTGTTTTGGCCTATGGCAGGGCATCTTAGCAACAGGCAGGAAATCAGAGCATAGATAAAGGGGAAGGAGGATGGAGTCAGAGGGAGATAGTGTGAGCTGCTGCCCAAGGAAGCAAGATGTAAAGAAACACAAGTAAGCCACAAGTCACGTGGCAATTCACAGATTAATGAAAATGGGTTAAGTTGAAACAGCTAGCAAGAAATGAGCCTGAGCAATAGGCCAAACAGCTGGTAATTAATATAAGCATTTGTGTGATTATTTGGGGCTAAACAGCTGCAGGACTGCAGGTCTGCACCTTGGGCTGGACAGGCCAGAAACTTCAGGTTACATCACCATGTCTTCAAAACATGCTTCCAATGACCTAGTGAAAATCCACTAGGCTCTAATTCTTTATGGTTCACCATCTTCCTAAAACCACATCCTAAAAACCTATCTTTTATCATGGATGTTTAGAATGAGTAGGAGTTATCATCTAAATCATCTTATAATATCTATGATATTTGTCAATATTTTACAATTTGTAATTTGACTTTTACTTATTCATTCTTTAAAAAAAAAAAAACAGACTAAATTTCAAACACTTAAATCTGAGATTTTTTTCCTTAAAGAAAGCCTCAGAACAGACCAAACAATAGCCCTCATAAAATCTGGGTATCGGCAGTAGGATGATTCAGCTGGATTAGTCACTTGCCACCTAGCCTCATGACCTGAGTTTGATCCCCAGGTCACACATGGTGAAGGGGAAGAACTGACTCCCTTGAGACATCCTCTGACTGCCACACATGCTCTGCATATGTGCTGCGGGATATGCATAGCTATACACACACATAAACAATTGTAATTTTAAAAAATCTGGTGCCCACATGTCTAGCAGACAAGACCTCACCCTACATTTCTGGAACCAGCATTCTGATGTCTGGAGTCACTGAGATACAGCTCACCTTGCTGGTAAGTGTATTCGGGCTCTCTATAGGATCAATATAATATTTACCTGTCCATCTATCGCCTATCTATCTGCATAACTACCTGTCTTTCTAAACCTCATACTGATTTATATAAAAATGTAGTAGGATGGATTATAACTAAGAGAGACTGGCAGTCTAACAATTGCCATGTGCTTGCCACAGAAGTGAGTGCTCTGTCTATGAGGGTGGGTGCCTCAGTAGTCTTAATATGGTGATGAAGACCTGGAAAATTCCTGGAGGATTTCTGGTCTTCAATCCATGTTAGAACCCAAAAAGGCTGGGTTCTGACATCAGTGAAGGATGGTGGTGTCATTGACAGGATAGATCTACTCACCAGCAGGCAGGCAGGAGAGGAAGCAGGCAGGGAAGGCAGAAAGAATTGCTTTCTTCTAAGATCCCTTTACATTATGGCTGCTTTTTGCAAGATGTAGCTCTCTCTTGAAGAGGGCCTTACCTCTGGCAATCCTTTCTGCCTCAACTGCCACAGACTGGTAGAGAATGTCTCTCCTTGATCCATACCTGAGCTGGTCTATAAATATGAAAGAGATGATACTTTTGAAATACACAATCAACCCAAAGGACATAACACCAGCAAAAATTTCCCAAGGACCAATGCAAAGAAGTGGAATCCTGTGACTTGCTGGACCAAGATTTGAAAAATCATAGGGAACTACAGGAGAACATAGCTAAGCAACCCAACCAACTCAAGCCTACTATAGGTGACATGAGGAATGCATAGGTGTGTTCAGTACAGTGGCCAGCCCAGTAGGTGGAAGGCAGGCAGACACGGAACAGAAGGCATTTGGAATTGTGCAGACAGAGTAAGAGACAGAGTATAATGAGCTTACATAATTTAAGGGATACATCTCAGGAGAGCCAGTACATTTGCTCAGAAAATTTTATGAAGTGTATGTGTGGGGGGGTGCTTTAAAGTTTACTCAGAGAAACAATGCTTGAAGACATTCCAGGTTGTAGGAGGGAAGATATCATCTAAAATCATGAAACTTTGAAATGCCCAAATGGAATGCCAAAATGCCACACCAAGATACACAGTAAGCAACAGCCAAAAGACAAGGGCAAAGACAACCCACAAAGCACCAAGAAAACAGATTGTAGCCGTGTGACATTGTTTTGAGTCTCACAGCAACAATAAACAAAAATGGAAAAGACACTCAAGATAAAGTGGGCAGAATAAAAGCAAATCACTACCCCAGGAGCCATCAGCTAAAAAGAGAAAGAAATTAGTCATGGCCAGGCATCCCATCACTCATGAGGCAGAGGCAGAAGGATGTCTGTGAGTTAGAGGCCAAGCCAGAACTACAGAGTGATGCCCAGTCTCAAAAATGTATGAGAGAGAGAGAGAGAGAGAGAGAGAGAGAGAGAGAGAGAGAGAGCACATTCAAATGCAGTGCTAACAAGATGGCCTTGGTGGTGTAAATGGCATAGACTCCTTAATT
The DNA here is from genome assembly GCA_004025045.1 of Sigmodon hispidus. Taxonomy (NCBI): domain Eukaryota; kingdom Metazoa; phylum Chordata; class Mammalia; order Rodentia; family Cricetidae; genus Sigmodon; species Sigmodon hispidus. The sequence goes on from PVIH01000093.1 coordinate 482,864, forward strand.
CAAAGACTAAGTGTGGCTGAATGAGTTAATAAAAGAAAATCCAGGGGATTTTCTATGTTAGTTATATGTACATATATGTTATATGTACTAATATTTCATATATAATACATTATTACAATATAATAAATTATTACAATATGATATTTGTGTATGTGTGTATGCATGCATATACTTATGTATAGTATGAGCATGTGTGCTAGTGCATAGGCATGTGCACAGCATGCCTATACATCCACTGCCACACATATGAGAATGAAGACAACTTGCAGGAACTGGTTCTCTCCTTCCATCCTGTCCCTGGGGATCAAACTCTGCTCATCAGGCTTGAGGACAAGCACCTTTGCCCACTGAACCATCCTACCAGCCCCAGAACTGCTAAGGACTTTTCTTTATAAAAGACAAATTTTAGAGTCAGGACTACACAGCCTAACGGGGTGGAATGTGTACTCCATGCAAATAGCAATAAGGATAAAGAGGACAATAACACTGTAAATATGTCTTCAGAGACAAAAAGGGTCACTCTGTAATGACAGAAGAATTAACAGGGACAGTGATCATATGCAAACATCAGAGTACCTCATGGCTAAAGACCTGATGTGAAGACTAGCAATCCAATAGGATGGAAAATTCCAGTACCCAATGTCATAAATAAAATATCCAGAGAGAAAATTAGTAAATAAATGACTGCTAGAGCAGCACTACTGAGCTGACAAGATGGATCAGTGAGAAAGGTGCTATGGCCCAGCTTGATGACCTGCTATCAAATCCCAATACCTATATAACGTCAGCCGATTATTTCTTATCAGCTTGACACAATCACCTTGGAAGAGGGAATCTGAGAAACTGCTCCCATCTAGTTGGCCTGAGCATGTCCGTGGAGCATTTTCTTGGTTGCTGATTGATGTAGGTGGCTTAGTCCACTGTGGGCAATGCCATTCCTGAGTAGATGGCCCTAGGTTGTATAAGAAAGGAAGCTGAGCTGAGCAAGCCAGTAAGCAGAATTCTCTGTGGCTTCTGATGGTAGACTGTAACCTACTGGCCAAATAACAAGCCTGTTCTCGCTGGAGCTGGTTTGGGTCCCTGTTTGATCACAGCTAACTAGGGCATGGTGGCAGAAGAACAGACTCCGGAAAAGATCGCAGGGTGGATCACACGCAAAGCAGGCCTTAGTGCACTGTTGAAGATCAAAGACTTTCTGAGCACCTTTGAAGAACACGATGGAAACACCAATAAATGACAGCAAGAAGACAGAAAATTTACAACTGCATGGAACAGAGTGGCACACTCCTGATAGCCATCACTTCAAAGAAGAAATCAAACGGAATTTTAAAATACCTTCAGACAGACAAAATGAAGATACAATGCACAAATGGTTAGGATGCCACAAGACAGTATGAGTATGCAAAGACCTTAAAAATTATCTTAGATAAACAGCCTAATTTTATACCTCAAGGAATTTAGGGGGAAAAAACAGTTTGAGCCAAAAGTTATTGGAGAGAAATAAGAAAAAGTAGAAGAGATGCCCATCAAGTGAAGCACAGGGTGATGGAGGGATCAACTGGGCTAAGAGTTGTGTGACTGGGAACAATGTTAGATTACAACCTGCTCCTATCTCAGTATGGCTTAGTCATCACTCTCCAGGAGAAACTGTTAAGCTAAGCTTAAAAAGTACATGGAAGTAATTGTATGCCAAATGTAATTCAATTAAATGAGGGTTTTCTATTAAAAAAATTAAATCCACTAAGTAGATCCCGCAGCAAAACTAGACAAATTCTGAAAAATGTACAGCCTATTGTGGCCAAATCCTGAAGATACAAAAAGCCTCATTTGTCAACCACAAAGAAATGTGATCAGTAATGCACAGCCTCCCAACAACAAAAATCTGTTGGTGGTAGCTTCACCTATGAATCCAATCAACATTCAAAGCAGAAACCTAGATACATGAATCTCTAAGGCTGACAAACAAAAACTACTAACAAATTCATGACTGTGCCACAGCCATGTGGGATTTATTTCTGAAAAACAAGGTTGGATCAGCATATACAAATCTCTTAGATGAACACATTAACAGAACAAGAGGAGAACATGATAACTTTAACATTTATTTAAAAAATCATTTTAACAAAGTTCAATTTCTGTTCATTGTAAAAGTTCTCCAAATGGGTACTGAATGAGATGATCTCAATCCAGTACAAACCATTTATGCAAAGTCTGTTGCTGACATCAATGGAGAAGCCTGAAGCTCTCCTGTAAGATCTGGCACAAAGCCACAATGTCTACCTTTATTTAGAGTAGTGCTAGAAATCCTAGACAGGGTGATTAGACAAGAAAATTTAACCAAAGGCATCAAAATTATAACAGAAGACTTGATCTCTGTTTTCTGATGTCAAGATTCTATGTAGAAAATTCCAAAGACTTCATTAAAGAAAAACCTCTTGGAATTATGTTTACAGTAAGGTCACAGACTACAAGAGGAGAACCCCAGAAGACTATAGCGCTCCTTATACCAACAATGGACAATATGAAAAGAAAATTAAGTAAATTATCTGTCCCATTTATTTTGGAAGCTAAAAATTAGTTTAGGAATGCATTTAACCAAGAAGAAGATGAAAATGTTTATTTCACTGGCAAATATAAGATGCTGGAAAGGAAAATGAAAGAGGTACAATTAAATAAGAGTGTCAGGGCTAGAGGTGGTTTAGTGGGTGTGAGGGCCTGAGTTTGAATCTTTAGCATCTGCACCGAAGAGTAGGCGTAGTTATGAGTGCCTGCAACCCCAGCATTTGCAAGTGTAGGAACAGGTGGATCCTGGGAGCTTGCTGAAGCTAGCCAGCCTAGCCAAAATGGAAATCTCCAACTTGATGAGAGACCTTGTCTCCAGGCAACATAGCACAGAGTGATAGAGGAATGTCCAGTTTTGTCCTCCGACCTCTGCATACCTACTCCCTCAAATCCATGTACCACACACAGCATAGGCCACACATTCTATACCCTCATATAAAATAAACTTTAAAAATATAACTCTGTTTATCAGAAGAATTAACATTGTCAAATGTTGACACAACTCAAGGCAATACACAGTTGATGTAATCCCTATCAAAAGTTTAGTTTCAGTTTCAAAATAGAAAAAAAAAAAAAACCCTAAATTTAATGGAGAACTGCAGATGACCCTGCTTAGTCACAGCAATCTTGACAAGACACAGAAGTGTTGTCATTTCATGCTCTGATTTCAAATCATGTTCTAAAGTTACAAAAAATGTAATCAGCATCTTGGAGAGAGATCTACAGCCTCAGGTTCATTGTAGCATTGTTCACAAAAGTCAAAACGGAAACAACCTTTGTCTGTCAATAGAAAAAGAATAAGAAACAGAATAAGAATAATTAATAGAATAGTAGAGAAATGCAATATGTGTGAACATTTAAATATACACACTTGCAAGTGTGCATGACAGAATATTATACAGCTTTAAATAAGAAGAGAATCTTGGAGTATCATGGGTGAACCTAGAGTGCATTATGCTAAAAAAATGAGACAGACACTGAAAGTCATATTCTCATATGTGGATTCTAGAATCACATTACAGAAGCAGAGATTAGAAAAGCTGCTCTAGAGGCTGAAAAGATATTGGCCAAAGGACATCAGCTTTCAATTGTAGGATATGTAAGTTCTAGATCTACTATATATTGTGGTGTCTATAGCTAATAATACTGCATTTTATGCTGGAAATTTCCTAAGAGTATATCATGTGTTTTTTTGCCACACTAAAAGATAGTAAACGCAAGGTAGCAAACTCATTAATTAGCTTGACTTCCACAATCATTTCACTGTACATACGTATATAAAAACATTAAAACCTTTCTCAAAGGGCTATTATTTAAACTTCGATAAATAAATTTGAGAAGAATGCAAACATCTAGCCCATTACAATTACGTATTAATTTTTAAAAGGACCGTGCAGATGGCTGATCCCATGGATTACTCCAACAGAGCTTCTCTATAAAGAGGAAGCAGGAAGGGCTGACAGACGGAAATCAAGGCAGTGTGATCACAATGACAAAGCCTGGTCGCAATGGACCATGTCAACAGCTGCCAAATGTTAGTCTGGGGCCTGAGTGACCCCAGAGTCCCCCATCACAGCCTGCCTTATAGAAAGACACAGTCCTGGTGAAGTTAGTTTTGGACTTTCTACCCTTAGGACTTTTAGAAAACAACATGAGTACAATGGGCCCCGGGAACTTCCATGTCTTTCTTGTCAACTTGTATCAAAAGGCCACGCCTCTCCTGCTTGAGCTGCCCTGGACCTGTGCTGTGGCCACAGCCCCCTCTTCGAGTTGCTCTCTGCCAGCTTCTTGCCTCCTTTGCCACATTCTTTACAGACTTTGAAGTGTCTGTGAAGTGTTGTTTCACTCCCTGAAACTGTGGCCTTGCATAGCAGTACCAAAAATACCCTGGAGAAACAATTTGAAGGAGGAAAAGATTTGATTCAGCTTCCTTACCTTGTGTCTGTTTGGCCCTCCTGTACTTTTTATGATGGCAGCAGCATGTGGTGGACAAGGCCCTTCACTTCATGAGGAATAGGAAGCAGAGAGGGGGAGGGATTAGAATCGGGATTGAGAAGGAATAATTTGCAGAGGCCACTTTCTTCAGATAAAACCCATCTCCCAAAGTTTCAGTCACATCCAAATATACTGCTTCTGTCTAAGAGAAGCAGTCAGTAGTGAGCTTGTGGGGCAGAAGTCATAACCAAATCATAGCAACCTCTACCCATCCTCTCTGGCCACCCTGGTACTCATATCTCCTTGAAATGGCTCACTGAAGCAGAGACCAAGGCCCTTTCTTTGTGTATTCCTCTGGTTACAATTCCTTCCTCTTTTACACAAGACTGGATATGTCCTTAATAACTCATCAGAGCTGACCTAAGACTCCCACAGCAAAACTCCAAACTGCCCCAGAAGAACACAGTTTATATTCATTTACTCATTTTTTCCACTCCCAACAAGATACAGAAAATGGACTGTAGAAGCTGCAAGTCAAGGAAGCCTCTAAAAGTTAATGGATGATGATGATGTGCATGGAGTTAGCTCTGAAGGATTCCAAAGATGGATGAGACATGACTGCTTCCCCCCAAAGGATCTTACAGAGCTGGTCATGTGAGGTGACAGGCTCTACGGTGAGTCAGAGCACAATGGCCAAGTGTGACATGGGTTGAGAGAGCACACTGGAACAGAAGCCAGCAAGTGTGCTTGGAGGGGAACTCCTTGAGAAGGGCTTGGAAGAATGTACTAGCCAGAGCACAGAACTAATTAGGACAAGCTAAGGCACTGCAGCACCGAAGGCCAGGGTGGAAAAGGAAGTTTCAACCACATTATAGAGCAGAGGTCAGCAAATGTCTTCTGTAAAGGAGCAAATGTAAGCCTTTTAAAATGATTATTGTATTTATTTGTGTGTGTGTGCTTTTGCGCTTGTGTGTGTATGTGTGGTATGTGTATGTGTGAATACACATATGTGCTGAAATCAGAAAACAACTTTATAAAGTAGGTTCTCTTCATCCATCATGTGGCTTTCAGGGATCAAACTCAGATCTTCAGGTTTAGAGGCAAATGCCTTTACCCACTCAGCCATCACATTGGCCTCCTAATGAAAAGTAGTCAGACTTTACAAGCATATGGACTCTGTCACAGTGACTTCACTCTGGCACAACATGCCATAAATAATCCAGAAATGAATAGAAATGACTGTGTTTCAATAAAACTTTATTTGAAGAAACAAACAGTAGCCAGAGCACTATCTGAAGAAGTCCTAGTCCATGAGAAACAGCGCTGGGGATCTGTGAGTTTATATGACATTTCCAATGCTATGTGTCAAGAAAGGAATCTGATCATAGGCTGAGGGAAGAATGGAAGAAGATCGATGGAGTTGACAAGTCAGTCGTGTGGGTAAGAGCTGGAGATACGTGTGGAGAGCAGATCTAGAAAGACCAACTTCGAGGATGGAGAGAGGGATGCAAGGGGCTGAATTAAAGATGCCTCCCACTGTGGGAACCAGGCTTTGGGAGTGTGGAGGGGTCAAGAACAGAGGCTGGATGTTGAGTATGCTTCCCTAGTGCTCTCTGAACTCTAGGCACTGAGTAAACTGTCAAAGACGCCATTCAGCAATGCAACTCAGACAGTTTGTCAAGCACCCAGGTCTCTTTGGTGCTGGGTGTCACAGCACCAGGACTCAGGGCTGACACAGGCTCCAGTGGGACCCCCAGGCTTCCATGCATGCAGACAGCACCTGACACTCTCTGAGTCTGGCCAAGCCCGGGCCCCAGGCAGAGGAGATGGACATCACCGAGCTGCTAGACACCCGGCACACAGCCAAATCAGAACAAAACCAGCTGGGTGAGAACCATAGAGGCTGTTTAGGGGCCAAATGGCTTTCTAATCATGCTGCTCTCCAGACAGTGCAAAAGCCTGTCTCTCTAACAGCATGCATATGGAGCCAGGGAAGCGAGAGGAGGCCAGCATCCAGCAAGTCCACAGCAAAGAGTCTTGTTTTAAAGCTCATAGATCCCCTTGGCCTGAGTCAGTGGAGCATGGAAAACAGAGAGGGAGGGGTCTATTATTTCTGGAACATTAGGGCTCTACAGAACTGGACACTTTGAGATGGAGCAGGTGGATCTGAAAGAAAATATGCCATTTCCTCGTGAATGCCTCACCAGCTCTCTCTGGAACTTAACACAACACCCTCCTGGAAATATAATAGAAAGGTTGGAGGTTTCTTTCTGCCTGTGTCCCCTAACAAGAGTTGTCCCTGCTGCTGTACATGCTGGAAAAATTGTCTGAAGAAGAGCCAGCTTAGAATTTGACACGTTTCTGTTCCACGAAGAGGGGGTGTACTAACTGGTTGCACATTCTCTTGCTTCAGTGCAAGTGTTTAGATCCTGAGGATGTTACTTTGATATTCTATGAGCTCCCCTGCAACTCTGCTTCAGAAATATTCCTGATGCAGAAATATAATTGTAATACTGCCCTTCAGTCAATCGGGAAATGTTAGGAACTATATCCATGATTGTTTCAAACATGACAATAGTCATGTGGGTAAGCTTTTTACTCTCTTTGCATGGTGTTGTGATTTTTAAATAGAATTACAGGCACCCAAATCCAGATAATAAATATGAAATAGAAATACAACTGTTTGTTTTTATTATTTATTTTTAAAGATGTATTGCTGTTGCTTTATACCTTTGCATATTTCATTGCATTTATGCATGAATGCTATGTGCATGCCTGATGCTTTGGAGGTAAGAAGAGGGTATTGGATCCCTTGGAACTGGAGTTATAGACAGTTGTGAGCTGCCATGTAGATACTGTAAGAATAGTATACCACTCTCCCCAGCTGTCAACTTTTAAAGAAATTAAACAACTTTAATTGTTTAATTGTTGTTTAATTGTTGTTCAGATATGTCAACAATAAAACCACACTATCCATGAGTTAGAATGTACAACAGTTAAAATACTTTTTAAACTGTATTTTACTCCACATCAACTCCATAAATTTTGAGAAGGCGGATCCGATCTGAGGTTAGAAAGGGAGCTTTTCTGAAAAATGGGAATGGTTTTTCTGAGATAGGGTCTCACTGTGTAACATAGGCTGGCCTCAAACCTCCATGTAATCCAGGCTGCTCTACCTCCCAGGAGCTGGGATCATAGGAATGCATCCCACGGGATATTTGACAATTCTTCTATTTTGATCAAAATGGAAAATGAGCATGCTGGTGGCCATCTTCAGCCTGGACCACACATCCAGCAAAGAACATCCCAGTATATTTGCCAGTGAGATCTCTGTCCTTGTTTGGTGGAGAGATGAAAAAACAGATGGGAATCCCTTGTGTTTCCTTTCCTGTTGAGAAAGCAAGTGACAGAGGGAGGAGATATAGGTAGAGTTAATCTTGATTAAGTGTTCCTCTTTTTTCTAAGAATAAATTCTATTTTCTTTATACTTCCTGGATGCTCTTCGAAGCCAGGTTGGTTTTGAGAGGACCTGGGAAAGGCTTGGTTGGGCAGCCATTCAGAGTCTTTTGTTCACATGGGCTTGTGATTCCTGAGTTATGAGGGGAAGATTGACTGTGCAAGGCTGACTCACTGCACCTGGCCCAGGAGTATGGGGACTGACCCTCACAACCATGCTGACCACTGTGGTATTCAGCCAACGTGGTAGCACAGTGCAGGGTAAGCTGAACATGAGCCCAGCCCTGTACATTGCTGGCCTTGGTGCCCAGAGACACTTCTGTTAGCATTGTCTAAGAGAAGGGGAAGGGTAGTAACCTTCCTCCCAAGCAGTCTCCATCATAGTCCTTCACAGCCAGACTGGAGAATCATCAATCCAAAGAGCAGGAAAGTGGTGGCATGGCTAATGTCTTTGTTGTCTGTACTTGAGTCCTTTTGTGTGCATCCAGATCCCTTCATCCACATTAGGGATGGACAACCTCCAGTTCCCACCCACCCTCCCCTGTCTCACCACTAGCTGCCTAGAAAGTTTTCTTTCAGGCAAGAGTCAATGATGAATTAATGGGAAGTCTTTACGGATACCCCAACCATCATGTTGACATAGAGTCCTTATATGCTGTGACAGAATTCAAAGGACAGCCTCCAATTTAATGAAAAAATTAACAGAAGAGAATGTTCTAGACCTGTCTTTGTGCAGATGCTTCCAACTCAGCTCTGCTATATTCAGATCATGGGCACAAAACTGCCTGATAAGAGTATTCTGATTTGGGGCGAAGAATACACTGAGAATTCTAGAGAGGTTAAATGCACAGGATGCTCTTCCAGAGGATCTGAGTTCAATTCCCAGCATTCACAGGGGATTCTTATGTCCTCTTCTGGCCTCCATGAGCACTGTACACAAGTGGTGTACAGACACGCATGCAGGCAAAGCAACCACCCCCAAAAAAGAAAACCATAGGCCTTAGAGAAAGGAGTTGTTCTCTGGTTCCTCTTGGTTCATCTGGTATTTTTTGTGCTCTGCACCACAACATACATCCTTCAGAAGCAGAAGGGGAATGAAGATAACTCCAAAGTTTCCCCCATTCCTTCAGGGGATCACAAAAACTTCTAAGCTGACTCTAATTCCCTTCCCCATCCAGTGCTGCATGGGCCTCCTTTCCCTGGCTCTTCTTTCCTGAGAAAGGAAATGACATGCTGAGATGGGAGGATTTCCCTGGTGACATCCATCCATCTGGCCACAGTAGGGGCTCATCTGGGGCCCATACAGACAGCATGTGCCAAGATCAGCAATGATAAGATCTCAGCACAAAATTCTCCCGTCCTGGAGTGTGGGGGCTGAGTGAGGAGTCTGAGACCAGCTTTTGAGATCTTTGCCCAGTGAGCCAATGTGCTCTTAAGAAAGTGACCTGGTTGATCAGACAAGAAGAAACAAGCCAAAGTCACAGCAGAAAACCTTTGAAGCAGTTCCATCTGCCACCCTAGAAGGCCAGGACATCCACAAAATATGGCTTTCTACTGGAGCCCTGCATTGTGACCTGTGAGATGTGGCTTCCCTCTGCATACACACACACACACACACACAGAGAGAGAGAGAGAGAGAGAGAGAGAGAGAGAGAGAGAGAGAGAGAGAGAGAGATTTATTCCCTACTAGCTTGTCTGGAATAAACAATTCTGAACAGAAAGCCAAAACCATCATGCTGAGTTTGATAAAATGCTGCTCCTGACCACATGTAGAACTGTTAGTACTGCCTGCTTTCTTACAATCCCCCAGGAGCCACAAGAAGACATTCCCATCAATGATACCTAGGTGCACTCTGGGCTCCCTAGAACAGACATTGAAGACACGGGATGAGGTAATTCAGACAATGGGGTCTCCCTGTGGCATCTCTGTCCTTTGTCTGGTCAGTTTTAACAAATGCATGTCTCTGCCACCTCTGGAAGAAGCGTTTAACCAGAGTATAAAGTTGTAGAAAGACCAAGATGTCCCAGAGACACCCAAAAAAATACAGGCTATTGCCACCACTCTTAACTAGATAGTGAGATCCTATTTTTGAAACCACCACACATTTTGGATGTAAGATATTGGAAAATCAATCTGAACTGACAGAGAAACTCCCTACTGACTAGCTTTTCTACTGACTGAAGGTGCTGTGAAACCACAGAGGAGGCTTTTCACCGGTGATCTTTACCTAGGGCTGAATCTTGCATGCTATAATACTAACCTACCAGACAAAATGTGCTCATCGGTGCAATAGAGATGTGCCTATTATAGGGGCAACTGAAAACACTTTCTGAATGGATTTGAGGCTTGCTACAAGCCTCAGGTCTGGTACTGTAAATTTGGTCAAAAACCCATGGTTGGGGAGGGTGTGGGATTGGAGGCCTACTAATGGTTGCTAAATGGTCATGCTATGCCTTCCTTCTAAACACTTATATTTACACCCATAGATCGGTGCTGCTCTAAGCTTTGGACACAGAAGCTTCTTTTTGTAGCAGATAGGTTGTTTCAGAGACTCATAACCAGTCAATGGGCTGAGAATTAGTTAGCGTGAGTGCCCACCCTTGAATGGACATTTGTATTAATCTCTCCCCATCCCTGCCCAATCCCTGGGAGTATCTCTGAAGAGGAAGTTGCAGGAATGTGGAAGCTGGAGTATGAGTGGAGTATGTGAAACTGTGGCATGGGCATTGAGCCCATGAGCTCACTGCAATTGTGCCCTCATAGCAAGTCACCCTGAGATAGGGGAGGTCTTGCATGTTTCCACCACTAACTGAGGAGCTATTGCCAGTTGATGGCAGCTTGGGTGTGTCTGGGGGGAGTCATTTTTCTTTGGGTGCATAGTTACTGATAACTTTGCCATGCTCTAGTAGCTGGTCCCACATCCATTCACATTCAGGCAGCAAAATTTTGACTCATTGAGTTATTAACAAACAAAGAAGGCATGAAGTTAGACTGGGTGATGGAGGAAATGAGAGATCGGGGTAGATGTGCCAAAATACACAGTATACATGTATGAAAACCTCAAGTGTGTAAATAAAAACATTGTAATTTTTTAATTGGGAAGATTCCTGAGCCAGCTGTGCCTTTTCATTTGTTCATTTTGCAGAGCACGGTTGATGGGCTTCTCTGGTTGGCAGACAGCCTTAGACTGCTAAGAACCAGTTCTGTTAGCAGAGGGCCTCTCCTCTCCCTGTCTTGTTCTAGAAGAAGACAACCGGTTTGCTTCTTTCTTCCCTATTGGCCATCCCATGATGCACTGGACTGGGCACTGTGTGTTAGGCTTGTGTGCTGTAACCCCCTTTCAGTCTCACTGCCACAATAAGGAGCTGAGGAATCCACCTTAACCCTCCCAGCAGATGCTTCTGTGTTTATTCCCGCCCCCCAGGAGGGCTATAAATGGAAATCGTCCATTTGAGCAATCTCCAGTCCTTCTGGAAGCTCTCTATCCTCTTGCTGTGAAATGTGCTCTGCTCTTCAACCAAATTGCAGAGGATGGCTGCAAAGGGAGAAACCTAGTTTGCATACTTCAAATTAGAAGGATGCAGTAAAGCATAGAGTCACAGACTTAACGCGGCCCAAGTGGCATCAGGCTTGGGTCCTCAGGGAGGCTGCTCCATGAGGCTTAGTGATGCCGACACCTCTGGGAGGAAGGAGAGCTAATGGCACCTGTAAAGACTGTATAAATTAGTACCCGATATGTGAACATTTTCAGGTGAGCATCTTTTTTAGCTGGTGTGCTAGAGATAGCCGCCTCAGCTCATGCCAGCTCCCACCAGCCCTTGCTTAAGAGAAAAGGCAGATTCCTAAACTAATCCCTCTCTTCCCTATGCTGAACCACCTCTGGAGCTGGATTGCTGCCGCCCACTTCCTCAGCAAGCTCAGCTTCCTTGGAACTCCTAGGCAAGCAGAAAACTGGAAACTGAAACCATGGAAGTTACCAAGTTCCCAGAGGAGCTTGGACCACCCAGAATCTAAACCCAGTGATAACTGACCAAATGACAAGTCAGGAAAAATGGTCTTTGGTGAGCAAGCATTTCTGAGGTCTTGGAGGGTTTTCACTTGACTGAGGACACTTCATTTTGGGGAAATGAGTAGCATTTGGAATGGGGAAAAAGTGGTACAAGTTTCTCCCCAGGAAAACAGTGCAAAAAGACAGTGGCTGTCTGAAGTTACAGAGAAAGTAGATCAAGGCCTGCCCTGCCCTGTTCCCTTCAGGTGGTTTGACGTCTCCCCAAGGACTCAGTCTCTTGTCAGCCATGCCACTGGACAACTAAGTCACAATATTTGCATATGCTTTGTCCTCCAGAAGCTCAGTCACAGACTTGTGGTGACAGGGATTTTTTAATTGGGCTAGCAAAGTTTCATTGTTTTTCAGACGTCCTGATGGCCCCTGTTTCTAATTAAAAACACATGGGCAGAAGATGGCCGGTTCCTTCCCTTACCTCTTTGTAAAAGAACAGTGGCTTAATGGAAATTCAGTTTGTCTGCCCCTGGTTTTCTGTTCTCTGAGCAGTTGTTCTCTCTCTCTCTCTCCATATCTATATATATGTTTGGCTGTTGTTCTTTTTTCCATATTCTTGCATGTTGGGTGGGGGATGTGTGTGTTTGTGGCTACATGAATCTATGTGTGTGTCTGCAAGTCCAAGATTAAATAATTATCTTTATTGGCTTTTCTACTGTATTAAATGAGGCAAGGTCTCTCAGTTAAACTCAGAGCTCACTGGTCAGCTATAGTCTTTCTGGCTGTCTTGCTCTGCAGACCCCCATGCCCACCTTCTGAAGCTGGACTTAGTGATACTCAAGATTCCCAATTCTGGTCCTCGGGTTAAGCTCTTAGCCATCTCCTTAGCCTTGCTGGGCAGCTTTAAACTGGCCACCTAATCTCTCTGCAACCTGAGAGGAGTGCTCACATCCTTGTGACCTGTGCAGGTTTGCTGTTTGGTGAAATCCAGGGGTAATAAAAATGCTGGCAGAGCAAAGCTCTGGGCTTTCAGAAACCCCATCCATCACCATATGCAAATGTATCCCATAGCACTTCACGTCTTCAGCACTAAATTAAGTAACTGCATAAAGTCTCCTGAAATGAAAAGGAGGAGGGTCAAGGAATGGCTTGATCTAAACCACGGCTTAACTATCCTATAGGGATTCTTTATCTACTGGGTGTGTGTGTGTGCGGGGGGGGGGTATGGCTATAAGTGAATGTGCTCCAAAGAGCGCATACTCACCTCTAAGTATGTTCCCCAAAGGCAAACCTAGTTTGCTCCATGGGCTGTACTTTGTACCTTTCCTTCCTTGCCCCAAATGATCAAATGTATGCACATATGGTCCGATGCCTATTTTACCTATCCAGATGAATCAGTGTTTAACCAGGACAAGCCGCTTTTTGGTCTATAGAGGAGGAGCTGACAATTGCTGAGCACCTTCCAAGGGCATGAATGTTAGTTCATTAGATTTGCACAGGCCCATGAGCAGGAAAATCATCCCCATCCCATTGTAGAGATGAAACCGAGTGGCGAAGAGATCATTTTATCTGAAACCGTGTTGTTTACAAGTGACGATTCTAAGGCATGAAGTCCAGCAGTGTGACTTCAGGTGAGGTTTACCCATATGTGCACCTGCCTCTGGGCCTCCTGCAATAGTCCACATGCTACTCGACCTGGCATCTCTAGCCACTCAAGTAATAATAATTCTGTCTTCCTCCCTGCCCACCAATCCCATCTCACATCCACAAAAGAGAGTATGCTTTTCAGACAGACTCTTCTCCAAGGCAAGGGAGAGATGGGGACAGCTGCCTGAGATCTACTCTGCATGGTCCAAGGATCTGAAGTGGTAGAACATCTCTGCAGGTATCCCCAAATGTCAAGGACAGTAGCACACGGTATTTTGGTAATGATCTTTGAGATTGTAACACATTAATGTGCTCAGAGCTTTGCACATTCAAGGTAAGTTGCTTGACCAACCTGCTAATGGACAGCCCTGAGCTATTCCCTGGGGATCCAGAAGTGACTATGTTATCTAGTCCTTGGATTAACTTTAGTCCCCACCCACCCCCCAGAAAACAATCGGAAGCAAGGAAGATGTATCTTTTTCTTCACAGAACTACCAGACCCAAATTGACTCCTGCTGGAATTCCAGTACCTTTTATCCTAAGACAGAACTGGTCCAACTCTCAGTAGCAGAGCTGCTGGAAAGGCAGACAGACAGAGGGACATTGGCACACAAGGTAGACAAGGTACTTAGATAGCAGTCACATGTTTGCTTGCCCAGGTCATGGAGGAATCATGAGAAATGGTCTGTAATTCTGCATTGTGTCTGCTCAATCATAGAGTTACATGCTAAGTACTGTGTTTCACATGGTCTTGGGCATGGTTGTACATGTCTGAAGACCCTGCCCCAAGATTCCTTTGGATACTCTGAGCTGACCTCTCTCCCCCTCCTCTCTCTCTCTCTCTTCCTCTCTCTCTCTCTCTCTCTCTCTCTCTCTCTCGTGTTTGTGTGTGTGTGTGTGTGTGTGTGTGTGTGTGTGTGTGTGTGTGTGGTGTGGATATGGGTGTGTGTTCAGCTGCTTAGCATACCCATAGCCAAATCTTTAGGAGGAGTTTTGCTCTGGACCTCTGCCCTCCAAGCAGCACACAGCCCATCTACCACATCCTGCCTCCTCGCTCTCTTCTCTCTTTTCCCAGCTCAAGAAGGCAAGATGGGAAGTCTCTCACGACCCTGTGGCTTGGCTGGGAAGAAGCCTGAATTTGATATAGCTGCTTTCATGGGACCTGGTAGGAACATTTATCCCTAAGTCTGTACTTCTCTCTTCATCTATTTTTAGACTGGTTCTGCAGACCTCTCTGGGGGCTCAGACGGATGTCTCCAGTGAGGATGGCCTGAACCAGAAATGAAATCGGTCTACATTCCTCCTGCTGCCTTCCCCTGAATTTGAGGATTTGTGCATGGAGTGGGCAGGCATACGTGACTTTTGAGTGCTGCCCAGACAATTCAGATATAACTACCTGACAGCATTGCCTCAGACTGGGTACCAGCTAGGTTGTATATAGAGATGTGACTGTTGTGTGTTTCCCTGAGCAGGCACAGGGAACAATCAATCCAATGCAGCTTTTGCTTCCAAGACAAGAGGAAGAGAAGTCAGCAGAATGCAACAACCTCTTTACCCTGCAAGAACAAGAGTGTAAGCCCAGATTCTCTCTTGCAACTTGGCAGTGAGCCCTGGAGAGTGGCTGAGGTACTGTGGTTGGGAGCATGGGAACAATGTCCTACTTAGTAACCAGATTCTTCAACAGCCAATCAGAGCACTTGGGTCAGCCAGCGATCTGTCTGTTGGGTCTGCACTCTCATCATGGACTCTGCTTAGAGAGTCACACCTGTCTCGCCTCCCTGCTCTTTGGACTCTAGAGCTGAGCATCAGCCACTTGTGTGGATTTCTTCTTGCCTGCTTGCTCTGTGTCCCTCAAGGTGTAGGTCTAATGCCACCATAACCTTTATCACCTCAATATGATAAATATCTAGCTGTCACCCTGGACTAGGAGAAGCTGAGGGACAAGCACCACATCCTAGCCACCCAGTGTACTGAACTATGCTGCAGGATGTCTCTGAGTAACACAGGATCGCAGCCAGAGTAGTGAGGCTGGGCTTAAGTGATAAGTAAAAGCTGAATCGATAATAAATGGCAAGTTACATAAAAATGTTATAATCAAAGCCAAGAACCAGGAAACAGCCCTAAATAAGAGAGACTAAAACTATAAAACTAGCTATTCCATGTTGCTAGTTTTATATTTACTGATAAAGCCTGTTAATTTTGGAAGACTTCATGAACTGACTATCAATTCCAGAGACTCATAGTAACAAAATCTGAATTAGTTGAGCCAGAAGTTATCCATGTGAAATTAAAGTATCGTCAAATGTTGGAAATGTCTTCTCTGATGTGTCATCTATATCAATCATATTCAGGCAAAATATCATATCATACTTCAATAATCAGACTTGACATTTAAAATTTGAGAGAACCAAGATCCACAAGGTGGTAACAGGAACTATATGAGGTAAGCCATTTCCTGTCATTCAAATGCTTTGCCGATGATGCTTCTACAAATGCCTGCTTGGCTCACCAGAGTCACTCCCCATCAGCTGAGTCAAGGAGGAGGAGTCTGGACCCAGAGAGAGCTGGAGGAGGAGAGCAGGGAGTCACCTGGTGGTCAGGAAGAAGAAGCAGGTACTGTGAGGGCTAGACATTTGATTTCTCTATTATGCCTTTCTCATACTTGATAATGCTTGGTGACATGCCTCTACACACACACACACACACACACACACACACATACACACAACTGGAACCTTCTCCTACAATAGGCGATGAAGGCTGGCTCTTTCTTTGGGGCATCAGTCCACATTTGTCCTCTCTGTGTAGTCTCTCTCCCTATCTCCCCTTTTAGGATTCAACACTCCCTATGAATACTTCTCTGATTTCTATATCAACAACACACCCCAGGTCACAGGAGAGTGACCGAACTCATCCAAGGTGCTCAGGGGTCCCTGCCTACCCTCTCTACTCTGAGTGTCTATTTGGAGCATCTTCACAGAAGGAAAATCAGACAGACATCAGATGTCACTGTGGCTATGGCACCCACATCTTAGAAGCCAGTGAAGAATCAAGCCAAGTTTAGAATGCATGTGTTCAGGCAAGGGACTACAGGCTGTGCAGTGAAGATGTACCTGCTACCAGCTGACATGGGAGGCAGCAGCCAGGCAGGCCGGAGGAGCAGTCCTTTAGAGGAAAGCAGGTAGTCATGGGCATGTGCCCAGACAGAAGAGAGACCCAGAGCTGTGATGGGCAGTACAAAGAACCTGAATTCTAGAAAGACTCCAGAACAGTGCCCTATAATGATCTTTCCAGAATGGGTACATTTTTTGTTGTTGCTTGGTCTACATTCCTCCTGCTGCCTTACTCTGAATTTGAGGATTTGTGCATGGAGTGGGCAGGCACGTGTGACTCTTGAGTGCTGCCCAGACAATTCAGATTTAACTACCTGACAGCATTGACTCAGACTGGGTACCAGCTAGGTTGTATATATGATTCTGAGGTCAGAAAGCAGGTTTTCTACTTCATACTTAGCATTGTTCATCATGTATAATGTAAATAAACATAAATTAAATAATTTAACATAGAAATGAAAACATACATCTATATTATACTTCAAATATAAATATTATATGCAAACATTTAAATTATAGATACATACAACATATCTATAATAAATATAAATTATTACTGAATGAATAAACAAACTTTCTGTATATTGATTCATTGAATTAAATAAGGGTAACTTAATTAATTAATTAGTTGGTGGTCAGAAAATACGAGTTATCAAGACTGAAAGAATTAGAGACCGTGTACAGGAAATAGAAGGAAACACTGAGCTTTTGTCTAATAGATTTTAAATCCAGTCACTTTCAGTTACTTGTCCAGAACAGCAGCTGACTATGACTGGACCAATGCATATTTTATCAAACAGTGTGGCTGGGCACTATGTGATGTTACTGAGTGAAACAAGGATTTGTGTTAAACATCGAAGATGAAAGTATAGACCAAGCCAAGCACTCCGAGTAATTCACAATTAATTATATAATCTGAGGCTTAACTGTGGCTTTGGAAACAATGTGAACCATAATTACATGTCCAAAGCCCAAAATGGAATCCCACAAGTGTTTGACATGTGGAACATAAGGATGATGGAGTGGCTCACCCATCAGCGTGACCATGGGGCAACCCTGGTGCATCACGATCCCAGCTCATGGAGATTTCATTACCCCCATTTCCTGTGCAGTGAGTACTCTGGGCTGGGGGTACTTGATGGATGTGAATTGGTTTCTGAATTCAGGCCAGCTTGCTGTCTTCAAGACTCAGATTTGTATATAGAATAGCCATGCAAATGAGCATGGGCCCAGGGCCAGACAGAATTAATCCAGGTCTAAAGCAATCAAGTATGAGTGTCAAAGAGGAAAACATGGCTGGGAGGAATGACGAGGTATGTTTTAAGTTTCTGTAACTCACTGCCCTGTGACGTGCTCTTTTTTTATGCTCATGACGAAACTTGCAAACATAGGAAGAAGTGGCAGAAACATTTCAAAATATTTATATAGTGGAAGGGGGGTTTATGTCAGAAGCTGGATTAAGGTGTTCAGGGAGATCTCTGGACACTGGGTCTGGAGTGGGCCTCCACACTCAGCCAGCTCTCTATACTCTTTGGTGCCTGGACACCATTTGCCACATGGGTCAGTCTGCTCATTTATCTGAAGGTGTTTTTCCATTTCCTTTATTGGAGTAGAAGGCCTTCAAGCTAAGAATAATGCCTGCCTGAGTTCCAACATGTGACCCCATGTTCAGAACTGCTCACTGGTACAATGAGGAGACAGTGCATGATGGTTTATGAGCAGCCATACTGTGGGGAAAGCATCCATAGGGCTACTGTGTGTAGCCTACAATGGATAGCAAACTGCCCTTCCCAGAGCTCGCTGCTGGTTACCTGGCTCTCGCTGTTCTCCCCTTCTCCCAGCCTCTACATTGTTATTTCCAAACAATATGATGTTCCAGGAATTAATTCCTTCATTACACACAGAACTCATACAAATTAATATAAATTGTCCCATATAAAAATAATGTATTTATAAAAGAACAATGGATATATTAAAAAGCTGTTAGCTTTCAATAATAAATATATAAGTAAAATAATCAAGTGTCTGTTTGGGTTCATTCCCATATACAAAAATAAAGAAAATGTGCTGGTTATTTTGGTAAGTGAACCTTCTCATGAGTAGATAGCTGGGATATAAACTGCCAAGCTCAGAATAGAAGCAAAGCCTGTACATGCCCTTCACCCAGGAAGTCTAACTCAGATAGTATAGATATGTACTTTGAGGGTAGTGAAACTTTTAACTTGACTCTAAAGTCGACTCTTTTAGCAGGTAGGCATCCACAATTTTACTCCAGTGTGTGCATATACCTACAATCACACATCTTAGGTCTGTTCTTAGTCAGTTAACAGTTTCCCTCTTTCACGCTCAACATATAAGCCCATTAGCATGCTCCTCTCTCTCAGAGTGCAGTTCACTGGCATCAAGTCCATTTACTTTACTTGTTCAATCATTTCTGCCACCATCTCCAGAACTGCTATCATCTCCCCCAGATGAGTTCCAGTCCCCATTAAACACAAACTCCCCAGATTCCAACCTCTGCCTAGCCCACAAAACACTAGTCTATTTTCTCCTTCTACAAATTTAACTATTGCAAATATTTATTTTTAAGGAGCTAAAAATACAAGAGTAAAATATTTACGAACAAAAGAAATATTCATTCACTCAAACAACTTTCCTGAGGTCCTACTATGTACTATGTCATAGACAAGGGACATGAGGTCATTTGACTTTTGTCTCTCGCAAGTAAGTAATGAGGACTGTGAGCTGTAAGCAAACATGTAGACAGTAAGACATGAGGTAGGGATAAGTCATGGTGTGTGTGTCTGTCTGTCTGTCTGTCTGCCACAGCTTGCGCGTAGAGGTCAGCAGACAACCTTCTGTGTCAGTACTTATCTTCCACATTGTTTGAAATGTGGTCGTTTTGCTGGTGTTATTCATTGCTGAGTACATAAGCTTAAATGGCCCTCAAACTTGCAGGATTTCCCATCTCTGCCCAACATCCTACTCTAGGGGCTCTGGGGCAACAGATGTGCACTACTGCATCCAACTTTCTGTGGGTTCTAGGGGCTGGGACTTAGGTCCTCACTCATGCATGGCCAGTGCTTATAGCTTATACCCAGGATAAGGCTTAGGCAGAGAATAAGTGGATCAGTGTGAGAGTGATTCACAGTTCTCTTTAGACTGAGTAATAAGAGCAAGGTCTTCCAGGCACTCTTTGCAGATTAGAACAAAACTCAACAAGTAAGCATCCTTGCTAAGGCAGGGTCCACCTGGTCAGTGTGTGACAGTTACGAGCAGAGTAAAACCCTTCTCAGAACCGAACTCCATCAACTCCTTGTGCCTTTGTGGAGTATTTTCCTGGAGAAAATGACTCTATAACCTTTTTCAGGTAGAAAATACTTTGGCAGGGGCACAGGCCAAGCCCCTTCGTTCTGAGAAGGGATGTACAAATGACATTTGGGAGTGTTTGATGTCCAGCCCTCCCAAACTGTGGAAGAGCAGCAGTGTGATGTAGGGCTTATCTAGATCTCCTGGTTGTGCCTTTATGTTTGTTCTGGCAGACTGGGAAGCACTGGAGTTTAATTATAATATATGCATGGGAAACATATTCTTCTCTAACTGACACACCAAGGGACAGACTGAAAGCAGAGGCAGTGACCCTGCTGTGATAGAACTGAAATACATGGAAAAACTGAAATAGCATCAAGGGCTTGGCTTGCCCTCAGCCCAGGCAGGAAATTCAAGGGTAATATAACACTTTGCTGTTAAGTAATGGCATTGGAAGAAAAGCGTGTTCAGGATGACTTTTGGCTTAAACTAGGAATTTCTGTTTCATTTGCTTCCAAAAAGGACTCCCCCCTTCTCTAAAGTTCTTAACTTGTATTTCAAAAGTCCTTGTAGCTACATAAACATGATATATATACAATCTGGCTTTAAATAAAAGCTGTACGTTGTAGAATATGCTGAAAAGCAAATTTGGGACCTCGAGTCTGGCCACTGAGCTCCATGGTGGCAGCTTTTATTACGTGGAGACTTGAAGCACATTAGAGGCTCCTCTGCTGCCTGTGGCTGTGTGCCCTTGCATGGGTCAGTTGACCTCAGAGATTATAAAAGACTATAATAAAGGTACCTATTTAGCAGAGGTTTGTGAGGATAAAATTGAAGACCACGTTAATAGCTCAGAGTAGGATTTTCTATGGTTCATGGTTGGGTCTATTTCTCCTGACTCAGAGTAGAAAACCAAAGCTGAGTGCTGAATAATTAACTGGACCGTTAACCAACCCATTTCTCCTTTGGTTTTAAGCCCCTTGTGGCAGGAAGCTGAGTGTTAGTAAGAACGGAGTGTTGCCTTCAACTTCAAAGGCTCTCCTGCAAGCTAGAACATCTCCAGATAACTTAGGGGAGGACCGAGAGGCAGATTCAAGGAAACAGGAGGACACTGCAGGGACAGTGGAACTGTCTCCAGATATCTGAAGGATAATGTCAGGTAGAAGAGAAATTAGATTTATTCCGTATGACTCTATAAGTAGAGACAGATTCCAGTTTTATAGACTGAAAACTTCCATTAAAATAGAAGACAGCCATAGATGATGCTATTTTTCAAGGCAGGGGGTTCTTATCTCTAAGGATTATGTCCAAGAACAGTTGTCACCTCCCTGGAAACAATAAAGAAAATTCTGTGCCAGAAGATGGCTACAAAAAGTAGCCTCTGTCCTCCTTCCCCGGGTCAGGGAGACTGCATTTCAGGTGACTATAAAATGAAATGTTTTGCTGACAGGGAAAAACAGCCGTGAAGAGGTGCAAGGCACACACATAAGGGTGCACAGATTGTGCTAATGTAGTAATTTTAACCTTTGATAACAACTGAGCATCATGCCACATTTTGGGGAGGGGTTACAAATGAAAGTGCTCATACTTGGCTGAATGTGTTTTATGGGAGCCTGCAGACTCCGGCCATGTGAAACAGAGCCAAGATCTTAGGCATTAGGTTACCTTTCAATTTTACTTTCTTCTTCCTCTGATTTTGACATAGCAATTTGAACTTGCACCCATGACCCGCTCCCTCCTCCTCCTCCTCCTCCTCCTCCTCCTCCTCCTCTTCCTCCTCTTCTCCTCCATCTCAGTTTGGATCAACTGCTTTTGAAGTCTAATGTTAAAGCTGCTCAGCACATAAACAGGAAGCTGATATTTAGGTGGGAGTTACCAGGAATTTTATACCACTGACCACGAAGGCCAAGACAGAAAGGAAATAGGAAAAACAGTGTAAATACCTGCGTGACTAATGGTTGCACAGCTCAGCTGCTTTTCTGAGCATTTAATGGGAAGTCTCTTGCAGGGGGAAACATCCTTCAATGTTTGGGGACATCATGTGGTATTGGAAGGCCAGATTGAAATGTTTACAGCACTCACTGGGTTTCATGCAGTGGCCACCGCGAGGCCTTTCTGGTAGGCTAGAAAATGCATTTACATGCGTGCTGCAGATCCTGTCTTTGGCACTGCAGTTTCTAGGCCTCTTTTAAGGCTTCGGATTGTTCGGGATTGTAAAGCCACCCCTCTTCTCCTTCACACTGAGAGTGCCTAAGAGGATTTAGAAACGAGTGTGCGTATTTGCACTGTCTTGTTCTGAAGAGGCAGCTGGAGCGCGGGCTGGCTGGCGTAGCCTACCGCGGGTCCCCGAGGACCCCATTGTCCTCCGAGGGGCCGCGGCGGGGCTCCATTGTGCAAGCAGCGGCCTTTCTCTCCTGCCCTCCGGCTCCCCGGCCTGCTGTCCGCCCCCGCTCTAGACAGCTCTCTGCAGCCCGGGATCTCCCTGCCACCGCATTTCCAATGCAGAGGGGCTCCGGGCTCCAGGCTGGCCATCTGCACGCTGAGATTGACAGCAGCCCCCGAGGTCAGTGCCTCCACCACTCTGCTCTGAACAGCAGGCCACCCAGGCCTCGCGAGCAAAACAGGGACATCTGCTCCCCTTAATTTAGAGCACCGGTTCTAATTTCACCAGAGCCCCTTGCTGAACGCTGTCCTGGGGTTCCAGGAGCTGCCCCCACCCGCAGCAGAAGGCTGCCCGCCCCTGGCACTCCAGGCTGGGGAGAGCAGCTGAGAAGGCGGAGCCGGGTCACTCACTCACTTGAACAGGATGACGTCGTGGGGTGGGGGTAGAGTCGGCGAGCCAGACCCCTGAGCAAACATGAGGCTGAAGCATCATGACTGGAGAAAAGTCCTGTTACTGCTAAGGAGGCTGGGCTGGCTGTAGGGACAGTCCCTTCTGCCCTAGAAGATGGATTGTGGGCTCTCTACCTTTGAGGGAAAGAGCAAATGAATGGGCAGAAAAAGCAGAGTTCAGAGAGCTCATTCTGCTTTCTCAGGTTCAGGTCCTTGTGCTGGTAGTTGTAAAGAGAGCCTTGGAATGGTCAAAGCTAAACTTCTGTCTGGACAATCAAACATAATTGAGAGCTGAGAAATGCAATTTAAATTTGTTGTACATGAATCTCACCCCAGTCAGTAGGGCTATTGTTAAAATAACAAATAACGACAAATGCTGGTTAGGATGAGGGACCTAAGTGATGGTGGTGGTGATGTAAGTTAGTCTAGCTACAATGGATGTTAGTATGGAGATTCCTCAATGAGAACCCAGGTATCATACAATTCAGCTTTATATCATGCTTAGGTATGTAGCAGAAGGTCTTCAAACCAGCATATTATAGGCTTTATTGCATATTCTGCTTTTTATTTATTTATTTATTTTGGTTTTTCAAGACAGAGCTTCTTTGTGTAGCACTGGCTGTTTTGGAACTCACTATTGTAGACCAGGCTGGCCTTGAACTCACAGATCTGACTGCTGTCACGGAATGCTGGGATTGAAGGAGTACACCACCACCTAACACACATCCTGTTTATTGCAGCACTAGTCACAATACCAATCAGCCTAGATTCTCCTCAGCAGAGGGTATAAAATATGGTGTATATGTGGGATGAATTTTATATTTTAAAGAGAATGGATAGAACTGAAGACCAACGTGTTTAGCTCAACAAGCCACACTTAGACAACTGTAGCATGCTTGCTATCCTGTAAGAATCTGCAGACACCTGAATATATGTGGTGCACACACAGACAAACAGACAAACAGGAACATACACATAACATTTTTGTTGTTGTTGTTTTAAGACAATTGGAGTCTGTTCTGGAATTCACTCTGTACATCAGGCTGGACTTGAACTCACAGAGATCTATGTGTCTCTGCCTTCCGAGTGCTGAAATTATAGGTGTATACTACCACTGCCTGACCACACTTAAAGTTAAAAAAAAAAAAAGGCACGATGAAACACCTTAATTTGAATCACATTAATAAAAGTATTCTGGGGGCTGGGAAGAGTCTCAGTGGGTAAAACACTGATGCACTGGTATGAGGTTTGAGTGTGAATCCCCAAACCCAAGCAAAAACTGAACATGGCAACATGCATGTATAACCCAAGTGCTCCTCTGTTGAGATTGGAGGCAGAAGCAGGAGGACATTGGAAAGTCTGAGGGTCAGCTCACCTGGAGAGCACAGGTGAACTACATAGACCCTGTTTCCAACAAGGTGAAGGATGAGGACCAACTCCCAGAGTGCTGCCCTTTTCCCCTACAAGTGTACAGTGGCATGTGTGTCTGCAGTCACACACACACACACACACACACACACACACACACACACACACACACACACACACACGGGCAGGGATGGATATGTGGCTCAGTGGGAAAATGTTTGTTTAGCATGTGTAGGCTGTCTCCCAGTTTTATCCCCAATACTGAAAAACAAAATCTGCCAATCCATTCCATTTTATCTATAAGCAAAAGGGTGAGAAATCTGTCCTGTTGTGTATCCATTCTAGACTGTAAGACTGGAAACAGACTGGCACCTTAGTTACTCTTGTGCCTACAACACCTAGTGCACATATTTGAGACTAAATTAACATGTGACTGAAGAGAGGCTGTGACCACGGATGGTCAGAGTCTCCTTTTCTGTGTGGTGACAGACAGGACACTGTGCCCAGAATTGGATACTAATCACATTGTTCCTACTTTTCCTCATAGCCCGCCCCTGACCCCCTATTCCTTCTAGACATGACTGTGAGCCCCTGAATGTCAGATATTAGGCAATGGATCAAGGCAGGGGCTCTTGCCTTTACATACTCTTCTTTGGAGAGCTATTGTGCATGTGGAATTAGCTTGCTGGAATGCTTCAGGTCTTAAACTAGCTGCCAGCAGAAAGCATGCCTGAGTGAGAACTGCGGGGGAGTGGGGGAATGGACGACTCTTTGCACCCAGGTCCCTCTTCTTCACCTCACCCCACCCACTGCATCTTACTCCCCTGTATGCTCCTCCTTCACCTCCTGTCCATTTTTCAGGCCTCAGGTAAGCACACTTCCCTGCTGCCTTGCCTAGATAAGGTTCTTCTATTAAGTGACCATCTAGCTCCTTTGTGCTTGCCCAATGTAACGTTTACCACACATGCAGGTTCATCTTCCTCATTTCTTTGCAAACATTTTGAGGCTATGACCAGCCATTCTGTTTATAGAAAGAGCCACTACACCCTGGCGCAGGGCCTTACCCACCATGCTTCCTCATATTTGTTGAGGTAGTTAAAGAGAATTGTTTGTGCTGTGAGGCCAGACTGCAACTGTGCCACTCTGGGCATCAGCAGGAACTTCATGGACAAAAATGGACATGTTTTAAACTTTCTTATTTCACAGTACCCTGCAGCCTGGAGATTTGTCTTCTGCAGAGTGAACATGAGCCAGGTCCTCCTTGTAAAGGGACACCCTGGCAAATAATTCTCTCAGCTGCAGATGCCATCTCACCTACAATGTGCTCAAGTCCTGCAGTGCCCTGAGCAGAGTGTTTGTATCCAAGGAGCACCATTAACATTCTGCAGCTGGGGATAAGGTTAATAATGCACTCTTTCCCACTCCTCCAGCCCCTTGAAGGTGGGGAAGCTGCTGGAGGAGACATGGGCAAAATCAACTTGTCGGTAGAAGGGTTAGCTCCTTACCTTAGTTTTGTTCTGTTATTGTTTGTTTGTTTATAGCACATAACAAATTAGTTTCTTTGTTTTCAACTGTGAGGAGAAAATTGGTACAATTGATTATTGCACAAATTCTATTTGGTATTGTTAATAAAAACACAGAACCAGATATTAGGGTAAAGCTGAAATATCAGAGAGATAAACAAGCCACAGCCAATTCTCACCCAGTCAACTCCTCGGGCCTACCAGGGTAGATCCTGTCTCCACAAATCCTCAGACTCAACGCCTGAGTCCTCAGCCAACAGGAAAAGAGCACAGGAGAAGCCTTCAACTCCTGCCTCTTCTCGTCTTATCTTTCTTTTTCCTCTAAGCTATCTCAATTCCCGCTTCAACTCTCCTAGTGCTAGCATTAAAGTTGTGTGGTGGATTAAAGATGGGTGTCACCACTGCCCGGCTCTGTTTGGCTTTGAACTCACAGATCCAGAGTGGGGATTAAAGGCGTGCGTCACTACTCTCTGATCTTCCTGGCTTGGCTCTGTGGGTTGCTCTGTCCTGTGATATTTCAGACTATTTTTTATTAAATATAAATATACACTACATCACCACAGTTGATAGAGAAGTTTTCCTTAGGAACTGTGGTTGATATGTTAAAAAACAAACAAATAAACAAACAAAAAACCTTTCCCCTTAATCCGCATGCCAAGCCCCAGAAGATGCTCAAAAGATGTTCAAAGCCTTAGATAATACCAAATCCTGGATATACCAGGATTTTCCCATACATTGTGTCATAGTTAGCTTCAGTTGTCAACTTGACACATACCTGAGGAAAGGAGAACTCAACTGAAGAATTGCCCAGATTAAATTGGCCTGGTGCCATGTCTGTGAGTAGGCATTTTCTTAAATGCTAGTTAATGCAGAAGGGCCCAGCTGACTGTAAGTGGTGCTGTCCCTGGGAAGATGGCCCTGGGCCATGGGAAGGGAGCTGAGCTGGCATATCTCAGCTTTTCTTCATGGTTCCTGCCACTGTTTTTACTTGAGCTTCTACCCTGACTTTATGATATGATAACCTATGATCAGGAAGTGTAAGCCGCATCAGCTTCCTTCCACCAAGCTTATCACAATGTTCTGGTTTGTTTTCTGTTGCTATGGAAAGTACCAAGACAAAAGCAACTTGGGAAGGAAAGGCTGTACTGTAGTTCACACCTCCGAGTCCATCATCGGGAAGTCAAAGCAGGAACCTGGAGGCAGGAACTGAAGCAGAGACCACGAAGGAGTGCTAATTATTGGCCTGCTTCCTCTGCTCTCTTAGCCAAAACAGGACAAACCCCACAGGGCTGGCCTAGCTCACAGTGGGCTGGGCCCTCCTAGAATCAATTATCAATCAAGACCATGCAATACAGATATGCCCACAGGCCAATCTGATAGAGGTGACTCTTCAGCTGAGGTTCTCTCTTCCTGGGGTGTCAAGTTGAAAAACAAGATCAGCTGTCAGGAGCAGCAACAGAAATCAAACTAATACACTTATGTGTGATGATTCATCAACTGGGTGCAGTAAGAGGTTAGCAGTAGGGGCTGGAGAGATGGCTCAGCGGTTAAGAGCACCGTCTGCACTTCCAGAGGACCCAGGTCCAATTCCCAGCACCCACATGGCAGCTAATAACTGTCTGTAGTTCCAGTTCCAGGCAAACACTAAGGCAAATAAATAAATAAATAAAGTTTTTTTTTTTTTTTAAAAAAAAAAAAGAGGTTACCAGTAATTTGTAATAAAATACAGTAAGTATAACATTTTACTGTTATGAAACTTTTTTAAATATTTGAACTGGGCTGGGAAGATGGTTCAGTTCATAAAATGTTTGAGGGAAACATAGAACTCAATGAGTGTAACTATTAAAATTTATGTTTAAAAAATGGCCACACTTGTAATTCCAGTGCTGCAAGATAGAATTGTTCCTGAGACTCAAATCTATGAGCCCTATGTACCAGTGAGATATCCTGCCTCAAAAGACAAAATGGGAAGCTCTGAGGAGCAACATCCAAGGCTAACTTCTGGCTTCCACACATATACACACACATGTGCACATCTACACACATAAAAGGACTCATGAATTGTTTGCTTTCAAAATCTTCTATTAAGTATATTGAGCTCACTGTTAACAGTATCTTGGGCTAGTGCTGAAGCACAATAATATGGAGCTTGACTAACATGGATTTACGTTCCATCCCCAGCACAGAAAAAAAGTAATGAGAGAGATAATCCTAACATTGTTAGGATTATTTTAAAGTTCTCTTATCTATTGAGAATTCTCATGGTTGTTATAAATTTTATTTAAATGCTAGTATTTATTACAGTTAAATGCTCAACTTCCAGAAAGTTCATTTGTGTCATTCCACTTGGCAGGCAGGGACGGTGAGGAACCTCACAAAGGGCTCTTGGTCTGGGGACCAGCTTTTCTCTGCTGGTTGCCTCTGAGCTCCAGTGAGGTCATTGGCACCGCTCTGATAGTTTCTCCAGCTAGGGGAGTTCTGTCTCTTTCACAGCACTTCTGAGATCTTCCTCCAAGTGGAGGGTGGGATTTCATTATAGCTTCTTCTCAAAGCAAGGCAAAGCAGCTGTTGACTGGGGTCTTTCAGAACTGCTGAGTGGCCAGTGGCCATCTCCCCAACAACAGGTTTATGATCTGTGACCACATTTTTTTGTTCAACAGTAGATGCCTGAATTCAATGCAAGATTAAATCAGATTCTGGCTGGTTAGTGCATCTCAGTTTGAACATAAAAGAATCAGTACTAGAGTCTTATAGGGAAAAAAAAATTTTAAGGAGTTCCCAGAAAACAATATGAAAATTCACATTGCTTGAAACTGCACAAAAAAGCTTTCAACTAGACAGAGCTACTTCTAGGAATCCAAAGGTGCCTTGAAAATGAGCGTGGAAATGGCTTCTAAGTCATGGATTTACAACAAAGGGCTTCATTCCTTGGACTCTTTATTTCTTGTGCAAGGGGTTAACTTGAGCTGAGTTTACTTACTAGATGCTTGGAGCAAATCTCTTTTCAGACACATTCATGTTTTCAAACTTTAAGATATGAACCAAATCATATCTTTATCAAATGTTGACTGTGCTCTTAAGTAAATTCAGTGTTGAACACAGTACTGGCCACATGTATTGTGACATCATTTAATTCTTATAGAATTGCTACCAAGAGATTAGTAATTACTAATGGTCTAAAGATTCTAGAAGATGCTTTCAGGACAGAAAGTACACATACTGAAAACCTCTTGGGTACCACCTTGGTGTTTTAGTGTATCTCCTGTTTCTCTCAGTAGCTTCCTACATGCACAGCCCTCTGGGATCCCACCCTGTGCTCCAGTATATTGGATACTTCCAGAATCTTCTCTATAGAGCCTTATGGGCTTGTGCATTGTCTGTCTCAGTAAACACTGCAGAAGGCAATGCTTTGGCAGATGCTGCATGAGTGCTCCTGGACACTTGCTTCCCTTTCTTCCTGGAGGCAGATAGTTCTGAAGCATCTTTCATATAGTCCCTCAGGCAGCTCTTAAAGAGCCAGGAACCCTCCGCCAGGAGTGTGGTCCAACTTCATAACTCATCTTCATATTGGTTTTCCTGTCTTCTGATTCCACTCTCTGGACCACACTTCCCAATAAGTATTTGCACTGGGGCTGTTGTCTCGGGATCTGCCATTTAGCAAGAGGCCACGATAAGCTCAAGTTTTTTTGTTTTTGTTTGTTTGTTACTTTTTTACATTTTTTTTTTAATCAAAGGGAGTCATAGTGTCTGTCTTCACACTTTCTTATCTAAGTCAGTTTAATAAAAGCCAATAAAATAAAAGTTTACCCTTCATTTTGCTGTGTGGGTCTCTATCCAGTTATATGTATTATTAATTCACAGGTGGAATAAGCTTCCTGATACTGTAACACAACGTCAGAAATAAGTATAAGAGAAAATGAATGAGGCTGAAGCCCCACAGGCCTCTCTGAGAACATACCCCAGTGACATAAAGACCTTCCTATAGGTCCTGCCTCTTACACTTTTTACCATCTCCCCATGCTGCCCTGAGAACCAGCTAGTCCAGGTTCAAGGGATAGTGAGACTTTTCTCATGCTCTCAGGGCCCCTCTCAAATCAGGTCCATGATTGGCAGCTGTCCTGGTCAGCCTTAATTGTCAATGTAATAGAACCCAGAGCCATCTAAGAAGAAAAGCCTCAGCTGAGGAATTGTCTGTCTAGAACAAATTGTTCTGTGGACATGTTTGTTGGAGATCATCATGATGTCTAATTTACTAGAACAAGTTCCTAATGGACTCCTCTCTGGGCCTAGAGTAAGAGCACCTTTATGGTCTGTGGAAGGCACAAGGCTAGGAATGGGGGGTCCTCAAGGGCTTATTGGAGGCCTACTAAGAACTAAGAAGCACGATGGGGTAGCCCCCCTCCTCTTTGGTGGTCTAACAGGCATAGGGCACCAATAAGGGAGTGCTGGGCAGATCTGACAAGAAGAGCCAGAAACTCAATCATGCCACCCACTCAGGTGCCTAGAAATTGACAAGATTAAAGGAAGAATTTCAGATGAGAGAGATGCACATTGAACAGCTGAATCAAGGCCATTGTGTTAGACCTTCCAAACCCACCAGGAGAGAAGCGTTCATTTTTTTCAGCTACTGAGAAAACTTCGGGAAAACTACCCTCAAGTATTGGTCCTTTTAAGTTATTGTCTTGACTCAAGGGAAATTTCCTTAATCTAGGCAGCCACATCAATACTATTTATATGGATGCAGCAGTCAGGGGATGTTTGCGGCCAGGCCATGCTCTCCACCTTGATAGTAATGGACAGACCCTCTGAAGCTGTAAGCCAGCCCCAGTGAAATGTTTTCTTTTGTAAGAGTCTCAGTGGTCATAGTATCTCTTCACAGCAATAGAGCAGTAGGTAAGACATGGACCTTAGCATCAGAATCACTATCTGAGAACTTCTATGACATTAAACCTACTCTTATTAGATCAGCTTTCAGTCTGAGGACAAGGGCAAAGACAGGCCTGACAGGGGCTTTTGCTGGTCGTGTAACTCGTAGGTGATGCTTTGTGAGGTCACCTTAAATCAAAGCCTCTATATGGTGATTAAACCTAAGAGTCTAGGAATAAAAGAGTGGAAACTGGACTGGTCTCCCAAACCTCTCCGATGAAATAGCTGAAAATCCTCAGGACTAATCTGTGAGGCTTCCAAGGCTCTCATTCCTAGGACAGGAATGCTGCTGGTTGGGCATCCAGTGGCAGTCCAATAAACTATACCTCTGGCTAATCTAAGAATGTTCCTTGTTCCAATGGACCAACTGGCAAAGAAGAGGAGTGACCACATTGGAAGGGATCGTTGAATTTGATCATCAGGCAGAGGGATATAAAACCCGAGGGATCTGCTGAGGACTTTTGGTCCATCTCTCAGTTTTGGAAGAAAAGAGACTATAGCTTGAGAAAAACAGAAAGGCAAGTAACTCCCCCTCAGGAATTAGCCATTCTTGTCACTGGGAAAACATCAGAAATGGTATTTGTTGCCACTGGGAAGAATCCTCAACAGATAAGAATGAGGGTGAACATCTGTTGACACCTTGGGATCTGCCACATCACTGTAGTCTTGTTCTTCTGTTCCCAGGGGGAAGCACAGGTCACTGCTTGAAAAGCTTTGATTAAACCTCCCCCCAAAAAAGGCATGTCCTGTGCTGCACTCAGAGAGTGGATTGTAGCTGTGCTTTGATGCACTGCCCAGATTCCTACTCAGGAGGATTCCTGTCTAGGAACGAAGGCCTTTTCCCCCACATGCTGAGTGCAGGCTGAAGATGGCTCTCGGCTGTTAGATTTGCCTCACTAAAGCATAACATCTGTTGTGGAGGTCACATCTGCCAGGAGGATCCTATCTCAAATGGCCAGTGTTAAGGTGGGAACTGTGACCTGCTAGAACAGATATGGAGCAGCTCTCAAAGATGCTCTGTGGATTGGCTGGATCTTTTTGCTGGGCACACATTACATGTTAATGTCCCCGCTGCTTCATTTTGGTTACCAATCCCCCTTCATCAAATATTGATACAAGGAACACTTTTTAAATTTTATTTTAATGTGTTGCACAAATTCTGGTTGTACTGAAAGAAACTCAGAGCCAGGTATCAGGGAAAGGCTGAAATATCAAAGAGAGAAACACCCCCGTCAAATCTCACCCAGCTATCTTCCGGCTTCCTCAGCCTCGATCCTCCATTTCTAATGCCTCATCTGTCTTCCTACGCCTGCCTTAAACACCTACTTTGCCCAGCTGTATCACATCCAGGTTAAGATTAAAGGTATGAGCTACTACTATTTGGTATTTAGCCTTGATCTCACAGAAACACAGAAAGATCTCTGTGTCTGGAGTTATGGGATTAAAGGCAAGGCACCACCACTGCCTGCCTGGGAGTCTGGAACTGCCTCTGTAAACCAAGCTAGCTTCAAACTCAGATCTGCTGGGATTAAAGGCATAGGTCACCACACCCCAGTCCCCATGCTGGGATTAAAGGTGTGTGCCATCACTGCCTGGCTGTTTGGTCTTGTACTCACAGAGATCCTCTGGAATTAAAAGTGTGAGTCACCAGTGCTCTGTTATGCCTTGAACTCACTGAGATCCAGAACGATCTCTGCCTCCCAAGTAATGGAACTAATGGTGTGTGCTACCTCTGCGTGGCTTGACTATGAGTGGATCTCTTCTCTAATATTCCAGACTGGTTTTATTAAATATGTGACATATCACGACATTTATTTCTTTTGAATGTGTGAGATTAGAAGCATGTGTGCCATGGTGCATGTGTGCCCATCAGAGGACATCTTGCAGAAGTCAGTTTCTTCTTCTACCATGTGGTAATGTAACAGCGATTTTTTTTTCTTTTTCAACAAAAGTTGCTGGTTAGCATTTTTAAAAAATATGTATTTAATTTTTTACATTTACGTATAACATCTTAGGGGAAAAAACAGCAGAGAACTCAATCCCACACACCTCAGAACCCCAAGCACACATTATAAAACAGAATTTTCAGGTTTGGTGGCAGGTTTCCTTATTCCTAGGAACATGACTCGCAACAGCCTATGAAATGTGAGTCAATAACAAATGTGATGATTTATGTTTCCAGGCTGATAAAACCAAGAAAAATGTTGATTATGTCCACTTTATTAATATGTAATTCAGATATAGGCTGAGCTCCACACTCCACAGGCTGTAAAAACTTACAAGCACTGTTTGAATTCACCCATCTTGATGGATCTTTCCTAAATTGGGATTTCATATCTACCCAGCAGCACCTTCATAAAGTCAGAAATTGACATATGAAAAAATGTTATGGAATCCACTAGTTTGATATCTAATTAAAATTATAATATATTTTAAAACTGGAGTTTGAACAGAAGTATCCTGCAGAGGTGGACAATGCTGATTCCCAGAGGATGGGGGTTATTAAATGAAAATCTCAATGCCAGGCATGGGATGCCTCTCTACAAATAATGGGTCAGAGAAGCCCCAGAGGCACCCAAGCAGACCAGCCTGTTGCCATTGCTTTGTTTTTCCTCCGAAAGTAGTGGTGAGACTATTGCTGAAGATAACATTCACTTTAGATAAAGGATATAGAAAAATCAGCCTTGGCCAACCAGGAAGCTCTCTCCCTGCTAGTTAGCATCTGCAGTGGGTGATGCAGTGTTGTGCAGTGATATGCAGCAATATGGTGCAATGGTGCCATGAGTATTATGGTATTTACTGACCTCTTTCTTACTGAATATGAGGCCAGATCCACAGGAGGGATTTTCATGCCTGGTACTACAAATCTGGTCCAAAGACTGTGACTGAGCAGATCACAGGCCCTTGGGGACAGGGAGGAGAAACCTACCATTGTTTTGGTACATGTTCATGCTGTCAAACTGCCTTCTAGATACTTACATTTATGCTCATAGATTTGTGTTTTTCTCAGCTTTGGTTAGAGACATGTCTTTTCACAATGGGTAGTTCTTAATGCAGAGACTCATAACTGGTCCGGGGGTGAGTATAAGAAGCTGTGAGCACTCATCTAGGGATGAGTCATCTACAGCAGCCTCCTCATTCAAGGCTCAGGAAAGCATGTGAGAGCTAGTGGGTGTGGAGGAGATCTGGGAAGGCTGACTCCTAGACACCATGGTTGTTACATGTATTAACTCACTGAAACGTGATTACCTTCACAAGATCTATGTAAGATCAAGCCAGTCAAAGTTCCAAATTGGAAGGGTAGAGGGCTGCTATTGGCAGTTGGTGGCTGCTGAAGATGGGAGACTGACTCTCCTCTAGGAATATGGTCACTTGTAGGTTGCCCACGGCCCGGTGGACAGCCCCACACTCCCACCTACACATGTATGGGCAGCACTAACTGTCTTATGGCTTATTAAAAAGAAAAAGAAAAAAAAAAAGAGTAGAGAGATGGCCCAGCGGTTAAGTAGAGGACCCAAGTTCTGTTTCCAGCACCCACATCAGGCTCTCAATTGTCTATAATTCCAGCTCCAGGGGACCTGACACCTCATCCTTGCACCTCTTTAGGCCTCAGAAGACACATTGAAGGCACATATGCAATCACATATACAAACACATATGTGACAATAAAAATAAAATAAATCTGACAAATAAAAAAAAGCACATGAAGTAGAGAGTGAGACATCCAGGGGCCCTAGGGGTAGTTGGAGGAAGGTACTAGTAGGAGGATATGGTCAAATATATTATATAAGCGTAGGAAATTTCAAATAATGAATAAAATATTATTTTTAAAAAACAAAGGAAGTATTATCATCTACCCTGTTATCATCTGCTTTGTCACATGTCTGTTAGCTGGATAGGGGTCCCCACACAAATTGGACCTGTAGTCTGCTTCTCCTCCCACACATGAGACTGCTGGAGGTCTCCGGAGCTGCTGGAGAAGAATTCTCTTCGGGGGCAGGCCTATCGGATAAAGATGCTTACTGCCAAGCTTGATGACCTGGGATTTATTCCTAGACCTATAAGGCAAAAGGAATGATTTAATTCCCACAGCTTCTTCTCTAACACACAAACAGAAATATACACACATTTTTACGAGAATTTTTTCATAACCCAAAGTTACTGATGTGAATAGGTAGTTCAGGAAGTCTCTCCAATGGATTCATATAAATCCCCCAGGCACACAGCGCAATGGAAGCTGGGTAGGTACACCTTGACTTTTGACTTGTGTGAAGCATGATGGAGCCTTGTTTCCTTGTGATTTATCTAGGGCAGGTAACCTTGCTTTTCTACTTTAGGTCAGTCCCTTCCCTGTTTTTCTAGAAGAGCATGTGAGCTAATTGATATTTAGAATGCTGTCATAGCATGTGGTCCCTGGAAGGCCACACCTCAGATACAACCCATTGCTTCTTCCTTTCCCCATTCACTCCATACCTCCATCCTTCCTGGCTGTGTGATCTTGACAATTTCATTAGTCTCTGATTTCAAAAACCAATGGTTAAAAATTGCTTTTTAACCATGCTCACTCATGCCTTATTCGTGGAGGGCCTCAGAGGCAGGGGCATAGGCATTTGGCATGGAGGTGTGGGAGAGCCAGACAACATGGGCAAGTGATTCAGCCCAGACACTGTGAGAGTCTGGGTCAGGACCCACGTTCTCTGGGCTACTGGCTTTCACAGTAGGTTAGGTTGTCTCCCACAGGCTGCATTCACAGCTCATTTAGCCCAGGCCCGGGGAGTTGGTCTGTGAGGCTATTGCTCACCCTTGGTGTTTGTCTCATCAACACATGGTTGGATGTCAGAGCATTTGTGGGAGTATTTTTTTTTTCTCTTCCTTTTGAAAATATTTAAATTTCCCCTGACATTTTCCATTAAAAAAGCTAATATTCAGAAAATTTAAGACAATGTCTCTATATTTGGGCAATGTCCATAGTCTGTTTTCTGTTGCTGTAACAGAATGCCTGCAGCTGAGTAACTTAAAAGGGACAGAGATTTTGTTCTCATAGTTCTGGTGTCTGAGGAGTCTAAGAGTCTGGCATTGGATTGTGGGGAGGGCCTTCCTTAGTGTCTCAGTATGGTGGAGGACTCCATGGTGGGAAAGCATGCAAGGTAGGAAGAAAAGCCGAGCTGAGCTCAAGACTTTGTCAGGAGTTCAGTCCAAGACAAGCAACCTAACAGCCTTAAGCAATTCACAGTCCCACTTCTTCCATTTCAGCATAGGGGTTGGGGAGATGGAAAAAGGGTATCCAAATTACAGGAACTTTATTGTGCCATTCCCAACTCTGATCAGCCATTTAATGGCTGCTTTCTTGGGCTCCCTTCTCTTCTCATACGAGATTTAGGTACTTGTGTGTTTGTAGGTGGAATAACAAGAGGCCCCAAGCTGAAAGCTGACTCATTTGAGGCTTTTCTCTTTATTTGGGTCATAAGACTCTTCCTTAATCCTTCATGTATGGTCTCTGTAAGAATCTAGAATGCGGCCAGGTGTAATTGGTTTTCAAGAAGTGATTATGGGAACTCTAATCTAAACAACCAACAGATCATACTATCGTGGCATATTGGGAAGTGGTGAAAAGTAGGAGGTGGGGGTCTACCTGGAGGAAGGAGGTCATTAGGGCTTATTACTGGGTATTTTATTATAGCCTGTTAAGTTCCTGTCTTAGTTTCTATTTCCTAGCTCACATGAGATAGGCACATTTGCCTCCATTCACTCCTGGGCTATCTTACACACAGACACAAAAGGCATCTGAACCATGAGCCGAACCAATCTTTACTCCCTACTTGTGTCATGAATTGTGACCTAACATCTAAAAAACAACCAATGAAGATATAAAGTATTACATTTACTGATCACTAGGACAAATCTCACTTAAATGAAATGAAATGTTTCTGATGTGCCATTTTGTAAAAACTCTGGCATTTATATTTATGTTCAGCAGAGATACTAGTCTATAGATTTTGTTGTTGTTGTTATGTTTTATCTGGTTTTTACATTAGGGTGATGTTAGTGCCATAAAATGAATTTTCAAGAGTTTCCAACCTTACAAATTTTTGAAACAGATGGAAAAGATTTTTTATTAATATTTATTAATAAATATTTATTAGTACTTTCTTTAAAAGTTTGGTAAATTCATCAATGAAGTCACTGTCCTTGTTTTTCTCTGTTGAGTGATTTTTTTTTTACTAGTGATTCATTGTTTTGTTTCTTTTGTTTCATATTTGGTACTGTTATTAGTGTTTGGAAAAGGGTCTCATACACACTGGGCTTACCTCAAATGCTGAGGCTGCCCTTGAACACCTGATGCTCTTGTCTCCACCTCCTAAGTGCTAAGATTATACACATGCATCACCACGCCAGGTTCAATCTTATTACTTATTATTGTTCAATCTAAATTTTTTTATGTCCTCGGTGCTCCATTTTGGTAAGTCAAAATTCAAAAAAAAGTGTCATTGGATTTAGGCTTTCCTGTTAGCATACAGTTGTTCATAATAATCCCCATTGTTATATTTAAAACTTGCCCTTAAATGTTTGTTTATTTAAAATTACATTTATTTGGAGGTTTCCTTAACTTTTTTCTAAGTAATCTTAGAGGTTTCTCAATATTATCAATAAAAAAAAATCTTTTCTATCACACACACACACACACACACACACACACACACACACATACACAAGAAGAATCTAGAATACATCTCTTTCTATTGCAAGACTTATGCAACCAGAAACATATTCTTTCTTTTTAATGCTGTTTCTGTGGCTCTAGGACAGTGATGATGTGAGGTTGAACCTTTGTTTCTGTTGGCAGAGTCAATAATTGCTTCCCAAGTTTCCATGCTAGATTCAAGAAGATCTTGTGCTAGGCAAAAATACTGGCCTTGCAGAGCACCAAAGTCAAGTGTGTAAGGAAATGGGATTGTTGTCCAATCATGTTATTTCAGGAGTATGGCGTGTGTGTTAGTGAGTGAGGGGCTGTTGGGGTGGGTGTCAGCATTAAGGAAAGCAATCAGGAGATGATGGCTGTGCGGTCTCTAAAATAGTAGGAATTTATCAACACATTTACATTTAAAGCTAATGGCAAGGCCATTTGTCATCTGTTACCTTCCTGCCCATATTCTTTTAACCTAAGTTCTCTGGGCTCCCTAGCCAGGCCTTTTCTTCCAGGTTAGAGTCTACTTTCTGTAATCTCAAGGACCTACTGGATATTGTCTAGACCCTTTGGGTTCATGGTATCTCATCTCTGTGGCTATATACATATGATCATTGTGTCTCTAAAGGTCTTGCTCAAACCCACAGGATCCAATCAGCTTCCCTGATGAATTCTCTTCTGGTCCCTTTATTTCCTCCTACTCATAACATGAGCTTTCAGCGTGTAATGCTAAAGACCTACATAAATCACACTGGCATAAAGTATGATTTAGCTGTCTATAGGTAAAAATAACACAAAGGAAAGTGTCAGAATTTTCCCCCACGTTCTTCCCTAAAGACAGAAAATGATGTGCTCACAGCATTGAATGTCAACAGGGAAGTCAGCCCAGTGGTGTCCATCTGCTTTAGCCAATGTTCTTTCAGCCTCCACTGCTGCTGTGTCAGTGTGGCCTGTCACAATGATGTCAAGATTTGGTTCTTTATGGGACTTTAATGCTGCTTGGAGATATGTGTGTTTGGATGAGAGAAGTACAGAATGAGCTTACAAACTACTGTGAGCTTTTTCTATTTTAATTTGTGGGAATGTGTCCATCTTTGTACTTTAATAGAAGAATAGTTAAGAAGGATTGGAGAAATGGATCTGTGGGTAAGAAAGCTTGCTCTAAAAACACAAAGTCCTAAGTTTAAATCTCCAGCACCCACATATAAGGCATGTATGTCTCTAATCCCAGTGTCGAGGGTGGAGATACAAGAATCCCAGTAGCTGACTGGCCAGCCAGCCTAGCCAAAACAGCAAGCTTCAGGTTCACTGAGAGACCCTGTCTCAGGGGAATAAGATGGAAAGAAATACACAAACACACACACACACACAAACACACACACACACACAAACACACACGTGCATGCACATACACAGATCTCTTTCTCATATTCACAGGCCCATGTGTGCACATGCATACAAAAAAGAAAAGAATAAGTAAGCAGGATAATAATAATCTTATACTTGTGTATAATATTGTAGGGTTCATATAGAAAATGAATGCCACTTTTTTTTGGAGACACCTTTCTGAATCCTTAGAGTTGCTATGGCCTTGGTTTGTACACAGTGCATCTCTTCATACATCTAGTGCTGCATATATCATGAGGGTATTGTGGCAGAGCTTATGTGCCTGACTCCTAAGCAGGCCTCTTCATTTGTTTGCTTCTGTGATATGACTCATCATAGAGTTCAACTCACTTCAAAGATACTCAGACAAATAAATGGTATTTCTGTATTACACATTTGATAAAAACCTATTGTATTACTCTTTTATTATGATAAAGAAACATAAAGCCAATAACTAAAAATATATTTACAGGAGAAAGTTTAAAATTCTGGGAAGTTTAAAATTTTCCTTCAAAATCTTTTATCCCTGGAATAGATAATAACAAATAAAAGTTAGTCATATAAATTTTGGCCAACATTTTTTGCAGTGATGTGAAATTAATGGACTCCAGCTTTTCCATAAGAGTTTGAAAAGAAGTGGTATCCCAAGTTCAGAAACATGTGGAGCAAATAGTTGATACATGAATTATGGAGTATTAGGTAATTCTCTGGGCATATTCTTCTCATCCTTAAAGTTAATCTCTGAGATATGCACTGTAATAATAGATCCAATTGAAAAAGTATTTCTGGCACTAATGCATAATGCATAAAATATGTGCGTATAATCTGAAGGCTGAAAAATAGATCATTCTTTAGGTCAAAGAATGATATGAAAGTTTCTGCCACTTTAGGAGACTAGAATGTGGGCATCTATGGGCTTAGCTGATTTTAAAGACTGATTGATAAACTGTTCAATGAAATATGAATACTTACTATGGCAGTTCACATCCTATTTCAGTGGTGAGGAGTAGCTTCTTAAAGAAACACATACATCAGGTAATGTCAAGCATTATACAGTGAGTGGAAATTGAGGTTGAAGGGTCCCTTCTCTAGTAGTTACTAAACTGGACTTTAATCTCTAAGAAAAGGCAAAAATGATAAACAAAACTTGCTCTCCATAGTAACATGCATAAGAAGGTAATTATTTTTCTTCACATTTTCAAATCTCAGAGTTTAATAGCATAGTATATGCATTGCCTCAGGCCCACAGTTCCTGCAGCTGGTCATTAAGAATGAAAAAATGCCCACTCTACCAGTCATTATTACTAATAAAATGCAACTTACAAGCCCTATGAACAAAAGAGCTCCAATGTTGGTGGAAGGCAGGAAGGCATACCTTGACTATGTGGTGGGATCTTGGCATAGACAGCAAGGACCCTAGGGCACCTGGCCCAAAAGCCAGGCATGCATCCGGAGAGCCATGTTCACCAGGAAACCCGTTTAGTAATGATGAATTAGACTCAAGAGAAATCACTCTGTCATCAGAGCACCCCAGCTTCTGTAGGATTTTTATAGGAGCAAAGATTTCTAGGTGAACCCTATACCTGTTAATGCCATTTTAACTGCTGTAGAGCAGCAGTCCTCAATCTATGGATCACAAGCCCTTTGGGGTTGCATAGCATATATAAGGTTCCTAACATTAGCAAATTTATAGTTGTAAAGTAGCAACAAACTAATTTTATAATTGGGGGTCACCCCAACATCAAGGACTGTATTATGGGGTTGCTGTATGACCACTGCCTGAGAGGTTCACTGTGATATACCAATTTAAAAATCTGGGCTTGTGGTATTATTTCTTTTCTAAAGAAAGACAACAAAGTGGATTATTGTGAAGGCATAGAGGGGGAATTTACTTACTAATGTGAGCTTCTTTTTGCCTGTGCAGAGCATTGACTGCATTTAAGAACACTTGAGAAAAATCAGTCCACTTGAAACCAAAACCTTTTTTCTGGCCATAAAAACCTCTTTCCAAACCTCAGTATACCTGTGTGGCTTACACTAGACAGGTGCCAGCCCCAGAGTTTCACCTGGCTGCTTTGATAACATTGTCCCCAGATGACTTGTGTTAATGAAAGAAAAAATATGTACCAAAACCTAGAGCTGACCTAGGAGGCTCTAAATTTAGATTGGCTTTTCCTTCCAAAGAGAATGTGTTTGTAAACCAGTTTTCGGAAGAGAAAGCAAACATTTTCCCACAGAACCACTGTAATGCTGCTGTGCAACTTCACCCCAACAACCAAACTCTACATGGGCAAAAAATGTTTTAATTGGGTCCACTTCTTCACCATTGTTCAGCCGCATATATTATCTGCTTAGATGCACCTCTGTGGGATAGTTGGCAGCTGGACCACCATGTGCAATGGTTTCCTAGGAAAAGAGTCATGCTTGTTCTTGGTGGGAAGAACTGCCCAGTTGCTAAAGCTTGTGGCAAAGAGAGATCGCCTTAAGAGTTCTGACAATGTCACCCAGAAGCATAAAGAATTAGCTTTTTCTCTGTAAAGGACATTTTTGAATCTGATATTTGTACTTTGGAAACTGTAAGCTCTTAATTGAGAAAGTATAACAACTCTGTCAAGCTAATGGTGAACTCTGTGGAGTTTAGACCAGGAAGCTGAATAAGACAACATAAACAATAAAGCAAAATTAGAATGCAGATTTACACAGAGATAGACCTTGGGACTAAGTTCTTCATAGCAGGGCTGTTAGTAAGACCAGCCTTTCCAGCCCTGAAACATGGCAACAAAATGTATCTGGAATGGAAAAAACAACAGAATTCAGCCTCAGGCAAGGGTGATGTCATTTCCAGGAAGCATATAAGGGCCACATTCTAGCTACTTAACAACTCCCAACTCTTTCCCCTCCCCTCCC
>PVIH01000094.1:0-43563 GCA_004025045.1 Sigmodon hispidus
ACAAACTACAGTCTTCTATGATAACCAAACTCACAGTCATGTTAGCTAAGTTTTTTTAATATACAAAATATATTTCAACTAAATAAATAGACTTCAAACACTTCAAAGATCTACAAAATGACATATTATTTTAAAAACTTACTTTTCTAAACAGTGAGACAAGTCTACCCCTAACAATAAAAATCTACTGCAAAAAAAAAAAAAAAAAATCAACAAAACTCCATATAGACTTTATTTTCTTTACGACAATAGTTAGCCACTAAACAAAAATTTGCTCGTCTCAACTGCTTAACAATATACTATATTAAACTAAACATACAAGATCCATAACAAAAGATCCCTAAACTTTGACAAAACCAAAATAGTCCTTCAACTTCCTGCTCCACAGAAAAAAATTGTCAAACACTCTACAAAATACATACCAAAAAAAAAAAAAAAAAAAAAAGCCAAAATAAATATAGTTGTCCTTCCAATTTTCTGCTTCAAAAAAATCTGCCAGAGACTCTAGGCCTATAGGCTAAAGATAAATGCCTCAAAGTTACAGAAAAACTTTAAGTAACTGTTCAGACAGCCAGATGTCATCTCTGTCATTTCTAGATTTTAAAAGTTGCTTATACTTCATATTTACTCAAATATTATATCCTTTCATAGTCTTTGACATAATTAAAAACTAAATAATTATAATTATACTTTT
Organism: Sigmodon hispidus; assembly: GCA_004025045.1. NCBI lineage: Eukaryota > Metazoa > Chordata > Mammalia > Rodentia > Cricetidae > Sigmodon > Sigmodon hispidus. The sequence continues at coordinate 695 of PVIH01000094.1, forward strand.
CTTTAGTTATAATAAATAAATTAAATATAAAACATTAAACAAAAATAAAATAAATAATGTATTTAAAAATTTAAAAATTTATATTTAAAAATTGTAACTATTTCTTACTTAACAGCTGTTTTATTATATATAATTTTACTATGTTAAAATTAAAACCTTACCTTTAATTTCAAAAAAAAAAAGAGAAAAGTGTTGTGGGATGTCTCTGTGTATGATGTTAATATCAGATAATAAAGAAATTGTTTTGGCCTATGGCAGAGCAGCTTAGAAGCAGGTAGGAAATCCAAGCATAGATAAAGAGAGACACAATCCAGCCACCCAAGAAGCAATATGTAATGGAGTATAGGTAAACCACTGGCCACATGGCAAGACAGATTAATAGAAATGCACTGAGTTAAGGTGTGAAAGCTAGCTAGCAATAAGCCTGAGCCATGGGCTGAACAGCATGTAAATAAATAAGCCTTTGTGTGACTGATTATTTGAGACCAAGCAGGGCTGAACCTGGGGCTAGGGCAGGCCACAGGTAGGAGAGATTCATCTGGGCTGAGGGGCTAGGCTGGGCCAGAAATGTCATACAACAGTTCCACAGGATCTGCCAGTCCCCTAGAAATGGGGACAGAAAGTTCAGGGAGGCCACAGCAGAAAGTCTGCTACAGAGGTGAGGATGAGACTGCAGAAATGGATGAGGCAAAGGTGAAGATCAGCACTTGGCTTAACTGCTCCAGGGACCAATTATTTTAAAAAAAGACCTAATAATACTCTCTCCTTTTGTAATCCCTTTCTGTGTCAGGCCAGACTTTCTTCGTGTACTTTTCATTCTTCCACAGATGAAGATAATATGAGAACAGCACACGTTAGTAATGTAATTACTGTTTTTGCTTTATAAAATAATTCTGTGTCTCTTAAAAGAACACTGATGCTAATAGCTGGCAGTTTATTACCCTTTAGGCATTTCTTTTTAGATTTGTTTTTATTTTATTTGTGTGGGTGTTCTGCCTGAGATATGTATGTGCACTACATGCATGCAAGTGCCTGAGGAGATCAAGCAGTCATTTGATTTACTAGAAATGGAACTATGGGTGGCTGTGAGGTGTCCTCTGAGTGCTGGGAATTGAATCTGAGTCCTCTTAGCTACGGAACCGTATCTTCAACCCCTTAATAACCTTTTTTGAACTAATGAGTGAATATATACTGTCATTTTCCTTTATTTGTTGCCAGACAGGATTTCTCTGTGTAGCTCTAGAACTTCCTCTGTAGACCAGGCTGGTCTCAAACTCAGACATCTACCTGTCTCTGCCTCCTGAACACTGGGATTTAAGGCGCTTGTCACCACTATTTTGGGGCATCTGGCTTTTCCTCCCTTGTTTTAAATTTCCAATGAGATAGATGATGACATGGAGAGCCTGGTGTTATCCAAGGCTCCTGGGAGGCCTGAGAAAGACTTAAGGGTATATGTGTCTGGAATGCAAAGAGTTTAAGGAGGGCTACAGCCAGACAACAACCAGTCCCTTGACCCCTTAAAACAACCCACAGTACCAGCTGCCATTGATCTCTGCAATGGATGGTGCTGAACTCAGAAACCCTCGATCTGCTGAAAGGCTAGCTGCTCTTCTAGTCTAACCTGAGTGGGGACATGCTAAGTGTCAGGTCCAAGTTCACTCCAAAGAAAAACAAACTGAAGCTACCAAGTGTTCCCCAGTTTAGTAAAGCCAGTGTCAAGAACAGGAAGGCCAAGGCTCCTCTGCCCATCCCACCCAGCTGGTGACATATTTACTGCATAAAGTAACAAGTGGCAAAAATCACCCTTTCTCTAAAACTTTTCCTTGGTATTTTCCAAAGTTCTGATAATTTCCAGAGCTTTTCAGAGGTTTGGTTTCAAACTTCCTACAGAAAGTACTAATATGCTTACAATTAAAGAAAAGAAAATTCTACATTTTAGGGTTTAACTCCATTTCTTAAATGCTCAACTTCTAAACTGCTCCAAAACTAACCTATTTCCTTCCGCTGCCCTCAAATGCTTTCCTGTACACTCTGAATCTTCAGCATCTAAATTATTCCTCTTCTTATTCAAATTTATGATTCCTAAGTCAGGGCCACTTGATCTTTACTTCCAGTCTAGGCCACGCCACACCCAAGCACCACCTGTCTTCCAACTGCGCCCATACAGTCCACACAGAATTGCTCTACAAACTACCCCGTTACATGCTACAATAATTTCCCCTCAAAACTCTTGTTTTTCAGCCTGTGAAAAATTTTATGAACAGAAAATATAGCAAAAAATGGGTAAGTTCAAATCAGCTCAAAATCCACTACAGACTTAACATTACCAAGATGTCTGTTTAATAGCCATAAGATGGCAAATGTAATGTTACATGCTGCTTATTTTAACTAAGAAAGACGAATGAAAAAGACTTAAAAATAGTATTATGTAAAACATACCTCAATAAAGTTATTAAAAATAATATATTGGAGGCTTGCTCCTAATCAGTTAAAAACACAAATAAATATAACTAATGAACACTAAATCGTTCAAATATTTTTTAAAATTATACATATAAAAATACATATTTATATATAAATATTCATTAATTGGTATGCAAATCATTTAATGCTTCCAAATCATAGTTATATAAATAATTAAACTATCTTGTTTCACCAATGTCTTCAAAGCTAGCATGTACACATTCTATTAAATGAGGCATGCCACCCAGAGGATAACAATATCATCTGGTTATCACTATTATTTTAACATCGGGTTCCAAACTCAGAACATGTCTAATTACTCACTATTATTTACACTGAAAACAGACTGTTTGCAACTGATAATGATTACAACAAGTTCATTTGAGCACTGACAGAAGATAGCAAAGTTGGTATGTCCAAAGAGGAGAATTTTTCAAATCAGCTTGTAAAACCTCATGCTAGAAACAGGGCGGGGTGCAGAGGCACATGATGAAAACTGGAGTGAGCTGGCAGAGATGAAAGGAATCTTTGCTGTTGCAACGCAAAGCAGAATTTTAGCCAACTATATTTAAAACACATACAGGCAGAGAGAGTAAGCTACTCATGGTCACAGTAAGAGGCAGGACAAAGTGGTACTGATCTCTTTTGACAAACAAATTGCTTGAAATATTGCATGACTTGCTACACAACACTGTTATTACTTTCAACTGAAAGATAGGTCCAATTATGACATCAATACAAGCTCTCTTTCAGAATGGAATGAAAGAACAGTAAATCCCAGTGGACACCGGAGTTCTCTAGCAGAGATGATGTAATATACAAAAATAGAAATCCTCCAGCAGAAGCTGAAACTTGGGTAAACAGCACATTGCATGCTATTCTCAACTGCCTTGCATGAATTTTCAATGCATGCTGTTAATAGCGTGAGAAATCATTTCATGCTTTAAATTATTTTGGGATTTACATTTCAACGCCTATTTATGCTCTAAAGGTTAATTTCTTAATACATACTAATAAAATCAACATAAATACCTAATTACAATTGAAGAAAGAGAAAAGGCCATCTCTAAAGCAAGGAAGGGGACACAACCCAGCAGTTCTAACAGGCTACAGTTTGCCAGAAATTGCAGTCTAAGGTTCACTACCATTTCCTCCACCTATTGTTTAGAGACCTTTCTGTCAGGACCTTCTGTAAGATTTAAAATGCAACATGTCCTGAGTGAAGAGAGACCAGTTAACCTGCTGACAAGGAGAATGTAAAGGATATATTTTACATTCTCAAAAAACACCAGTGAAACCCAAAGCATCCATATGCATAAAACTGATAGCAGCTAGCAAACTTTACAGGGTGGGGTGGTACATATCTCTCCTCGCTAATATTCACTCCACACCCTTGTCTGTCCGTCTTCAATATTGGGATACTTCCATATTTTTATTGAGCTTTCCTGAACTCAAGAATAATCTGCTTTGGGCTAAGGATGTGGTCAGCTGGTGAAGTGCTTGCCTAGCATGAATGTACGCCCCAGTACAGCAGAAACTGGGCATGGTGATGCATGTGGGAGATCCTAGGGCACTGGAGATGAAGGCAGGAAGATCAGAGGTTGAAGGTCATCCGCACTGACAGCTATAGGCCAGCCTGGGAAAGAAAGTGCTCAACTCAAACAAATCGCCCCTCACAAAGCCTTGCTTCAAACTAATCTACCTCAAACTAAACCCCAAGTGTTTGTACTTACATATGGGGAAACCAATAAGCATTACTGTGCAGAAAAGCACCATGGGTAAGCCGACTAAAATGAATGAACTAGAGGAGCGGTTCTCAACGTTCCTTCCTAACGCTGCAACCCTTTAATACAGTTTTTCATGTTGTGGTAACTCCTAACCATAAAATTATCTTGTTGCTACTATATAACTACAATTTTGCTACTGTTGTGAATCGTAATATAAATAAATACCTGATATGCAGGTTGAAAACTAGAGACACTTTAAAGTTTTATTTTTATTACATACCTATTCTCTCTTTTCAAGATTTATGCATGTGTATGGGTGTTTTGCTTGCCATGTATATCTATGTACCACATGTGTGGCTGGTGTCCACAGTGGACAGAAGAGAGTATCAGATCCCCTGTAACTGGAGTTACAGATAGGTATGATTTTCATGTGGGTGTGGGCCTGAGACAAAATGGGGTCTCTGCAGTAACTTTTATTTTTATTAAATTTCCTAGAATATTAAGAACTTCAGAGTTTATCTTAGTTCATGTTACTGACATCTAACTTAAAGTGTGTTTCTTACAGTTAAACCTGCATCAAACTAAGGAGGCATCTAAAAGCTCATAAGTGAGAAAGCAAATGCATGAAATGGGTGAGAATTCTTAGATGTCTAATAAGTAATAACTTTTAAAAATAAACCTACGAAGAAATCCTGAACTGGAAACATCAACTTAAATCTATTCTTTAAAAAAATACCATAAAATCATGATGTGTGCTTGACAATACTGTCATATTTCTCCTATTTAAACATCACACAATAAATACACATGCTAAAAATCATGAAGTATTCACAAACATGTTCACTTGTCAGGTTTTATATGTGAATTAAAAATAAGTTTAACTTTTAAAACATAGAAAAGATTTTTTTAAACCTCATTTAAAAATATGTAAAACATATGTTTGAAACTGGTTATATCTTATATAGCCATTTTAAAAAGTAAAATGTATCTGACAAAGACAGGTGGATCTCTGTGAGGCGAAGCCAGTCTGATCTACAGTGCTTAATACCATGCTAGCCAGTGAGATCTTGTCTCTAAATAAATAAATGAGACAGACAGATCGACTGATCTTATTTAAAAAGAGGGGAGGGGGCTGATCTTCCAAAGCCTCATACATGTGTTACCTTATTAAACCGATGTCACATTTCATAGATGCTGACAATAAAAAGTATTAAGATCACATTGTAGTCAACACATTAATACAATGTAATATTTTCTATTACTGTTGAATATCCACAATCAAGAACTTAACCCTGATCTACTGAAAAGCTCCACACCTATAAGCCACCAGAAATTAATAGATTTTCATTATTTCAATTTTCTTCACTGAGAATTTGAAATCATCTTGTATTATATTCACATTTATAGGAAGCAGAGGTATATTTTAGAGAGTGAGCAGTAAATAGAGTGTCAATGAGAACTTCAAGAGTAGAGAGTATTTTAATTTTCTAGCCAGCCTTGGAAGCTAGGAATTCCCAAACTTCGGTGGGAATACGTAACATTCATGTGTGGGAGATGTTTTCCTTTGTTTCCAGGCTTGTTTCTTTCTACATCATTTTTGCTCTTTCAAACCTGTAAAGAATAAAGAGCTCTCCCTTCCCCCATTAAAGTAAGAGAGGATAGGTACACTAGGAAAGATGTATACCAACTTCCAGCATCACTCCAAACCAGGTAGTTAAGCATCCTTCCACCTGTCCACCTGTCCACCTGTCCCCTCCATCTCCACCATGGACCTGGGTACCCTGCCAGACAAATATCCAGAAATGGCCTGAAGTAATAAAAGGGTAAAACAGACAAAGCTCTCCTTCCTACCCCACTCTTCAATAGAAACCAGTGCTGGGTTCCATCCTAGGAAAGTGGATGCCAGGCTCCACCAAAAACAGTGTTACTCACTTCCACAATCTACTCACCGTGAGGCTGAAAGTTCAAGCCTTTCTGCTCACCTTAAAAGTGGTGTCAAGCTCCACTGATCAAAATGTTAGAAACTGCTAGCCAGAGTTCTCTTCTCAATACATATTAAAACACTCATTCTCTCTGCAAACCTCACACACTTGCCTTGCAAAATGTCCTGAAAACGCTCTACACGGACTTAGTCTTTATGATTCTGAGGAAAATCATCATAGTCTGTTTTAAACTATTACAACACATCTAATTTTAAAAGAGTACAAAAAGAATAGATCACTGTATGTGTCTGAAATTCAAGTTTTAAATCAAAATTATGTTCTTAATTTTCATGCCAAAAAAAAATTACATTGTGGGTTAAAAGAAAAAAATATATTATAAATTATTTTTTAGCTATTAAATTACATATTCTTAAAGTACTGTTTTTCCAAGTAAAAAGTGAAAACACTAATGTTTTTTATGTTATATGATTTAGAAATTATATAGCCATCAGGCTTAAAAGTTGGATAAAAACTTTTAGATTTATCACATCACTCAAAAATTAGCAGTATCAGGGCTGGATAGATAGAAGTTAAGAATGATTGTGTAAACATGAGGAACAGAATTCAGATGCCAGCACCTAAGAAATATCTGTGTGTGTGTGTCTGTGTTGGAGCTAAAGAGATGACTCAACAATTAAGACTTCTGGTCATTCTTGAAGAGAATGCATGCCTGGTTCCCAATCCCCAAATACCCATGTGGTGGCTCAAAACTGTCTTTAACTCCAGTTACAGAGTACCTGACACCCATTTTGAACTCTCTAGGTACCAGGCAAGCAGGCAGTGCCCATACATACATGCAAGCCAAACACTCACACACATAAAATAAAACAGTCTAAAATAATTTTGAAGCAGGGGTTGTCCTTGTGCACATGTGTAACCCCAGCACTGTTAAGGGAAGAGACTACTGGAGCTTGGGGCTGCCAGCCCAGGTAATAAAAGCAGGCTCCAGGGCTAACAAGAAACTCTACCTCAAAAGAAACAAGGCAAAGAATTGTGAAGAATATCAGATTTGGGCTCCATACACTTACACACACCTATGCACTCTTGTATATGTGTGCACATATAGCACACTACCACATACAAATGAAGTTTTTCTAAGCAACACTACACCAACCATGCCACCTGTGAAATCTAAACATGTATCTCTTGTACAGAAAATAAAGGAGCTGTTTCATTTAATCTGAAATTTTACAGTCTCTGTTTTAAAATAAGGCGTGACAATACCCAAAAACATTAATGACAAATTTCCTCAATATAAATGTCATTTATTACTCATGGCCTTTCTCCTGTACAGTAACATAGCCATAAATGTTACTGTTATTCAACCATCTTCCAGAGAGTCATCAGCTTTTCTGCCATATCTATAAATTCCCTAAGCCAATCATGACCCACGACTTCAAAAGACCAATTCTGAAAACCACAGATTAGTTATTGCAAGCATTAAGAAACATGATAGAACATTCTAGACATCTTAATTATTTTAATTAGGCAAACCAAAGCATAAAATCTGGTTAAAATTAAGGTGCAAATAAGAAAACAAAATTAAAGATTTGAAGTTCCAATTTCTTTTCTTACTTACGCATGTTTTTGTTTCTTAATGTAACTAAAATTTCCCCAGTATATTCCCCAAATGCTCTAATATTTAGGGATTTCTAAACTTGCTTTTTCATCTCTAGAACAATTAACATGTAAGTTTCTAAGTAATTTCCCATGAACTTTCCTACAAGGGGGGCAGGGGGCAAGGCAATTCCAATGTTTGTCTTTTTCTTATTTGCAAAACAAGTTAACAAAAAGCAGTGCTCTATCCACTTTTAAAAAATAATTAAACTGTCCTCAAGTAAGGAGAAACCCATCTGTAGATAGCACAAGTGAAGCCTCCTGTGCTACCTCCATCTAAACAGGGTGTGCACAAGTTTCTCTCCAACAAGGCGGAACACATCGAGACAGGACCAAGTAAACAACATCAGCACTCCAATTCATTAGTAACATTGCAAACTCACACACAGACTCTGGTTAGTGTTAAAAGACCACACAGATTACAATACCTGGGATTTAGTGCATTCCTTTGAGCCAGAATGAAATGAGTGCCATAAAGGAGGAAAGGAAAAGAGGAACATTGTCAGACATGCTACACATTGCATCTGCCAAAAGAAGATCATGACACATGATTTATCAGTGTAGAAAGACAGTATGGGATCGGCTGTATGCACTGTGCTGTGCTCTTTAGCCATGCACTGGAGAGTTATTGTGACTCATATCAAGTACACTCATGCAACCCAACTCTCTGAGACCAGCTTTCCACCTTAGGCCCACTATACTAGTCAATTTCTTTTTAGGAGAGAGATTTTGTTATGAACAATATGATTCACAGCAATGAAAAATGATAGTTTCTATTTAAGTCTTTTTTCATCGTGATTATCAAACATATAAAATAAATTTTATTTTCCTCATTAAAACCTGTTTAGGTCAAATAAATTATATATACATGTATATTTAAATATATATACATAATCAAAACACAATTCATACTTCAAAAAGACCCAGCATTATAGCCATGATATTACCAATATTAAGTCATTTAGTAAAATTTATACCAATTGGTCATATATTAGTAAATAAATTATAGATAAAAAATTTTATTTTAACATTGAATTGTTTCTAAAAGTATCTGTTGACCAGATAATATACTGTTAAAGATAATACTTTTTAAAAAATCTACAGCAACACAAAGAACTACACTTTAAAAACAGATCAAGAAAGGGGAATGATGTATGGAAGGGTAATGAAGTATTCCATAAAAGTCAAGACAAGACAGGGCAGGCAAGAGAAACAGCGATGATATGACCCTCCTACTTGAGTATCCCACACATGTCCATCAGGTTAATCCAATCAACACTAACACTGAGCAAGGAAGTCCGAACTGGCCTGACTTTCTTAGGGTGGAAACCATTTGAGAAAACAGTTTGTGACTTCCTACCCTCCTTCCCTCAGTCTTCCTTTTTATTTTTTGACTCAAAGTCTTAGTCTGAAGCCCTGCCTGACCTGGAATTCACTATGTAGAACAGGTGGGCCTCCAGCCTACAGTAATCCTCCTGCCTCTGGCTCCTTCCCAGTGCTAAAATAACAACAGGCAGGCACCACCATGCCCAGCTTCTTTCCAGCTCTTCTCTTCTTTCTCATACCTAAGTCTCTCCAACAGACAAATGAAACTGCCTCTCAGTAAACAAAACTCAGTTCTTCACCAAGAACTCAAGCAAATGATTCTCTAAGATATACTGAAATAGTGCATGGAACAGGCAGACTACAGGTGTTCCAAAGCCTGTTAAAGATTTAAATACAATGAACTCTCTAAGAATAAGTACATGAACCAGGCATAAAAGATGTTCAGCCTAAAGTTACTAAACACTGAATAAATGCTCTGGTCTATATACATTTTCACCTGTGCGTACCTACAGAACAACGAGAAATGTAAGCTAGTTCACCAAGTTATAGGCCAGTTCTAAATAACAGCCACATTCTGCAGCACATGCACAGTTAACACTTTCTCCATTACAACATTAGAATAAAAATTCAGGGTCCTTTTGTTTTCGGGGGGGGGGGAATGAGGCTCTAAACTGACTGTAGAAGTTTATACAAAGCACCCATTATCCTTGCCTTGGCTTCTTCAAATGTGAAAGAGAGTTTACTTATCAAATAACTATGAAATAAGTGACAACCAAGTGGGTCGCAGCTTTTAAGAGGATCTTTAAACCTGGTTACACAAAGTATTGCAGAACATATTCTCATTGAGATTTTTTTTAAAGTCATTTCAAGTGATTCTCATCTCAGTTTTCTGAATTGAATAAAGCTGAGGTGATAACAGTCTCGAAATAGAGTAAAAACCCACAAAAGAAATCTGAAAGCCTTACACATAGATACTTTTTAAATAAAAGCAGATGTGATACCAATCATGAGAGGGGTGCATAGCAAGAAATTAACTTCTTGAAGAAAAGAAAACTTACAAAATACCAATTCAAATGTTACATCTTTATCTCAGAAAATACCTTAAGAAATAAAAGGCCTAACCACTGTCTCTTCCCTTGTTTCAATACTTCTAAAATCTATTTAGAGGAGATAATATATGCTTCCACCCGAAGAAAAAAAAAAAGCAAAACTCCAGAGAGGGGAAAGAAAAAGGAAAAAGCAAAAGAGCAGGTGGAGTCCTTTAAGTTCTAGGCCAGCCTGGTCCACACATAGTAAAACCAGGCCAGCCTAGGCTACACAGGGAGACCAGTCTCATAATAAATAAGTAAGCAAGGCAAAAATAATCAAATTGGACATTTTAACCATCTTTGTATATACTCTCTACCACAAACAACAATTCTCTGTAACTTACCGTATGGTAGCCTCTAGGTAAAGGGGGCTTGCCCACAGGGTAAGGGTCCACCGTATCAATAATTGTTTGTCGTTCACCTTTCTGGTTGATTTTTCTAAATCTTCTTCGAGACTGCCTGTGGGAAGCTTGACGCTGGAAATATTCTTCATTTTCATCCATATAGTCCACCTGAAGTAAAAACCCGGAGATAGGTCATTTCTCCAATGAGGACATTGCACATTATTACTAGATGCAAAAATAAACTTACACACAGTCTACGTTCATTCATTTTGGAAATATCTCTAAACAAACTTTAAATGAACCTCTCTGAAGCTAACTGGCCTTCAGTCACTCATCTGTGAGAAGGCATTCTCAGTTCCACTTAGGACAACCCGGGTTATTTTAAATTCCCTAAAGTTCTGGGGAAAGATACTTTAGTCTTTGTGCTTACTTATGAGTCAAAGGGGTCATGGGATATGTTGCCACACTTTATGAATGCAGCTACTGCTTGTCCTAACTTTAGTGTGTGTGAGCATGCACACACACACACACACACAAATCTGATGCATTTGAGAAAATCTGTAAAAATCCCCTGTAATCCTGAATGATTCAGCCAGCACTGCCAGCAGAATCGCTCTAGGAAATCAAGGTTCCTCTTCCAGCCTTCAAGCATAGCTTCAGCTTTTTTTTTTTTTGGCTTGTGTGGTATTGCTTTAAAAAAAATTCTTCCTCTTCAACATTTAAAAAATTCTAATGAATACATCAACAGAAGACAAGTGAAGTCAGCTTATTCATCAATTATATTCTTCAGGGTGGCTCACAGAGAGGCATGTGTAGACTTAACTCACGGGAGCAAACTCACTAGTTTCTTTATTACCATCAGAGTATAAAACTCCAGGGGAAAAAAAAAAAAAAAGAACAGAAAGTTCTGAGAAATCCAAAGACAACATTAACAGGGACAAAAAAATCTCAATTTAAGATGTTGAAAAGCTCTGTTGTCTGTCCACACTTTTCATAATCCTAAATTTTTACCACCTCCATTCTATGTTGTCACTTTCTGAGATTTGGCCTCAACTTTTTAATCAGTTTAGAGAGCAAGTTCTTACTGCTGAAACATTCCTCCCTAACATCATGGGGAAACTCCAAAGTTTCTTGAAAAGAAATTCACCTAGAGTTGCCCATCAGATAATTAATCAAATGTGATCCAGAAAGTTCCACCATTACTACTAGTGAGCCATCATTTTTTTTGCAAGTTTCATTCCTGGATAGGAAGACAGATGGAGGTGACAAAGACATCCTGAGGGAGGGTGGTCAGGCTGGTACCTTAGCACCCCACCCTCATCCTTACTTTTGTTACTTTTAAAAGTGCCTAATATCCTCTCCTAAAATTATTTTTATGCTGTAAGGAAGAAGTACTACAGATGGTTTTTCTTTACTGCTTTACTGAAAATAAATACATTGCTAAAATCATTTTTACCATTCCATACAAAGCCCTATCTTAATGTATCTTAGATCAGACTACTGTGAGACAAGGGTATAGGGGGCTTTAAATCCACATGGTGGTTCTCTAATTTTCTTTCAATTAAAGAAATTCCAGGATTGCCTTATGTTAACTGTTCCCTGAATACACATCAATGGGATTCACTTAAACTGCTCAATACAAAGGCCACTCAGAGCTAAACTTCTGCAGTCCCAGGGTGCCCCAAATTTCAGCTAAAAGACATAACCACTGATTGAATATAAAGTTCACACACCACACACTGTCTCTTGTAATTTTCTATCTTCTACGAATTTTCTATCTACTACTTTTGAGTTTTGTAAGTAATTACAAACTCAAATTCATAATTTTATTATAAAAGTAAAAATACACTACTTTATGATGAATAAGCAGCTTGTGGAAGAGCTTATTTTTTATAAGCTTTTAAAAAAAATTCAAAAAAATAAGTTTTAGAAGAGATAGTCTTACCACAATCATCTCAGAAGGCTCTAACACAATGCATTCACAGCCACGTCTAAAGCTTCCTGCAGAACGCTTGCCAAAACTAAAAAGGAGTGAAAAAACAGGACACTTAGAGACCAAGAAACATGAATTAGGGATTCATGATGAGCTCCAACTACAGAAAATATTTTGATTACAAAGACTACACATTAAAGACATCTTTAGTCACTATTATACAAAGAAAAACAACAAAATAATTTAAATTCCTAAATCTCAATCATGTGTTCTGGAACTTTGTTTTCAAGTGTATCATGTAAGTAAAGATATAAACATGTTTTGTGACGGACTGTTTAAAATCAGTTTTGATGAAGTGAAGTTTTAGAGCAGATAAATAGAGACAGAGATGGCCTTATTGTAAACTACAAAAATGTTTATTAAGTACACGTTACAGTCAATCTCCTTTTCTAAGCTAACAGCTCAGAGTCAGTATTACTTTTTACATGGTAATATATTTCTTTTCTAATTTTTCTGATCAATTTATTCTAAATGTTTTAAGAAAAAGATGCCAACAAAGGATAGCACTTCTGTCACTAAAAAAGTAGTTAGCACAGTCATACGGCAGAACTAGCTCCCCAAATGCTCTAGCCCAGGGAACTTAAACAGGATCCTCTGTCCACTTCCTTCAAGCTCCCTTTAGCCCAGAGAAGACTGCTTTTAGTTTTCTGATTTATTTTATTTTTCTGACATTCACTTTACAAACCATTATTCTGTAGGCCAAGCCGATTAGAACCTGCCTTCTGTATCCATGAACTGGCCTGCCTCTACACACTTGCTACTCTAAAAACTCACCTTTTCTTCTAAAAATAATTTTTAAAGTGTCAATGAAAATTAAATATATAGTTCACCATATTACATGTATTTAGTTTGCTTAGTACACACAGTAACTATAAAAACAACAAAAAAAAAACCAAACAGAAAAACCAGGCTTCATTCACTATAACACCCACACACATACGTATGCACTTGAATATACTCCTGTTACCCTTGGTTCTCTGCCCAGTCCCTCTGACCTGCTTTCCCTTTTACCCTCTCTACTTTCTTGGGTTTTGTGCTTTTAATATAGATTCTGCATCCGAGAGAAAACATATGGCATTTGTCTATCTGAGACTTAACATGATAATACCCAGTTCTTCAACTTTCATGTAAATGATAAACATTTGTTCCTCTCTATGAGATAATGAAAGTCCACAGTATCTTTTAAAGGGGGGAAAAATCTTCCCAATAACTAATTTTAATTGAGCACTTCCCCAGTCCCCATGTTAATTAGCCATTCTGAGCTATTTCTATGCAAATTCTTATTTCTTTTACCAGGTTCTTATATCATAATATACAATGTTTCTTAGATGAGGAACCAAGCTATGAAAATGAAGAAGAAAACAGGAAAGATTTCTTTGTGATCACTAGTCACTGACCAATTTGCCAGTTGATTTTCCTCATTTACATGAGATCACCAGTCAGAGTAGGTTCATCAGTTACATTCTTCTGAGCTTAAAACTTGTTAAATGGACGATCAAACTCAGAATCATGTATAATACCATTGAAATATACTTTTAAAAACACTTGAACACACATTCAGACATGCTCAAACACACACATCGGAGTGAGTCTTACAAAGTAGAAAAATTCTGCCAATGAGCTTGAGAGATGGCTTAGTGGATAAAGTACTTGTCATGGAAGCAAGAAGACTAGAGTTCAAATCCCAGAACCCACCGGAAATGCTACGTGGGTCAGCTGGTGAAAGCAGGGTCAGAGGAACCCTAGAGAGAGCTGGCTAGGTGAGACTAGCCATAATTTCAGAATTCTGGGACTGACTTAGAGACACGGTCTCCTAAGGAATAAAGTGATTCTAGTCATCAGCCTCAGGGCTTCATGGTATTCAACAATGTGAAAAATAATTTCAATATATTAGTAAAGTATCATTTTAATCCTATTACATGACTAGGTAAGAATGTATATTGTAATATCTAAAGTTTGTTACTATGTAACATGACAGCAAAATCTAAAAATGAATGAAGGACTCCTGTGGTATGTGGTATGTATAATTAGCAAGAACAACTCCCAGGCCTGACTGCCAACACCTCAAAAGAAATAAGCAAGCCAAAGCACAACTGGGAGTGAGATTCTCAGATGTCATGTTTTAGTCCATTTCAAGCCTAGACTTTTTTTGTTTGTTTGTGATTTTGTTTTGTTTTTTTGAGACAGGGGTTTTTCTGTGTAGCTTTTTGGATCTTTTTTCTGGAAGCCACTATGTAGATCAGGCTGATCTCAAACTCACAGGGATCAACCTGACTCTAACTCCCAAGTGCTGAGATTAAAGGTGTGCACCACCAAGCCCAGCTAGGCCTAGACAATTTTATAAAATGATTATTATCACACTAAGGAAATAGGAAATATTTGTAGTGCATAAAATGGTCCTATAATACTTGGTTAAAATCAAAGCATGCTGCCACAGAACTGTTGACAAACTTCAACAAATGAAGGTGGATCCCATCTTTAACATTAGCAAACTCTGTATCGTTTCTGGTATGCACAGTTCTTGTACCAGTGCCCCCACATCCTACTCTACCCTGCAAACCCTCTTGCCAACCAGGATTTAGTTTCTAGAACTTCAGGACTTTGAGTTACACTAATACTGTTGCTTTGGGATGCAAAGTTCACATTATATAAAATATGTGCAAAATCTGCAGCCACAGAACTCTCATCCTGTGGACAACAGGAAAAACAATTCTCTACCAGACTTATTTCTCAAATATGCGGATGTTTCAAGAGAAGCTAGCACCCTCAAAATACATCGAAGCAAGGCATTTATCTTCTTCATCCAACAGCCAGCTGGGCTGGGGATATGGTCCAGTTGGATGAATTCCAGCTGGAAGTACAAGGATGATCCCTGGAGACCATCTTATGAAATTCTGAGGCTGTGGAAGAGGGGTCTATAGCCTCTGTGCTAGGGAGGAGGAGTCAGGGACTCCCCTTTCTGTACAGCAGAGCTCACAGCACCATAATTCACCATAAGCACCCATGGAAACAACTCTACTATCCAAACAAACACTATTATACACACAATAAATAAAATAGGTATCAAGACACTGGTGGTAACAGTCTATCTCGAAGGCCTGAGCAGGCTTCAAACTCATGGCCCTCCTGCATTCGGCCTCCAAAGTGCTGTGAACACAACTGTATGACACCACATACAGCTTACAATGGAGGATTATTCAGCCACAAAAAGGACTAAAGAGCTGACACATGGCACAAAATGAATGAACCTTGAAAACATCACACGCCGAGCCACAAACCAGTCACAAAAACTCAAATGTCATAGAAGTCCACTTAGAGGAATTATCTAGACTAGACAAATTCATAGAGAAAGCCATGAACAGTCTCTGAGGACTGAGAGGAGACAGTGCGGGTAGGCCCCACAGTGAGCTTGTTTGTTTTAGAGACTTTGGATTTCTTTACAAACACTCAGGACTTGAGATAGAAAGAGCAGGATCTTGGAACAAACAACTACGAGCTGGGGATAGTGGAGTACTTGCCTACTACAAGTCCTGCCTGTAATCAGAGAGCATCCCAGTGCCCAGCAACATTCAGTTGTTTGAGTCTGGACCACACTACTGAGAAGCACTGAAGCAACCTCTTCCCATTGGTCAGAAAGCTGAAGGGACAACTGGGGACTATAAGAAGCGGGAAGACACGGGAAACATATAGAACAAACACTCAATGGATATTCTGAGCAATCAATTATGCCTATGCTTTCTTTAACCCAGGAGGATAACATTTCTCCTTTTGTCCGTGGCCAATACATCAGACTCACCTGTATTATTTCTCACATGTACAGTATTTTGCTATCCACTCCTCTTAGTGTGTTCACTGGACATGTAACACAAATCAAAATTGCTAATATAAGCTCTTTAAATATAAGAATTTATGATATACTCCCAAAATTGGTCAGGTAGTTTATAGTCAATGGGAGATGAGTTCTCACACAGCTGCAACCCAATGACAGTGAGAACTGACTTTCAATGAGGGACAGATCTCAGTGGCCAGGCCCACTTACCAGCTAGCTGAGTAGGAAAAGACCACTCAGCAATTGTAATTGACAGAGCAATTCAAATTCAGCAAAATCACACAGTGCAGTAAGAGCCTTAGGTCAGATGAAAAGACCCAAAGATTTAAATGTCAAATCCATACAGACCAAGTTTTCTCCGGCTGCACTGCTTGGGCTTCACCATGCCTGTGGGCTGTCAGCTGCTGCTTTGAATTTGAAACATATAAGGCTGTTTTGTTTAAATCTGAATTCAAATATTTCAAAAATCACCCCAGTCTTGTAATGGTTTCAGTTTTTATGTGTACCTGTGTGTAAAATTAAAAAATCAGTGTGGGTGTGTGCGTGCTCCTGGCCAGCCAAATAGCTGATAAGCCTTGGCTTTAACTTTCAGAAACCTGTTGGCCCTTTTCCATCCTAGACACTGGCTTTTGACAAGCAGCTATGAAGCTGAGGAGGAATGTCAAGGTGGAAAAACTACAGTCTGTTTTTAAAGAATGCTCATAAAATCACGGTAACCTGTTTTAAATCTTTCTAAAGTATTCTGTATAAATACACTGCATGACTTGGTTCCAACTCTTCATCTCAATGTAAGTCCTTATCATCTTTAATATTAAACAGCCACAAGATGACAGCTAAAAATTACACAGGTCCACATTTGCCAAACTGCTTGGCTCTCTTCACCTTAGGAAAATAAAAACATGTAAGCCCTGTCTCCAGTCATCCATAGGAAGACCACCTGCAGTCAGTACACAGTACAGCAGTTCACAGTTCCATCCCACTGAATTTATTGTACAAAAAAATTAAAAATTAACAATTACAAATTAGCTCAGTTCTTCAAATCAAAATAAACTAAGGAAAATGTTTTTACAGGTGCAAATAGCATCTAAAACAGGCAACTAAAAAAAAAAATCACTGTCTGTAATAGCCTTTTAGATCTAGCCCCTCAAGTTCACAACCAGAAAGCATGTGTGTGAGAAAGTCACTTTTATTTAGTGTGTATAAACTCCCATAGACAGGAAGCACAGGATAGGCAGAGGCAGAAGTTAAGGCGAGTGACCCTAGGTTTCTTTCGGTCAGCACATCCCCGTCCAACTTGAGTCAAGAGCACTTTCTAACACTGTGAATGTCCTGGAAAAGGCAGTAGCTGGGTATAGAAACCTCCTCTACCAGTGTCCCTAACCTTACCCTGCGTATGGGCCTCAACATTTTTGTGTGCGTCAGAACTGCTTGGCAGAATACAAGTTCTACATCGGAATGTAAACTTACTCATGTCAGGGTATACGACCAGAAAATCACAGCACAGTGTAAAACAGACTGAAAGACCAACTCACCAACTGATATAAAACATCAAACCTTGTCAAGACAGACTTTTTTTATCTCTTCACTTTTAGAAAGTGATAGTTACTGAATTTCATTATTCTCCTTAAAAAATCTAAGAAACTGACTAAAATGTAAATAACCAACTAATGCTTCTAAACCAAAATCAATTCATGTACTGATGACTTTGGGGGGGGGGAGTGACATCCCATTTGTCTGTACAAAGCATAGTAGCAAGTACTCAGCCCTTGAGAAACTGGTGAAGCCATTAATTTCACTCTCAAACTCACAAAAAACCCTCAGTAAAGTAGGTTGAAAAACTTGCCATAAAAATGCACTTTATCTTTTTAATGTTCGGCTTCACTCAAAAATTAGTAGCACTTAAAAATGAAATCATACATCAAGTAACATACAAAGTGTGTATGTGGGGGGGGTGAACTGTCAAGGCAATGGACAAGATTCCCTAAGTATTTGGAAACTAGACACACATTGGCAGCATCCTAGATGCCTTCCATGGCTAGTTTAGAACGCTCCACCACCACCAAGTATTCAGTGGCAGATGCATACAGAAATAACAAGAAAGGGCTCTTAACTGTGCTCCCCTCCTCACTGCCCCACCCTCTGGTCAGTCCCTCAGTCTCCTTACCTACTTAAGGAGAAGTATTAAGCATTTGGTATTTGCAATATAAACATTTTAATTTCTAAAAATCCAACCTGCACTGTCTTCAGTGTCTCTGGAGCCCCGGGACAGCAAGAGTGCTGCCACCGTCTATAAGAGCCATCTCTGAAGAAGAAGCAAGCACTCCCATTTCCCTGTTAGCTGCTGGTGAGCCTATGAGCTCCTGGCTTGTGGCTCTAGCAGAGCCAACATTCCTTCTGAGGCTTGCTTCCTGCTTCCATGACCCACCCACCTCTCAGGGCTGCATTATGTATTACGCATGTTGTATGGGCACTCTTTCCGCATACCAGTCTCGTGACCTCAGCAGCTGCCTGACAGACACTCTTTATCAATTTCTAGTAATTCATAATCTACTCTTGGAAATCAAGGACAAGTAAGGAAATCGGCTGTGTCTGTTCTCCTGTGAGCCTTCAAGGTCAAATGCTAACACATTTGCTTGCAGCTGCAATTTTTTTGTTATTAACATATACTAAGAACTGGTTGATCACCACCAAAAAGAAGCTGAATTGTATTACCAGCCTGAGGGATTAGCATGGTAAAGACTGACATGCATTTACATCATCACAGATGGGCAGAGCTGGACGAGGAAGCTGTTTGCTTTTGCTTTCCCCCTTTCAGAGATAAAGATGTTCTTACCTTAGCTGTACTGGGCTGTAAAGGACAGATTTCTCTCTTGCCACAACCTAAAGCAGCCTGGGACAGTGGTGAGGGCTACACTTTGGTAGTGTCTCTGTCCTCGTGACCGACTTGCTACAGAAAGCTCAGCTAAATTGATCTGCTGCCATCAGTCAACACAGTGACACACACACAGTCTCTGCTTGGGCACAGGCGTCAGTCGACCAGTTCTTTAAAAGTTAGGGCTCAGAGCAGACTCTCCCCTCGACACACGCTATAACAAAAATGGCTTTCTACTCCTCAGCATTTCACTGTGCAACGCTGGGCACATCGAGTCAAACAGAGAAGGCAACTCAGCTCCAAGAACTACCTATAAGCTCATCTTTGTAAAACTTCCTGAAAAAACACTCGAACAGTAAAACACATGAAGAACTATGTCATTCATTAACTAAAAGGGGCAAGTGAGGCAATGGATGATTCAGATTGACCATAGAACAGTAAGAACCTAGTATCATTTCAGAAATGAAAGCCAAACATATTAGTCTTAAAACACATTTACATAAATAGCATCAAATCAGAACCATCTAGCAAATCTAGCACATTTCATGAGGGAAAAGTCTTTAAGTCTTTGTAAGACAGGACATAAACAAAAAAAACAAATCAAACAAAAAAAAAAATCACACACACATACAAAGTTGGTGAGTAATAAAATGCTAATTTGTTTGACTCAGCTGAGGGATTTTCTCATGAATCACATATTTGTGGTATGAGTAAATTGACTGTTCCTTCCAATTTTCCCAAAAGGCAACATTGTTGATACTTTTTAATCTGTTTCAGTTTCTCTTATAGAATGAAATGATAAAATTCCGCAATTTACTATTAAAAGTTTAGTATTAAGATTAATATGAAATTTGTATGACTGTATTTGAAAGGAAAATTTCTAAAGGCTGAAATAAAAAGATACACCATGCTCATGGTCTTAAGAGCTGGTGTTTGACACCAGTCCAGACAACTCTATCAGATCCTAACCATTATTCTTGACTGATAAACTGATTTAAATCTATATTGGAAGATAGTTATATTCTGACAAAATATATGACAAAAAATGATTCTGACAAAAAAAATTATACTTATCCCAAATGTACCATTAAGTACACAAATGCAGACAGACACACAGAGGCACTCGAGATCTGATCAAATGGTTTTTATTTTTTTAACATTTTATGTAAATGTTTTACAATTAATTCAGTGGGTTTTTTAAAACATGTTAAAATAATTCAATAAATTAAGAACTATTCCTTTGGGGCAGGCAAGATGGCTCAGACAGGAGCCACACAAGTCTGACAACCTGCAATCTCTGTCCAGAACCCACCAAAAGGTAGAAGGAAAGAAATAACTTCACAAACTTCTCTTTCTGACTTATACACATACACTTCATGGCATGCACTCCTACACACACACACACACACACACACACACACACACACACACACACACGAAAATATCGTAAATATTCATTTAATAAATTTTCATAAAGCCATTGCATTCCACAGGCAAAAATAAGAAGCTTCAAACCACTCAGAAAAATTAACTCAAAATGAATCTCAGACACTAGTGAAAAAATATATCGGGTTAAGATATCATAAACAAGATACCCAAAGCACAAAATACAAATGAGATTTTTGATGAAAATTAAAATTAAAAGCCTACAGTTTAGGGCCAGCAATATGGTAAGAGATAAAGGTGTTTACCACCAACCCCAAGAACCTGAGTTCAATCCACGGGTCCTACATAGTGGAAGATAAAAACTGATTCCCACGGGCTGTGGTTTAACTTCCTGGTGCCTTTGTACATGCATATCTGTCTGTCTGTCTGTCTCTTTCTCTCTCACTCTCACTCACGTGCAAGCATGCTTGCTCGCAGACACACAGACACACAGACACACAGATGCACGCACGCATGCATGCACGCACGCACATGCACGCACACAAATAAATATTATATCTTTAATTTAAAGCCTTGGCTTTCGGTTAAGAAAAATGCAAGCCACTAGGTCAAAGATTGAGAGAACTTTTTTCCCCAAAATATATTTTTTAATGAGAAGAAGATATAAATTAATTTCACTAATGAAGAAACAGGAGTGGCCAGTAATATAGGGGAAGAAATCTTAAGTGAGTGTTATCACAGCTCACAAGCAGACCACTTGCTTGGCATGTACAAATCTAGCACAAAACAAACTACCACAATGGAGAGGGGGCTGAAGGGAGAATTGTATAACTATTAGAATGGCTGATATCAAAAGTCTGACAGTACATTATTAGAGATCACATGAAGCAATCAGACAACTCAATGACCATTATAGATTCAACGATCACAACCACTGGGGAAAACAGTGTAGTGGTTCATGATATAGTTCAATAATAAGTAACACAGCAATTCCATCCCAAAGTATCCAAGAAGTAATAAAAACATACTGCCCACAGACACATATTCATGAACATTCACAGATGTCAAAAACAGAAGCAATTCAAATTTATTATTCATAAATTAATACTTTGTGAGAGATCTGCACTACCTCATTTATGAAATTTCATGAGCTCCAGGAAATTTGGCATTTGTGTTGGCACTGGTAATATGCTGCATGGCCTGCTAAGATAGGCAGGTAATTCTGCACTGGGATGGACTGCAAGGCATAATTTTAAAGCTGTCAAAGTATAGACAGCACTATAGTGATCTATCTTTCTCCATCTGCAGTTGTTTACCTAAGCCCGCCCCCCCACCTACCTTAAAGTCAACCAGTTACCAAGTTGCCCTATTCATACCCTCAGTTCTAATTGTCAGTACTCATTTCACCTCCTCACTTCTTCGGTATTTGGTTAGAGCTGTCAAAGGAACCATTCCTCTACAGATAAGCAAAAGTGTCAGAATTATTTCTAAATCCTCCCTTGTATGTAACACTGAATCACTGCCCAATTTCATCACTTGGTAATCAGTAAGTTACTCTGCCACATGGCCCATGAACCTCCACCCTCAAAGAATGCCAGGTGGGACCATCACTTCAGCATCCCAGCTGCAGGTATGATTATCTTGTATCAACTATACTGAACCTCACAGAAACCCTCTCATTCCAGTGACTAAATGACCTCTGACATTCTTCAAAAGTTACAACACATTCTTGCTGGTTCTGAGTGGTTAGCACTCTGTGACGTCTCAAGACTACAGTGACTTCATATTAACACAGGAATTTGATGAAAAATCTGCTTTAAACACAACGATACTTTCACACACACTAACTTACATGAGCCAAGGACTGGTATGGAACCTGAAATACCCTTGTCATAATTACTCTTAAGGCCGAGACTCCAAAAATTAAAATTTAAATACATAATCAGGTGACAATATAGAAAGCTCAAATGAGATTCTAAATTATAGCAAATTGTTTCTTTAGATTTATCTATACTTCTGTGATAAGAAAACATACAACTTCCATACATAGCATTTCCCATTTAACCCTGAGATACATAGTTAACTTAGAGTAATAAAATGGAATAATCTTAATCTGATATTTTTCTATTTATAAGCCAAATTGACTTTAATGCTTTTTATCTTTATCATAATTTCATCTTTATAAGCCATAAATAGCACAGTAAAACAAAGAAAAGTGTTTTACAGAATTTGACCATTCTTCTAATTTTTAAATTAACTAACATGTTTTTAAAAGTGTACCAATGGTAGGCTAAGTTAAGTGGCATATGTCTTTAATGGCACACTCAAGCTGCAGAAGCAGAGGCTGGGGGAACGCTGGATTCAAGGCCAGCCTAGTCACATAGATCCTGGCCACCCAATGAAACCCTGTCTCAAAATGCACAAGTAAATAAATGCATAGGTAAATAATTGTAACGTAAATAAAATTACATATTAATAAACTCAGTAATTTATAGTTATAAAAACAAATAAGGTTTAAAAAGTCATCTCAAATTATGATTTAAAAACTTAAAAGTTGTAATGGCTATTCTTGGTTGTTGACAATATCTAAAATTAATTATAACCCAAGTGGCCTCATACATGAGTAAGAGACTTTTTCTTAAACCATTTGAAGTGGGAAGACCCACTTTTAATCCATATCTTTTGAGGTGGAAAACCCATGTTTAATCTGGACCACATTTTCTGTTGGCAGCTTATATAAAAGAATGAAGCTCTGTCTTTGCTGCTTGCCTTCACTCTTGCTGTAAGTCCATTCCTTTATTGGCATTAAAACTTACTTCTTCAAGACTGCAGCCTGTATGGAAGATCAGCTGAGACATCCATCCTCATGGGCTAAACAATGCTGTGGGATTATACTCTTGTACACTGGTTTAATAAAATGCTGATTGGACAGAAGCAGACAGGAAATATGGGTGGGGCTACCAGACTAAGAAAACTCTAGGAGGGGACACAACAGGGCAGACATGCCAGGGAGATTCAAAGTAATCAGGATAAGAATGATGCTCTGAGAAAAGAAACCAAGCCACTTTGCTAATAATCATGGATTAGTTTAAGAGTAAAAGCTATAGCAAGTGACATACCTGAACCACAGGCCAAAGAGCATGCAATTAATATGAGACTTTGTGTGATTATTTGGGATTGCTGATCCGTATCTCAGGGCTAGGCTGGGCCAGAAACTCTAACTACAAAACAACTACTGGATTCTAAAATTTTCCATTTATAGATAGCTGGACCATAGCCTATAAGCCACCCTAATAAATCTGACTGATAGACAGATAGATAGATAGATAGATAGATACATACATACATACATACATACATACATACATACACAGGCAAACGGATAGATAGATCATCATTCTATAAGTTCTGTTCCTCTAGAGAAGACTTACTAATACAAAAGTATAATTTTAAAAAGGTTTTATGAACACTAAATAACATTTCTGTTATTTTGCATTTAATTTAAAAAAAATAAATACTATAAAGTAATAAATGTGTTAGCAAAATTAAGAAGGAGCTAAGGAAATGGTACTAACATAATGAGTGTACAGTTCTAATTGTTAATGAAGCACATTAGAATCCATATATTTAAATTTGTTTATAAAAAGCACTTATATATAAGTCATTGCTTTATTCCACTCATTCCAACTAGTGCTTTCAAACAATTTACACTATGTTAGAGAATTGAAATTGGTATATATTATAGTTACTTTAACAGTCAAGTATAAGTCTACATATATACACACATAATGTCACTTCATAATAAAAATAAAATACATTATCCTAGAACTATCACTAACTGGAAATTTTATTTTAGTAAAGATATTCCAATTTCATGAAATTTAGCCAAATTCTTAACTCAAGCTATTTGCTATTAGAATATCTAATGCAAAGTACCTGTTTCCTAAAAACAAAATTAATTTCTACATACATACTTTAAGACACACCTTGAACTCATATGGTCACACATTACCTGACCATTCGTCTATCACTCTTCTGAAAGTAACCCTCACAAAGTAGAGCTGTGAATCCTTTGCAAGTAATAGCAGACACACGACTCAAACATTTCACAGAGAAGATCAATATTGTGTTTCACTGATATATGTCAGATCTTAAGACCTTCATAAATGCAGTAATACTTTTCTGTAAGAGAAATAAAACTGTGACAAAATGAATCATCACACATTTATATCAAGGTTGGATAAGAGCAATTCCCTGACCCTCAAGCATGTGACAATGAGTAGTACACCATCAACCAAGCACACACAAACCTAAGAGACCTATTCATTACTGCCACTTACTTGACACTACCAATGCCAGGATTCCAGGTACCACAAAAGCCTGTATTTATATGTACAGCACATCTGTGTGCTGTAGTTATAGCAACCCAATTCCCAGCCTGATCCAGTAACTGAACTCCCTCCCTAGAGAACAGCTTTGTTCTGTGCCTCAGATATCACCTCAGAATACAACTCAAAGAGAGAAAGAACAGTCCAAATAATGTGATTTTTTTTCCTGATCATTTCAATACTTTTTTAAATAATAAAGCAAAAAGGTACACTAATTTCCAAAGTGACTGTTTTAATATATACACTAATGTCTCTATGTATTTTACATGACATCTTTTAATTTAGAAATGAATCTTATTTCTAAGTTTAAACCAGACACATGACATCTGGAATTAAATTAACTGTTCTCAAAGCACATTCACATTTAGTTTATTATCTTCTTCATCTTATCTGGAACTCCCTTCCTGTGTTTCCTTGAAACCTTTAACATATACCTTTACCGTGTGCCTGCCATGGGAATACCAGAAGTTAATCAACTTTAGCAGGACACAGGACTTACAGATGATGCAAGACCTAAGAGAGTGTGCATGCTATGCTGACGGGAATCACTAACAAAGGCTGAGTATCAAGGCTGATCCATCTAGTGGAGAAGACAGTGAGGACGATACACAAGATCAGAGAATCCCTAACAGGTATACAGAAGACAAGTTCACCTACTCAGCTGGGCACAGCTCAGAGCAGAGTAACAAACTACATATGCCAGGATCCTGGGTGGCCTGGAGGGCCATATGACTGTGCTCTGCTTACAGCATCTGGCTTGAGCATCACCATAGGAAAGGTAATTTCTGCTTTTCTTCCTTTCTTCTTGCTCTGAGATTTAAGTAAAGACATGAAACCAAAGCCTCTTTAGAGCCATGGACTGACAGCAGCCAGGAAAGAAAACAGCATGGTGCCTTCTTGTACATGCTGTCACTACAAAACTACCCTGGATCCCTACACCAGGGTTCTTACCAAACTAGCCTCCATCCCCTACTTATGCAGCCAACACTGTAACAAACACAGTAAGCTAACATGCTTGGAAGGACAGTCCACACATAGCAAACTTAAACAATTGTTGTGAGGTCCCCAAAGCCTTCTCTTCCATTTTGCTACTTCATTTTTTTTTTTTTTGCTTTAAACTTACATTTATTATTACTCTGTGTGTCTAATGTGGACTGAAGGTGAGCTAGAGGGCTTCAACATCTCCAGCAGCTGAGAGATCACCATCCCTCTTTTTACCTTACTATCTTGCTGATATTCTCCCCATAACTCTGGAATTAAATAAAACGAGGTCACTGAAATGTGTCTCCCCCATCCCTGGAAGGGAATGTTACCATGATACTGTTATAAATATTTTTAATGTAATCTGTAGGGAGGGGACAGAACAATCTAAAAACATAATTCTGAATCCAGAGGACTCAACAAATTTTATTTTTAGGTGACTGCTATATTTTTGGTACCACCCCTTTTCAGAACTTCCAAATAGTGAACCACCAAATCTATAAACTGATATTCACTCACTTGAAGCCTAAAAGGGGAGACACTTTCAAAAGAACATATTCATGCTTGAGTGAACACACACATACCTGGGTCTTGCCAGAACAGTAGCATCTCTCCTCTTGTCAATATCTTCCACATGCCCTCTCTTCTGAATCTCTCTCCTCCCCCTCTCTCTCTCTCTCTCTCTCTCTCTCTCTCTCTCTCTCTCTCTCTCTCTCTCTCTCTCTCTCTCTCTCTCTCTCTCTCTCACATACACACACACACCCCACCAGCATCTCCTCAGCCTAAGAAACTCACTCCTCTTGGTTTTATGCATCCTTAGCTAGCCCCTTCCCTGGTCCTCTTCACAGGTATACTTCTTTAATTTGTTGGAGAACAGGGAATTGCCTCCATGTATGTTTGTGTACCACCTGCATGTCTAGTCCCTACAGAGCCCAGAAGAGGGAATCAGATCCCCCAGAACTGAATTACAGACACCCACGGGCCACTGTGTGGGTTCTGGGTCTCAAACCCTTAACCTCTGAGCCATCTTTCCAGCTACTTCAATGACATTTCTTGATGCTGACATTTTCACTCACACCAGGACAGTTCTTATCTTTCTATTCTGGTTTGAACCGGAAATAACAATCCACTGCTACTGCTTCTGTGTGTCCTATCCCTTACCCAATCCAAAAGCCCCATCTCATATACTCTTATGTTATTGAATCTACCTAAAGCACTAAACCTTCTCTTTTGGTGGGGGGGAGGGGGGAGAGAACCTTTGTGCAGGTCTGCTCCTCTCCTGAAGTAGCCCCAGAGGAGGCCCTCACTCAGCAGTGCTCAAAGAAAGAGAAAAATGCAAGGGTCAGGTGAGGAGTAGAGCAAGGTCAGGATCACCCCAAGCATGTGGCTGTTCAATCTCTTGTGAAGATAAAAATGCATCTGGGCTTCAGAAGTCAGCTGCAGCATTGCTGTTTTCATTTTTCATAACCATTTTGGCAAAGAATTTCTTAGGCGATATGGAACTGTTGAGACACTACTCTTCAGCATGGTAAGAATTTTTGCTGTTTTTTGGCTAGTTGATTTGGGGGTTTGTTTTGTTTTGGGAGGTGTTGTTTTGAAAGAGCAATAACTGTAGTTCTGACTTTTGATAACGATCTGCTAAATGTAAGGCTTCACCTACAAAGCCTAATGCTTTTAAAGGCAGGCAGGTCCATTTTTAAAACCCACCACTGGGTTAGGAATAAGATCATAGCTCTGACCCAGAGGCAGACTGACACACAAACTCCCACTCAGAAATGTTTCCTATATACATGTGTACTTTAATCCTGTTACAGACTCACTTATACACACATTCTTACATATGTAGATGTAGACCAAACTGACTAATTTTAAGTTACAAAAGAAATTCCTCTGAACCTCCCCCAACTGCCTATTGTCATTAGCCGACACACTATAAGCTGGAATCACTTGCTCTAGCAAAAATATGACAATGAACTGTGTGACACAATGCCTGAAATCATTAGCTCTACACCTCCCAACTAATTCTGCCGCCAGCAGAGGCAGTCCATTGCAGATGAGCGTGTGTTTAAGGGTTAGCACTGGGCAGTGGGTCAGAAAAGTGCCTGCTGCATCAGCATGAGGACTTGCACTGGGTTATTCACGGAGCCAGTTGCAGCAGATCTGGTACATTCAGTGCTGGGGAAGAGTACACAAAAAGACTGAAGAAACAAAGTAGCCAGCCAGCAGAGACCCAGCCCCACAACAGGTGGAAAGTCACCCTCTGGTTCACACACACACACACACACACACACCCTGACTGACTGACTCTCTCCACTCCCCTAAATTTAAAAAAAAAAAAAAAAGGGCCTTATGATTTCTCTTTCAGAGGAAGAAACATTAAGGAATCCATCTACATGCCACTCCTGTTTTTGCTGCTGTTTCTTGACTCAGGGTCTCTAGGTAGGTCTGGCTGTCCTGGAACTTGATCTCACAGAGATCCTCCTACCTCTGCTTCCCAAGTGCTGGGATTACAGGCGTGCACAACCACACCTCCTGCACATTGCTTCACTTAATCTTAAATCAGTGATACTTCTCATGGGAAAGAAATCCCTTGACAGGCCTGGCTTTCCAGGTAAGTTCTGAGGTCTGGAAACTATAGTTCTCACTAAAGCCACCAATCCCAAAGCTTCTGCCCCTGCTTCTCCTGCACACGGCTCTCCTACTCCGTGCAGAATAACTCCATTCTTCCACTCTCACTAAAGCTACTGGCCATGCCTGGATGGCTCTCTCTCAGTCCTACCTCGGTGTGCCAGCACTCATGTGCTTTGCTATGTCCAGACTTTCTTTCTGAACACGTGCCAACAGTCTAAGTCATAAATCAACTCAAAATTCACCTCCAAGAAGAGCTATTCTTGATCATGCCATAGGCATTAAAATACCCCTATGATGGAAGGGTCCTGCCTTCCGAATGGTTTCTGCATCTGTGTCCACTGCACTACTTACCTGTTCCATGACACAAGGCAGCTTTTTTATCATGTTTCATATATAATTCCCTTACTTTCCAAACATAAACTAAGTTATGTGACAGGCTTCCTTCATATACTCCTGGACTGGTGTGACACCACTCTGCAGCACACATCAGAAGTTTTCATTCAAGTTTGAAGAAAAAAAATGATTAAGAATCTGAGCTCCACCTCCTGCAGTTGCTGGGGAGGAGATAAAAGTTATGTGGAAAAGAGAGAGTGACTGGAAGGAGCGGGAGGGGGAAGGGAGTTTGAACAAGGGTATACATGGATAAAAAATATGACTTTATTCATAATAAAAAAAGAAGTGAAACACACACACACAAAAAAAAAAAAAAAGAATCTGAGCTCCATTAAATGTGGTCTAAAATGAAACAGAATAAACTACAAACATGAAACACACCCACAATCATGGTAGCACTTCACCAACAATACGGTGGACAGCAGACTAAACATTATAGGGCACCTGAACAGATTAACCTAGTAAATTAGATGCTAAGCCCCATACACTGGAAGGCTCTGTAAGGTAGTTTGAATGTAACTGGCCTCCATAATCTCACAGGGAGTGGCATTATAAGGAGGTGTGGCTTTGTGGGAAAAAGTATGTTACTGTGGGGGCAAGCTTTGAGGTTTCCTATGTTCAGGATGCCGTCTAGGGAGTCAGTTGACTTCTTGTTGCCTGAAAGATGTAGGACTCTGAGCTACTGCTCCAGGACCACATGTGCCTACTCACCACCATTCTCCCTATCAAGATGATAATGGACTGAACCGCCCAAACTGTAAGCAAGTCATCCCAATTAAATGCTTTCCTCTAAAGAGTCGCCATGGTGTCATGGTGTCTCTTCACAACAACAGAAACCCTAACTAAACCACTCTTGTTCCTAGCTTTCACTATAAGCTTTTTGGCACCTCCTAAGTTCTAAGGCTAATAGCTTACATCCTCTCCCCTGACCAAAGCATAAGCAGAAAAAGAGACTGTATACCAATGGCTCTGTCTCATAGAGGTTATGACCTTAAAAGATGTGTAAGTGCACCAGCCATAATTGTGTCCTATTTCCTGCTCCTATCTTTTCCTCCATACACTGGAAGGCTGACCCACAGCAGATCTACTACCCAGACAAGTACTTGGATGAGCACTACAAATACAAGCATGTCATGCTACCCAGAGAACTCTCCAAACAAGTATCAAAAACTCATCTGCTGTCTGAAGAGGAGTGGAGGGGATGGGCTCATTACATGATTGTGAGCCAGAACTACATATCCTTCTCTTTCAGACAACTTCTTCCAACACAATAACAAAAAGGAAGTACAGCTAGGATCACTTTGTCTTTTTCAAATGTAATGTATATGTGTACTAAGGTAGTATTCAGTAAATTCTTAAAAATTTGTAAGTCTTCCATCCATATCTGTGCATAAGCTGTATTCTTCACAGCAATAGAGTTCAGTTAAATGCATCTACAAGTAGGTTATTTTAAGTTGTTCGAGATAAATTTTCTTGTAATTTTTTTTTTAAAAAATATAGTTCCAATTTTACTTTATCTGTTACTTTTGTTAAATAAAGTCTGTATGTTGCATTTGTCACTATGGTTAAAATTAATTTGACTTGACCTCTTCAGTAATCTTACCCATGGAGAAAATAAATTTAAAAAAGAAAAAAGATGTGTAAGGGAGAAGACCTGACTGAAACCAGGTTCCTAAAACCTGGGCTGCTATTAGCATCTCCTCTAAGCCAAACCGAACTTCGGTGCTTTCTAGGGAGAGAATTTCCCATGAATCTCTACTGCAGCCTTTATCACAACACCAGCACATTGACTCTTTCCTATGAAAACCACCTCAGAACTATTCCTAAGGCAACATCACCCAAGGAAACAAACAACTCAGGCCAAGCAATTGCCACCAGGTGCAACATGAAGGAACAGCCTATATATAGCTCCAGCCTGTCACTCAGGCTGAAAGACTGTTCCTTCGTCCCATTAAAATCCTGACTCACAGGCATTTGACATGCATCCAGAGAGAGTGACTTATGTCACCCTTTAGAATACTCCAAGTCCAATGTGCTCACAGAACAGGTCTGAACTGCAAGTCCTCATTCCTGTAGAGCAGCAGCCTTTCTGAACACTGGGTTCCTTCCAGGACTTGGAACAAGCTGTCAGTTGGCTGATGGTGGCTGGTAGGGAGCCATCACAGGCTCCTCCTGTGCTCCAGAGCTTTGTCTGCACGGTTCATTTGTGCAGCAGATACCACATTATGACGATCACAATGTTGAGGTCTCTAATTGGCATCCTTGATTGTGCATGAACTCCAAATCACACTCATTACAGTAGAATTTGTGGTAAAAAGTTAAATTCACCCTTTACTGGACTAAATGGTGGAAAGTTACAGACTCTGAAATTTATCAAGAAAGAGTAACAAGAGTGACCTTCTATAAAGACGTTTTAATGTTATAAAGCAATATTCATACACACACATTATTTAACCAATGCAAACAATATGGAAAATTATATGTAAAGACTGTTCTTATTCATGTGGACCACCCATGCACACATAACCCCCACATACTCACAAAGAGGTTTAGACTGGAAAAGAGAACATTAAAGAATGAGACTTAGAGAAACCAACTCCTTTCCTTTTGAAAATGGATAGCTAGTTCATTTGCAATTTCCTTTTACAGCAAAATCATCTAATTTTTACAAATATCCTAGAGAGTAACCGGGTTCTCCTGTACAAGTTTAGAAATGTAAGTCAGAAAGACACTCTGAGGGATGAAATGCCATGTCCTATTGGAAAAAAAGGATTACTAGCTATTTGCCCTTCCTTTGGGAAAGAACTCCCAGAGTTACTCATAGAACCCACATTCTAGGCTGACTCCTGGAAGGTGTAAATCCCTGCAACCAATGCACCCCCGCCTGTATAACACTGCATGAAGGAGCACATGGAAATCCAACACCCTAATATAGCAAAGTGTTTCAAATGGTCTTTAGCAAATCAGCTTCAGTATAAAATGCTGGCTACTTGAATTTTTAAAGTCATCTTCTTACCACAATATTACTATTACAAGCAATGCTGTGATACCACCAGCAGCAGCAGCCTCTTGTTATGACTGTCACTGCTAGGAGACCATCAAACAGACTTCCCACCACCTCTGGATCATTTGCTCAAAAGTGTAAGCTTGCTAGTCTGACCCTGGGAAACAGAAAGCAAAGAGGAACACAACTTCGTTTTCTCTTGCTTGCTCTTTGGCCTCCACGGTCCATCCCATTCCTTTCGGTCACCTCAGCCAGGCCAGACTTAGACTATAGTGTAGAACCTATCTCCATGGTTTACTGGATCTGACATTTTATGGGGGGGAGTGGGGGACTGAATCAGTTCAATTTTGTAAAATAAATGTTTCAAGCTTCATTTATTACGGATTTCTCTGACTGTGTATGCCTGTCTGTGTAAGTCTGTGTAAGAGCAGAGGAAACCTTGAGTGTAAAATGTGGATGATGTCTACTGAATAAATGTGTATTGTTGACAAGAACCAGTGCCTCACACTCATGGGAACTGGCGAGGCCTTCTGATGCACGTACTAGTGATTACAAACAACTGACCAGTGTGTAAGGAAAAAAAATAGCAACTGCAGTTTGCTCCTTGCAGATGACTACAAGCTGACACCATTCCCCTCAGAGACCAGGCTAGGCAGGGCATAGTGTACAAATATGTGCTCATGAGTACAGGTGTCTGTGGATGCCAGAAGAGGGTGTTAGATCATCTGGAGCTACAGTTACAGGTGGCTGTGAACACTTGACACGGGTGCTAGAAATCAAATGTGAGTCCTCTGAAAGAGCAGTAAGCGTTCTTCCCAGCCTCGAAATTAAATCCTTAACATTACCCTAATCCTTTCAAAGCTACTTAACCAGAATGCAGAGAGGTTAGGTGACAAAAAGATGAGATTATATTTAACCAATTTAAATATTTAATAACATAAAATACCTGGTTAAAACCAAATAAGAGGCTATTTGTGATAAATTCATAAGCAGAAAAAAAAAAATCTCTTCCTAAATGCAGCAGCCAACCTTAACAAAGGTGGGCATATTTTAGGAGATGAGTCTTTCTGGCCATAATTAATTGGACCAGCGGTAAACAGCTGCTCCAGATAAGCCAATCAGATTATATCCTAAAGTATCCAAGGAAAACAGTCAAACAGCGTAAGACTTAGCGACACAAGGTCATAAATCAACAGACAGCACACAGATGCCAAAGTCACGGAGAGAGGAAGCACCAAGCCAATCTACAGACAGATGCAAAATCAAGAGGCCATATGGTCCTTAGAGGCAATAAAGTCAAAGACAGTTCCTAGCTTCTTTTCTAGTCCCTTGTGATCTTAGTGAACATTTTCAGCTGTCCTCAGAGGTTTACATCATCGCTTCCCATAGGTTGGTTCTTCTTTACCAAAGTCAACCTGAAACTAATTTTATTTGCTATGAACAAAAATGTCTCAAATCACAGCTGACACAGTCATTTAACAAATGTTCATGTCACCAGCATGTTTTCACCCCTCCCTTGCTAAGGAAATTAGAACAGTATTTATGAGATAAAACAAGCATTTTAAAAAAGAAAACAAAAGTGTATGTATAACAAGTCCAAAGTACTGCTTTGCTTTGTATCGACAGACTAACTTGGCAAAATAATTCTGCAGAAAAAACTTCAAGAACATTGCATTGTATGCCTATGCCATACCTGCTTCTTGGAAGAAACATGGATTCCTTAATGAACACGGATCCAGAAAGGAGTATATACCAGCAGGTGCCAATATCATCAGGGCTGAAAAAAAAAAAAAGAAAGAAATCAGATAATAATCCACAGCAACAAAAATTTAAATATTTATAGCTCATGGTATAACAATCCATGCTACCACACACAGCCGCACAAAAGGCACCAGCATACAACATAATTGAAACACCATTATCAAAGTATTAGAGGCGCTCTGAAACACTATGAGCACTAAAATATAAACTAAAGACACCCACTAGATTGTTTAAATATTTTTAGTTTTCCTTAGATACACCAGCAATTGTCATTCCAGGTTTTATATTTCAGTCTAATTTTTTTCACTTGCTTTAGTGAAACAAAGAAACAGCCTTGCATGGAGCTCAGTCCAGTCAACCCTTCCTTGTCTGCCTTTTTCCACACTTCTCCATCACACATATGATGTGGAATATTATTTTAAGCTGTGTTACTTTTGTTTATGCCTTTGGAACATTTGTTTAATGATGCAAAGCTGTGTTACCCTAGTTTGATGAAAAAAATATACCTGCAGTCAGGAGGCTGAGTCAGCATCTAGCAGACAAAGTGTTAGGGAGAAGCCAGGTGGAGACAGACTTGGGGAGGGGAGCCATTTTCAGGGAGCAAGGAGAGGACGTGAGTGAGCTGCTATTCAGCCTCCCTCCGGAGCAGAATTCTACCTCAACCTTTCAGTCTTGAGTTCCTTAGAGGAACAGAGATTTTGATAAGTTCCCTTAGTGGCTTTGAATAAGTCAGTGTCTAGGGGAACAGAATTCCCTCTGGCTGCAGCCTTGGCAGCCAGACCACTGCCAGCAGGGGGGTCAGCCATGGCTAAGAAAGGGGACCACTGTTTAGAAAGAGGACAGCACACACAGTATTCTGAGTTTCTTCACAGATATGGGTGCATAACTAGTCAGGTGCTTACTTCCTCCCTCTTGCCCCTCTCCCCCTACCCCATCAAAAAAAAAAAAGTAATATAATTTTAAGAACTCTCTTTCCTTTGTGAAAAGCATCTCCTATGAGGATATTCCACCGTACAGATGTCTTGGTCTGACATAAGCCACGCCTAGTGGTGGTCATTTCAATTTAACTATACACAGTGTGTGGGGGGGGGGCTGTTAAATAATCCTGAAGGTAAGTAGTGTCAGTCTGTCAAGGTGATGATATTAACCATCACATCATCCTCAATAGAAAACAACTTTGTTATTACAGTCTAGTTTGTGCCAAGTACAAAGATTACCACTTACTAGGCTCAAAAGTAGTTTCAACTTTTTCTGATAACAAAAGATGAAACCACTGTATCAGAAAAGAAAGAAAAAAAAGGAAAAATTGTAAATATATTTAATTTGTTTTCACAGTGTTATCTTTATTAGAAACAGGTTGATACAGAGAAATAAAAATCTTTAAGCTTTAAAAAAAAATGTTTAATGATTTTATGTATATGAGCCTTTTGCCTGCATATATGTCCATGCACCAAACGTGAGCCTGGTGCCCAGAGAGATTTGATTAGAGTGTTGGATTCCCTGGAACTGGAGTCAAAGACAGTGTGAGCTGCCATGTGGATGCTGGAAAATAAACCTATATCATTTGGAAGATTAGGCAGTGTTCTTAACCACTGAGCCATCTCTCCAGCCCCCAGGGAAATCAAATCTTAAAAACATAAGACACTAAGGCTTATTACCTTGTGCAAGCTCACAGGATCACATGAATAATGAGGGCTGCATACAAATAATAATTATTCCATCTTTTAAAAGCATAACACATGATACCCAGGTCTGTAGTGACACAGGGAATGCAACTGTGATGGGCTTTTCAGTGATGTCACATCTGTCACCTCTAAAGGCAAATTAATACAGACAAAATAAAGAGTGAAGTTTATCAATGCAGTTTTCCTGTCACCCATCATAAAACACAGATGCAAACTGACAGGCAACCTGTGTTCAAAGTGGATGAAATACCTCGACAGCAAGTATTCGGGCACCCTGAATCCTCACTGATTACCCTGTAATTAGGTTTGACTCTTCCTATCAGGAATCTATGGAGCTGATTTAAGGGTATAAAAACAAAGAAAATGGGTCTCAATCACTATCACTGACTTCAACTGGTCTGACAGGTGCTGTCCCAGTTTGGATTAGCATCCCTCAAAGGCCCATGTGTTGAAGACTTTTGTCCTGAGACCCTGGTGCTGCTGGGAGTAATGAAACCTTTAATATTTGTGGCCTAGAAAAAGGACATTAGGGCACTGGGGTTGTATCCTTGAAGGGAGAAGCTGTGGGACTTGGTCTCTGTGTCTTGCTGCTATAGAGAAAACAGTTTTCTCAGCCACCTTTCCTCACCAGGATCTACTGTACCCCATCACTGGCCCATAAGCAGTGACTGTGAGCAACTGTGAGGCAAAAATAAGCCTCTTCTGGCTAATTATCTCTGTTTTGTTGCAATGATTGAACTCAAAGGCATCAAACTGCAAAAATGAGTTTGCTCTCTTCCCAAGGGACTCCAGGGCTAACCTGCAGACAGACGCCATGCTTTCCGGGAAAGCATTTGCAGAGATCATTCAATCCACAAATGCTTGTTTCGTGCCAAGACAGACACAACTTCTTTACTGGTGTACTGTCCCTCTTGCATTCAAGGTTTTACTGTGGTAAACTCATAATAGCTAGGGATATAAAAATAACACATCCTATTTTAAAGATGCTATGGAAAGTGTGAGCTAAAAACAAACCCTCCTTTCTTGGTTTACTATCCATCCTCTACAGAACATGTTCACTTTCCACTGTGAAAATTCCTTGTTGCAAAATGGCATGTCCAAAAATCTGTTTCTATTAAATCCTCCTAACTCTCACAAAGTACTACACCAGCTGTTGTGAGTCTCCAATGTTACAGTCTATGCCTAAGGCAGCTGTTACCAGGGGGTCTGACTTTTACATGTGTGAAAAGTTTGCCTTTTAAAATGAAACCAGAGTTGTAAGAACAATGCTGTACTGCAGTGGAAGCAGGAAACAGTTCAGTATCAAGCCATGAATGGCGGTGCACAGCAGGAGACTGAGGCAGGAGAATCTCAGCTAGCTAGGATACACAGAGAGACACTGCCTCTGACTGAGATCTCTCCTGCATTCACTGGAATACCAGCAGGAGTAACAGTGACTTCACCGTTTTCAGGACTAAGCCAGCTGCTCTTAAATTTTATGAATTACTCAGGATGCAAATTCCCAGATTACCAATTCCACTCAAATTCCCTCATTTCTGATCATTTAAAGAACAGTCGATTGAAGTGACTTTTAAACAAATATCCTAGATAACAGTCATGACCAAGCCCTTTATCAAAGATCACAATACTGAGTCCCCAAAGTAAAGAAGAGGCAAAAGAAATCTAGCCTACTGTCACCATTCACACAATCAGATGTGTGTGCATTAAATACCATCGGTGTCATCTTAATTTTTTGTTTTAAAATAATGATCTTCGAGACATATTTAAGGGTTATTGAAAAGACAAAGACTATCATGTTAGAAGCTTGCCTGACCATTTCTAAGAAATTACAAGTGTGACTCAACAGTGATGGGCAGAAAAGGCAAACATAAAAACTAAAGAGCACCAAACAGCAAAGTTGTGAGTTTCAAGTCTCTCAAATCTCAGTCAAATGCACATTCTGGGGAGAGTCACAATTTACAAAAGGGTTTAGAAATAAGGACTACAGTGGTACTCTTATTTGATTCCAACACATCCCATCTGGCAGTGGACAAATGAAAGCTGCAATGGCCTGGAAGTTGACAAGACATTCTAAAAGGTTCCTGGCTTTGTTTGTCATCAGCAGGTAGGGAAATAATAAAGCACAGAATGTAAGCAGATCACAAAGTGATCATGATACCATCCAGAATAATCAGACAGAAATCCATTGCAGATGACCTGTGATGCCTCATGCTCAATCAACCAAACTAAAATAGTAAGTGCATAATTGTAATGACAATACTTCATTCTCTACTGTACCTTAACATAAGCCATGGTGTGCTGGCTGCTTCCCAGTCTGCGCCATCACAATTCTGCCAGATCTCTGTATACCTTATCAAATGGTGGAGACCCTCTAAATGCCAAAACTCCATCCAATGTCACACTGATAGAAGCCTCTCTATGATATCTAACTCTAAACTTTATCTCTTCCTCTAACTACACCGCCATGGCTGTGCTGGCTTGCCTAATATCTACTTGACACAAGCTAGTCATCTGAAAGCAGGGAACCTTAACTGAGAAAATGCATCCTGAAACTATAAAGCATTTTTTAAATTAGTGGTTGATAGGGGAAGGCCTAGCCCATTGTGGTTGGTGGTGGTCCTGTGTTCTATAAGAAAGCAAATTGAGCAAGCCATGGGGAGCAAGCCAGTAAGCAGCATTCCTCCATGGCCTCTGCATCAGCTCCTGCCTCCAGGTTCCTGTCCTGTTTGAGTTCCTGTCCTGACTTCCTTTGATGATGAGCAACAATATGGATGTGTAAGCCAAATAAACCCTTTCCTCCCTAGCTTGCTTTTTGGTCATGGTGTTTCAGCCTGCTTTTGACAGTACTTAGTTTTTTTACAACCATTCAAGTTCCCCTGAGGGCCGAGCATCTCTCTGGTAGAGTGAGTCATCTTGCTTGCTTCCCTGAGCTCATGTGGCACAGTCGCCAAGGTAGTAAGTAGTTACTCAATTTATTTCCCCATTAGGGTCTAATTCATCAGTACTGCCAATACATGCACTTCATGATGTCTAGCTACTGGTTAGACTTTGGGGGTTTTGGTTTGGTTTTTTAAACAGGTCTCATTTTTAAAATTATTTTATGACAAGCATTTATTTATTCGGGGAGGGCATCCTGGTATATGTAGGGAGGTCAGAAGGCAACTTATAGAAGCAGATTCTCTCCTTCTGTTACGTGGGTCCTGGAGAATACTCAGGTTTTATCAGCCTAGGCAGAAAATGCTTTCACTTACTAAAACATTTTTCTAGCCCTTTAGGTATTTTCTTAATGAACAAAACAATACCAAGCAATTCCTCATCAAAGACATAAGTTTGAATCTTATAGTTAAGCTCCAAGAATTTCTTCACAATATCTCCCGGGTCCACGTGGTGGCAGTATCTTCACATGAGAGAGTACTTTGCACATTGCTAGAGCAGGAAGCGACTGCAATCATGCTTACGACGACACTGCTTTGAAATAATTGATGCTAATTTAAAAAAAACTCATCATGTGTGAAAAAATTATTATCAGTCCAGAAAATGACTTCTGAAAAGTCTACTGAGCAGGTGACAATGTGAAATGTAAGAAAAGGGCAGACCATCCGCAAGTTTGTTTACTGGCAGTGAAGGCTGAGAGAAGAGGGTAGCAGAAGTGGGCTTTGAGAACAAGGCACCGAGGCTCAGACAGCACTGCCAGAGAAGAACACAGGTCAGAATCACAGTAACCAACAGAATCCAGAGCTCTCCGAGGTGACTGTCACACTGCATAGCACTAGCAACAAGAACCCAAGAAGCATTCTGAACTTCCTTCAGAGGGCATTTGAACAACTGGACCAGGAAGCATCAATCATAGCCAGGGCAGCAGAAAATGAAGCCTGGGATTATGCCACATCTGAGGGTCAGAGCAGGCAGGAACATGTACCATGTCCGCCCATCACTTTACAACTGTGACTACATGTCAATGCAGGGGACAGTAGAATGCTAGCATGCACTGTGCTGCCCTGGATGTAAGGCCACAGCCACAAACTGCTGCACCAAGGAAAAGACAACAGAAATCTAGAGGGTTCCATAGTAAGTGGAGACAACAGCTACCAAAACCAGAAAAGCACCTTCCTTGCCTGCTCACTCAGTGACATCAGCCAAACAAAAAGCTCTGCAGCCCAGGGCCACATGCTGAGGGATCCCCACAGGCAGGTCCCCTTAACTGAAGCTTTAAAGAAAGCAGGAAGCTTGCATTTTGCTCATTTCTATTGTGATTCTGGTCTTCCCACCAGCTCAGACTTGTATGCTCAAATAGATGATTGTGAATGGGGGGGGGAAAGCTACAGTGAAAATCACTTCATTTATGTATGATAAATCATCCTGAGACTGCCCCCGTCAGAGGTTTTCAAGACCCAGAGCCCTAGAGGCTCTTCTAACCACACTGGCTACTGATGGGTGGGGCTTCCTGTGAACACACTGTTCTACTATTTAAAAGTTCCAACCCTGGCTGCCTGCCAGCATGCAGCAAGCTTTCCAGATATGCAGTAATTCCAGTCTCTTTCATCATAGTATGTCTATTACTGTCTATTAGAAAGTTTGATAACTGTGTTTCTTTTGCTCCTTTGATAAGATTTTGAACTAAAAACTCAAAGAGAAAATGTCTACCAATTACTTTTCTGTAGTTAATGAGACAGACTCCTTAGACAAACTGCTGCCACACAGCAGAGCAACTGATTAAACATCACTCATTACATAGTCATTTATAGATTTCAGAAAGACTCAAATAAGAGTTAAATTGAAAAAGTAGCTACTTTCCACTTTCAGAATAGCAGTGTTTAGTCATAAAATAATATAGTTTATTATAATAAAATAGATGTAAGTATTGATGGCCATGATATAAAAACAAATAACATTTAAAAAGCAGAAGGTAATTCCTGTTTTCCCTAAGTCCTAAATTATAAAGTTATGTGGGATGTCTTTCTACAAGCTGTGAAATACCATTGGATGATACAGGAATTGTTTTGGCCTATGGTAACCCAGCTTATAGGCAGGTAGGAAATCCAAGCATAGATAAAGGGGAAGGAGGGAAGAGTCAGGGAAAGACACTGTGAGCTGCTGCTGACAAAGCAGGATGCAAAGGAACTCAGGTAAGCCACAAGCCACATGGAAAGACATAGATTAATAGAAATGGGTTAAGATTCAAGAGCTAGCTAGCAATAAGCCTGAGCCGTAGGCCAAGCAGTTTATAATTATTATAAGCCTTTGTGTGATTATTTGGGCAGCTGTGGGCAATCTTTTTGGGACTGCTGGTCTGGATCTCAAGGCTAGTCTGGGCCAGAAACTGAATACTACAGTAAAAAAATTACTTCACTTTTAAAAGATGGTGTAAAACTTGGGAGTGACACACCTGTGTTTAGGCAGGAGGGTTACTGCCAGTTTGAGGTCACCCTGGAGTTCCAAACTACTCAGGCTAAAGAATGACACCTTGCCTCAAAAGTAAATGAATAACTAAATCTAACAAACCAGAGAAACAGAAGCACCATTTGACAGGTCTGAAATTGACAGTGCTAATAACATCACCAAAAAGAACTGATGAAAATACTAAGATTTTTCAGCCTTACGTTGAAAATACAGGGGGCAAAGTGGACATCAAGTCATAATCCATTTAAACAGCAGAGTGAACACATAAATAAGAAACTAACAAAGCCAGACAGTCCAAGGGCTCTTAATGCTGCCATTCTTAATAGAATTCACTTGAAAATGAAATGGAGCATTGTACTAGGAGTTATAAAGTTATTCAATGAACATTTTTTCAACCAAGATGATATAAACTGCATATGCATCACAATAAATCAAATCAGTGGCTCAGTTACGAGCAAAGGAACATGTCCACGGGCTCAAGGAACAATC
This sequence comes from Sigmodon hispidus, assembly GCA_004025045.1. Classification (NCBI taxonomy): domain Eukaryota; kingdom Metazoa; phylum Chordata; class Mammalia; order Rodentia; family Cricetidae; genus Sigmodon; species Sigmodon hispidus. The sequence continues at coordinate 42,054 of PVIH01000094.1, forward strand.
AAATTTAAACAAGCAGTCAAACCTGAAAGCTGACTTGGAAACTGCTAGGGAGTAGTGATTTACACACTATAATCTCATCCTCACAAGAAACCTGCTCTCATCTGGAGTAATTCAGCTCTCAGAAAGGTTAAAGAGAACCTACATACCCTGAGAGAAATCTAATTCAAAGCCCAATCATCTCTGCCAACTAGCTTTTAGCATTGTTCACATGATCAGAAAGCATAGAAAGTAAACCTCATCAATCTAGGAACAATAAATTATATCACCACAGGCTTTTATTCATCAGGCAGATTCATAGAAAACTGGAAACAAAATACCTTCAAAAAACATGCCAGTCTCCAGATGAATAACCTCATCTACACCAAGGTTAATTCTTTAAAGATACTATGACTTTTTTTCAAATAAATTAAAACCTTACTTTTGTCATTTTGTTTGCATATAAACATATCTTAAAATAATCACCCAGGATTGCTTTGCTCTTTACCCATTAAACCTGGGCATGTTCTAGTTTGGTCGGATTTGGATTGTTGTGTGGAGAGGTTTATCAAGATGCAAAGAACCTATCATATCTCTGGGTAAGAAATGAAAAGAAACAAAGCCTTTTCGCAAGAGAGACAAGTAACACTAAATATAGACAAACTACCTGTAATTTACCGACTATAATGCAAAATAAAAACTCAGCAAATCCAGAAAAGAGAAACTATATTATGCAATTATTGAAGAGAAAGAAGAGGTCAGAGGAGAAATTTCTCCATGATGGGAGAAGACTCTGAGGCTGCAATCTGTAAGAGGCAGAGGAGGCTTCAGAGGATGGATACAGTGACTGCATCAGAAAAAGACCTCTTTCTCTTCCTGCTAGGGGCAGGACAGAGACAGAAAAGCAGGTGTAGGGGAGAAGAAAGGAATGCCCAGGCCCAGTCAGAGAACAGCTGTTGTAGAATATTATTTTAAAATGTATCACTTTTATGTTGCATTTGTTTAACTCTGTGAAGCTGTGCTACTGTGCCTGTCTAAAACACCTGATGGTCTAATAAAGAAGTGGACGGCCAATGGCGAGGCAAGAGAAAGGATAGGTGGAGCTGGCAGGCAGAGAAAAGAAGGAGAAGGAAAAATCTGAGGGGAAAAGAAGAAAGACTTAGGGAGAAGAAAAAGGATAGTAGAGGCCAGCCACCCAGCCATTCACCCAGCCAGCCTTGGAGTAAGAGTAAGATTCATACAAGCAAGAGAATGGTAAAGCCCAGAGGCATGAATGATAGGGTAATTTAAAGTTAAGAAAAGCTGGCAAATCTCAAATGGCAGGAAGATACTTAAAAAAACTGCTCAACATCCTTAGCCATCAGGGAAATGCAAATCAAAACAACTCTGAGATACCATCTTACACCTGTCAGAATGGCTAAGATCAAAAACACTGATGACAACCTATGCTGGAGGATATTGGAGTAAGGAGAGTGTAGGCCTGTATAGCAACTTTGGAAATCAGAATGGCATTTCTCAGAATACTAGGAATCAA
>PVIH01000094.1:43663-88304 GCA_004025045.1 Sigmodon hispidus
AAAAAAAAAAAAAAAAAAAAAAAAAAAAAAAAAAAAAAAAAAAAAAAAAAAAAAAAGGGCACCATCCTGGGTGAGGCAACACAGACTCAAAAAGACAAACATGGTATGATAGTATGTACTCACTCATAAGTGAATCAGACTTAAAGCTAAGGATAACCAGGCTACAAATCTACAACCCCAGAGAAGCTAGGAACAAAGAGGCCATGGATCTTCCTGGGAAGCAGAAATAGATAAGATCTCCTGAGTAAATTGGAAATATGGGAAAGGGGGTAAGGGGAGATAGGAAGAGAACAGGAGGAAACAGGATAGTCTACTTAGGGGGGAAACAGAGAGAGAGAAATCAAAGAAAGAGATTACCTTGAGAGGGGGTCATTTTGGGGTTAGGGAGAAACCTAGTGTTAGGGAAATTACCAAGAACCCACAAGGATGACCCAAGCTAAGACTCCAGGCAATATTGGAGAGAGTATCTGAACTGGTCTTCCCCTGTAATCAAATTGATGACCACAGATGCAGAGACCCACACAAGCACAGGGCCAAGTGATCAAGATCATGATGAGGAAATTCAGAGACAGATGAACTGAGCTATTATTGGGAGCTCCCTGACTCTAGATTGACAGCTGAGGAACCTGCATGGGACGGAACTAGGCCCTCTGAATGTGGGTGACAGTTGTGTGGCTTAGGCAGTTTGTGGAGCCTCTGGCGGTGGGATCCGGATTTATCCCTAGTGCAAGAGCTGGCTTTTTGGAGCCCATTCCCTATAGAGGAACACCTTCCTCCACCTTGATATGGGGGTGAGGGTCTTGTGGTCCTGCCTCAACATAATATCCTCGACTTTGTTGACTCCCCATGGGAAGTCTTACCCTCTCTGAGGAGGTAATGGGGTGGGAGAAAGTTGGGGAATGAATGGGAGGAGGGGAGGAAGAGGGAACTGTGGTTGGTATGTAAAATGGAAAACAAATCTTTTAAAAATTAAAAATAAGAAAAAAGAAAAGCTGAAAAGAAACAGGCCAAGCTAAGGCCCGGAATTCATAAGTAACAATAAACCTCTGTGTGCGATTTACTTAGGAGCTGGGTGGTGGGCCCCCAAAAGAGCAAAGACAGACAAGAACACACAGCAATGGGGGGATACTTGCCCTACAACCAGAAAGCCAAGCCAACAAGGAAACAGACTGCTAAAGCAGAGAAATATTTGATGGAGTTTCGCTAAACTATGCATTTATATTTGTAAATGCAAAGGCTTTAAGAAGACTGAAAATGCCTCAAAGCAGCTGTTTCACAGAGGAACAACTTCCTCTCCTGAAATAAAGAGGCAAACTCTTTTAGAAACCAAAGCATTCCATGAGATCTGCATGTGAAGAAGGAGCTCTGAAGCACAGCTGGATAGACTGAGGGCACAGGTTTGCACATATCTCCAATGGCTGATGCCTTGATACAGGTTTTGAACCCTTTAAATATAACTGTCCATATATAATACAAATATAAATACAAATGATGAGGCTGGCCAGCCAGTTAGATAAAGGCAGAGCAGACTGGCACTAAGAACACAGTCATAGTGCTGTATTTGCCTGGTGAAATTCGTAAAGCCACAGAACACAAGCATAGTAAGGAAAATGGTTCTCATCTCTTGCTCATAAAAGCTAAGTCTGAAAGTCATCAATATTCTGATTGTACTAGTCCAGAGAACAAGATCAGTCACTTTGCTCCAAGGTCCTCAAAGCAGCTCCCCAAAAGAGGGCATTATTAAGGAATCATGGATTTACATAAACTATACCCACAGCTGTTCTTTAGGTTTCAAACAACACTTACACAGATGGGTAAGAGCAGAAGCATACCTCCTACAGGCCCACAAAAGAAAATGCCTCATTTACACTTTGTAAGTGTACCAGCAAATACCAAGAACCCAACTATGTGAATCTGCAGTTAGACTCTATGAATTTTTATACTTATGAAATCAAGATTTACTGAGTATCCATATCCAGACTTTTCATTGCTACTGGCACCTAATTCTAAGCAGACATACGTAAGCAATAGAGAGAACCAAGTCAAACACACTCCATTCAGGACTGTGAGGATATGAACTGGGCATTGTCAGCAGGTGTAAAAACAAATACCTGTGATGTTTAAAGGCACTGCCACACCTCTAATAAAAAGAGTAACAAATAACCACTGTTATGAACTATGGTTGTGAGGACAGGAGTGCTAGTGGGTTCTGGTTGCTACCATCTGGCCTTGGAGAGGATGGTGACAGGTGATAGTTGTGTGTTCATCGTCATATGCAAGAACAGTATCATTTTTAGGATGAAAGAGCCAAAAAATGTTGATGACTGAGGGAATAGGGGAAGCTGCAAAACCCCAAGATCTGGGCTCAAGTCCAGATCCTACTTCAAGTGATAGGAGCTGGATTAATGCCTGACCTTCCCAAAGCTCCATTTCCTGAATGGAAAACTGGAGTGATGATAACAGCTGACCGAAGACAGCTACAAAGAGTAAATAAATTAATGCACATCAAGTACTTCCTAGAGCATTCAGGAAGTGCCTGTAACATATCTGCCACCAGCTCACCGTCAAACCACAGATCCAAAAGGAAGGACAAAGTGACAGAAAGCTAGCGCCCCACCTCATGGAACTGCTTCAGTATATATAATGACATTCACCTGGCCATCTGCACGCCTACTCCATAGGTTCCAAAAGGAGGCAAGTGCTACAGTTACTTATACCGCAGTTTCTTCAAAACCACATTAAATGCATTTTTTCCCTGTGGTCAATTCTCACTATCAATTATTCCTTAACTAACTACTATACATGCTTTGCCATTAGAACATTTACAACAGCTGGATGAACAACAATCAGTTTCATATGAATTATGTCAATTCTAACCCACCAACTTCTTCAAATCCTAACCCTGTCTATGTGTTTAGGCTCTTCCTCGTTCCCATTCCTGCAGCTGACTCCTCACTGTGACATAACTGTCTTGTTCCCATGCATCCATGTGTATTGCCTTTGCAGGTACATGAATGGCTGGGGGCATTAGGAAATAGTGCTTTGTTGATTGAAAACCAGCCACCAAGGTGCACATTAAATGAGACCTAACAGGGCCTGAGAGATGGTTCCGCAGCTAGAGGTACTCACTTCATGCAGAAACCTCAGGCTTCACTTTCTAGCTCCCACTTGGTGGCTCACAACTGCCACAGCGTTGAAGTGTTGAACGAGGCCTTCCACCTGCACCCTGAACAGTCTTCCTGTTTCACCTGCATCTCTGACACACTGTTTAAAATGCCTTTCCCTAAGGTCTCTGCAGACTATGGAACACAATCTGAGACTTCATTCAAAGGGCTCCAGTGTCTCTGAGGTTCCCTCTCTCCTCCCAAGTATCCCAACTTTGACACTTTTTCCTGTTATTCCTTTTCTTCCTCCCTCTATAGATTGCAAACCCCCTCAGAGCATAGCTGTCTTATTTCTCTTTCAGTAAGTACTCCCTATACTGTGCCTAGAGGAGTAAGTGCTATGCAAAGCAGGATGATGGCAGCAGCACAGCAGTCGCCACAGTAAACATTCTCAATAGTGAATACAGCAGAGGGCTTACATGCTCAGAATGCCACTACTTGTTTCCTCTGTATTTATCATATTCTTTAAAAGCTGATTGTGCTTTTAACCACTGAGCCATCTCTCCTGCTCTTCCAGAGGACCCAGGTTCAATTCCCAGCACCCACATGGCAGCTAACAACTGTCTGTAGTTCCAGTTCCAGGCAAACACCAAGGCAAATAAATAAATAATTAAATAAATAAATAAATAAAGTTTTAAAAGCTGATTGTTAGTTTTTCAGAAACACGTTCCATATTTTTATTTTTTTAAGGTTTATTAATTTATTATGTATACAGTGTTCTGGCTCCATGTATGCCTGCAGGCCAAGAAAGGGCGCCAGATCTCATTATAAATGGTTGTGAGCCACCATGGGGTCGCTGGGAATTGAACTCAGAACCTCTGGAAGAGCTGCCAGTGATCTTAAGCTCTGAGCCATCTCTCCAGCCCTTCTTTCCCATTTCATATCTTTAAAAAAAATATATTAGTACAGTTTTTTAAATTAACTTTAGCTAAGATGTAGAAGCGTATTTTGCTGTTTCTAGACTAAGCTGTGATGCCTGGGCTACCTGCTGTGGCTGTGGAAAGATCAGTTTGTTATGCCAGAAGACAGTGAGTTACTTCATATTTCACAACAAGAATAGAAAATACCTGGCAACATGAAATCATGCCTCTACTACATGAGAGGTGTAAATACAGGCATGAAATGGCCACCTTACTATTGCAAACAGTTCAAATGTCTCAAATTTCTAAACTGTGAAAGAAGTTAACTTCCCCATACCTCATCTTCCCAAAAAGGCAGGTTAACTGAGCTAGCTGCTGCTAATCCTCAGAAACAGCTAAGGTTGGCCACTGCATCATACAACATATGATCAGAAAGAAATACTTACTAGTATAAAACTTCGTTTGCTTCATGTCTTTCATATCTCACAGTTTCACACATTAACCTGTAAAGGAGAAATATAGTGAGTTCAACATTCGCCATTAGAAAAACACAGCTAAGATACTTGAATGAGCCATGGGTAAAATTTCAAGCTTATTACTTCATATGCTCATATGCTCATCTAAATTATTTATCTTCAAACTAGCTATCGATGGTACTAGAGTTACAACTCAATAGAACAAATTAAAATCTATCCCACCTGTGAGCTAGAAAATGAAGCATTTACTAGGAGCCAAGCTTCATCACATGTACTCTGAGGAATAGGTTATTCCATACTTTGTAACGGCAAGCAAAATGTGTTCCCTAAAGTAAACACACTAGAGAAGGGATGGGAACCCAAAAGTCAAAAGGGAAACCCTCAACACTAGTGCTTACTCAACAGTGTGGAATTTCAAGGCAATATAGGCTTTTATTGACTCGGTATTTTTATAATGAATGAGCAAATGGAGACTTTAGGACAGAAGGGTTTGTTCCAGCCCTGACAAAAAAGAAAAAATGTAAAAATAAAAAATGTTTAAATATTCAAAATTATCTCAAAAACATCAAGAAACACTATATTAATACCAATTAACTTTTTCAACATACACAGGAATATACACACAGTGTGATTTCTTCTCATGAAAAAGCTGCCATAACATAATATCCCAGCAGCACCTCATTTTGAACACTGAGACCTTCCCTGTGGCCAAGCCAACAAAACTCTTGGACACTCACTTCATTCTTTCTTCCATTCCCCCATGTGGGGATTCAGCTTGACATGATTACAGCCATCTTGAATCAAAATGGCCATGACTGCCTCTATGTAACCCTGGCTAGACTGCTTCCCTGGATATCGTATCTAACATACTTTAAACATTCAAAACCATTTGCCTGGGATATGGACTTTTGCAACACCGGCCCAGATGCCATTAGAGTCAGCTAAGTGGCCGATATCTGTGTGTTAGCTTAAGGAAAATCATGTCCAATCCAACTGGAATTGATTTGCTTTTGTCCTGAATGCTCTGTAAGCCCCCACTTCTGACCTATTTCACCCAGGTCCACTAGGCTTGCAGCTGCAAGAACTACAGGTCTATCATGAAAGTTCACCGTGTTCAGGTCTGGGGACGCCTGCCTGTCTACCCTCACCGCACCTTGTGGGGAGGGGGGCTCCTCACACACTGGGACCAGGTTGTTCTTCCTTGGAACTAAATCTCCTGATGGTGCTTAATTCAGAAGCACAATCAATGTTTTTAACAGACTGGGTTATAATTATTTATTTTTTTAATCTTCTCTGTATAAGTTCAACTTTTTAACATTTGTACTACAAAGATTTATTTGCTTCAAAGAACCATCACAGGTTTCCTTAAAACAGGTCTTTTACACTGTACCCAGATTGTGATTGTATTCCTCCCACAAAGTAGTGGAAAAAAAAAAATCAATGTTTACAACACTGCCATAAATAGTACTATTTTATGCAATAGGATACAACTTTAATTTCATTTGAAACTTTCTAAAAAATACCAAATGGACAAGAAGAAAACAACTTAGCAGTCACCAGATGCATTTTACAGATGGGGGCACAGAGGCTCAAGAGATGAGATTAAGCAAAAGCATAATGATCTCCCTGAAACCAGGGTAACAACTATGATTAGTTACTTCCTAATGATCTCAATACATCTATAAAATAATAATTACTAATCCATAATGATGAAGAATATAATGTATGTCAACAGGATGTTTGTTTCCAATAGTAAATGTAGCTGGGCACACATCTCAGTGGTAGTTTGCCTACTATACACAAGACCCAGAGTTTGAGCCCCATCACAGCAAAGACTGGGGTTGGAGAGACCCGACTCCTAGCATGAGATAGTCTCAAGTGATGATTCTCTTCTTAAGAGTTTCTGAGCTCTGCTCCTAACTGCCACATTTTTCCTCTTAGCAAATATTCTATCCTAGTTTGTATGGATAGAACATCAAGGGGAAAAAAAAAAAAATCCACTCAAATTGTATTGGAAAAATACATCTGAAGACTTGAAGGGCTAAGGTGAACAGTGTGGGCTCTGGGTGCGACAAAGAGACATATACCTACTACAATGTCCGCTCAGTTTCCTGCTTACACATGTCAGCCCAAATTGGGCTGTATAAATACAATATAATCTCACCTGGAGTCCTTTCACTTCTATACTTGCAAAGATGAGTTAAATACAAGTGTCAGCTGGCTCTTCTCTGTTAAACTCGGGTAAAATTTACTTAACAAAATGCAAAGAAGATAATTTACCTGGATAATATGTGTGATTTTCCAGAAATGAGAGTCAGTCACTGGTTTACATGATCCTCTACTTCTACTGTGTGATCCAGCTATGATTTTGTTTTAAGCTATGCTTAGTCTAGTCTGTCGGCTGTAATGAGACTGCCTAACACATGCAGAAATAGTTGGACATGTGAAGGGCTCATCCTTGTAAAGATGCCAACAGACAAATCTATACCACTCTTTGAAACACTTTCCAAGGGCAGACTAAAATATACTCTTAAATTAAACAGCCATTTCTACCTAAAAATGTCAAAAAAAAAAAAAAAAAGGCAATTGAAGCTAGCTGTTGGGTCTGTAGATTGTTTTGTGGTCTGTTTTATATTATTCATACTTTTGAATTTTTTCCTTAGGAAGACTGTCATCACAAAATAAGAAATGAAAGTTAGGGAATTTAAAAATTGCTACAGCTATAATTTGAGTCATTTTCAAAAATCCCTTTCTAATAAAAACCTGTCTGACTTTTTAAACACTTAATCTATAATTGAGTTTAATTTAAATGATTTTCATTAAAAAATTAATTTCAGATACATTCAACCCTCTTGATACCTTTTTTCAATTAACAGACAAATATGAACTGACATACTCACAAATTAATTAGTGTTTAAAGGGTATTCCTTTCATAATTAAAAATGGTTGGCATCACAACTAGACAGAATAGAAAGAAATAAGACCTCATTATAGTTTCTTTGGCATCTATTTTCTCAGGGCCCTTTCCTTCCTATTGCACTTAAGTCACTTCTTCTTATGAAATCTGGGTAACTTTAAATGAAGCTAGTATATTACTGTACACTAGAAGTGGGAAGATATTTATAGGCGCATACTGCATTGGAACCAGTGTGCCAAAAACTGCCACAAAGGAGTCAGCTATACACTTAAGGTAGTAAATATATTCCTTCAGAGACCTAAACCATGCTAAAGCGATGAGCCTAATCACTAGCTGAATATTTTAAAATACATCTCAGTACTGAGCTATCAGCAGACATAGACATGCATACAAAAGAAAAGGAATAGCAAACAATGCTCCCTTTGGTGTTTGGAACAACTGAAGCTTATTACTGTTAGGAAGTGAAGGCAGACATTGGGCGGAAGTACAAGAATATTACTACACAGAAATATCAAAATGTATATGAATAAAACTGAATTCAACCTTTCAAGGCATATCAAAGCAAGCAGGGGTTACATCAAGCAGAGTATCTTTGTGTGCTAAATATTCTTTAAACTCAAGTCTTCCTAACAGACGGACATAGAGATTTGCTCTATCGCTATTAAATTATTAAAATTGATACACACCTTAGCTGGTGCTCCCTCAGGTTAGATAAGGCTTCCATCCCATGTAAATAGGAATACACTATTTCCAGGTCCTGTTCCAAAGAAAAGGATATAATCATTAGGCTTGTCAGAGAAGAAAGGTTTTCTAAAACAACATGTTACAAATAAAACTGTAGATACTTTTTAACATAAGTGTCTTGTTAGACATTAAGAATTAACATTTCCAAAGGAAAGCTAGCACATGCAAAGACTATCCTTTACAGCTGCCTTCAATGCATGCACAAAACCTACTGAATTATAAAATAAACTTATCAGCTTGTAAATGCAGACTCTTTACCAGCTGTTCTTTGTTACCTATTTTCTGCTACTTACATTAAAATAGCATATACAGTATTTTCATTTCAAATCATGGACATTGATGATTATTCAAATTATTTTCTCAATATTAATGTATGTTATGTTATAATCACTTAATCAAATATAAATTTAACTTTCAATACTTAACACAATGCCTTATATCTAGAATTTTTAAGTTCTTTTTTTCTCAAGCTCACAATAAAAAAAAAGATTCAAAGTCATTCATAAAATTTCAAAACAGGTAAAGGTGAGAAGTCCTGTTTAATATATGAATGAACTGGTATTACAGGATTCTAGTGAACATATAGGGCTACACAGGTGATGGTAACAAGATTATGAATGAGAATTTTCTCCTCTAAATCTGTCAAAATCTAAAAGGTATTGTACAGAGTCCAGAGAGGTCAGAAGAGGGTGATAAGTACCCTGGAGTTATGAATGGTTGTGAGCCAGGTCCACAAGCACAAGTGCTCTTAACTGTTGAGTCATCTCACCAGCCAGCTCCTGTACTTCACAGATCTAAACAGCCCACAAACCTTTTTAATCAACTCAAACCTCACATCCAGTTTATTCTATTACTCTTGAGTAAGCTGCTTCAAAAGAAACCTGTTTAGATGGCCTATGCTCCAGGAGCTTATAATAAACCGGCGGAATTAGTCTATATTCTTCTACCTCGAAGGTGATACTGTCTAGCTTTAAACTAGATCCTTTAACAAGTAGCTTTTCTATGAATCCAAAGCCTCCTAACTGTGTGCAAGAAGTTAGTGCCTCCCTAGCTGCCAACTACCAAGCAATGCGTCCCTGAACCCTGAGGACACAGCCTGGTGTACATCAGGAAACCTCTGCTCTTTGACCCAACGGAAGAATGAAAAGAAACATGGATGCAGTGAGCTACAGAACACCAACAAAAGGAAGGAGCAATCTGAATGTTAGCTTTTCTCAAATGCTACATTTACCAATGATTAAGGGCTTCAATTAAGATAACTAAAAGGCAAGGATAGGACACTTGTTTCTGCGGGGCAAGAACTGTCTGTGAGGCCCTTGCACCTCCACCGTCCAAGCCAAATTCTGAACAGTAGTAAAAAAAAAAAAAAAAAACTGCTGATGGGTGGAAGGGCTGCCAGTCTGTACCCCTAACTGCTTCTCAGAGTTCTCACTGTTTACTTCCTCTTAGCTGACAGCCTTTGCTAAAATCTAGTGGACAGTAGTTGACTAAGGCTGCCTCTTCAGCACTAGCCAGGAAGGGGGGGTGGGGCAAATAGGGTGGAAGAAATGCTGAGCATCCAACTTCCTCACAGAAGCAAGAGCCAGCAGCCAGCAGCAGGGGCCTTCAGGCAGCACAGAGTGTGTCTGCTGCAGCATTCTACGGAAGAAGACTAAGGCTCATAAGAGAATGGATGGTCTTCTGGAAAGTACCCTCTTGGATTATAATGTTCATTTCTCTACGCCGAGTCAACAAATGAAATTTCAGTTCAACAAACTTTGTAGAAAATAAAATGCAGAGGCATGAAATCACCTAAAGCACTCAGGAAACTGATAAGCCATCTGAGATACTGCTAACCTCCCCAACCACACCTACTAAGACAAGATCTACAAGACCATCACTATGTTAAAGAAAACCCTTCTAAAAATGTAAACTATTTTCCCCAAAATGCTCTAGACGCTAAGCATAAACAGGAACACATGGCTGTAACCAGGAAGCAGAATGTTTTTAGAACAATAAGTTTTTCCTTCTACTCTATGAAGGACATCCGTTTTACAAAAATAGACACCATTTTAAAGGAGATTAAAGTTATAAAATCAGTGCAGACAATGACACTGATGGGCCAATTTGAATGAAGTTTTCCCATGACAAATGTAATCCCTTCAAAAAAAAAAAAAAAAAAAAAAGGCATCCTTAAGAGTTTTGATTCAATGCCTGCCTGCAAGTACAGGGTATCCCCACAGGAACAGAAAGGGAAGCATCTCCTCTCCTAGGGTCTACACTCCTGCTGCAGAGACTCATTTTGAACAGAACAAGCCAACACAGCAAACATCCAATTCACTTAAAGCTAGCTCTCAATGCGCTCTGTTTACTAACGCCAAGACTACAGCAGCATCTAACACACTTTAATACAACCTTTGGAGCACTAAGGGAAGAGGAATTCCTCCGCCTCCTGCTCCCTACCTCCCCTTCTTCCCCCCCCCCCCCCCCCCCCCCCCCCCCCCCCCCCCCCCCCCCCCCCCCCCCCGTCCCCGCAGTCTTAATCTCCAGAGTTACCAAATAATGACAATAATTAGAGAAATTACTTTACCGACATTATTAAGAAAACAATGTTTTTCCCTTAAAAGGGTTTTGCTTTCATGTGTACTTTAACAACTTACAAATAAGTTGGTTCCTCTGAGGGCCAACTCAAGCAAGGTAAAAGCCAAGGCAGTGTGACACTAGGAAACCTGTGACAGTCTAGACCTAGATGCTCAATGTCTATGGACTTGGACACAAGGAAGAGGAGGAGAGAGAAGCATCCACCTGCTGAGACAGTGGTCACGCCAGGAACGGTACTGATGGCAATATATTCCCCCTTGGGGACCTTCAGACAAAAGTGTAAATTATCCTTCTGAGAAAATGCTCATGAGCAATGATTTAGAAAACTGTGTCTCCAAAATCATTCATTAGGAGAGTAAAAGTTGCATTTTAAAGGCTCAGACTTATGTCTGCAACCAAATGGGGTGAGAAGGAAAGACTCAAGCCACATAAGTACCTCTTATTTCCTAAGATGACAGTTCAGTTTCCAAGTTTTATTTACAAGATCTCCAGTCTTTCACGCAAAAACATATGCAACAGTTGAGCTAAAAGTGAAAAAAACTGAACAGTCTTTGAGGCCAAATCAAGTCTTCCTCCTTTCTCAGGTATATATGACCCTGGGATGTGACTGAGAGCATATCTGTGGAGCAAAGTAATAAATGCACAGGACAGGCTGTGTGACCTCAGTTATACAGGTCACACACGTACCTCAATAAAGGAACAAGATAGCTGAGTTTATCATCTAAGAGATCAGAAAAACAACACTCCTCATAAAATTTCATGTGTTTCTGAAATATTTACATACATCAGAATTTTTACAGTATAATCCCTTGGTCTACGACATCTCTACGCCTCAAAAAAAAAAAATCAAATGAAATACTTATAAAATATAAAATTTACAAATGGCCTCTAGACTTTTCTGCTTTTATTTTTGTTGTTTTTGTTGGAGAATGGCTCTCGCCATGTAGCTCTGCCTGTCCTGGAACTCCCATTATAGACCAGGATGGCCTTGAACTCACAGAAATCCACCTGCCTCTTCCTCCTGAGTGCCGTGATTAAGGTGTGCACCACTACACCTGCTTAGAGGTTTCTGCTATTTAATCTCAGGCTCTTACTGTTGTTGGATTATTTTTGCTTCAGATGAAACTCAGAGCCCCATACAGGGAAGTATGTTCTCTACACTGAGCTAAATTCCCTAACCTAAATGCAGGGTTTTTGTTATTAGGCTTAAAGTGAAATATGACCAGTGTACAGTTTGTCATATCTGTAATCATTACAGCTCCAAATGGCTTGGTTTGAAAGAGAAGAAGAGGGCTGGAGAGATGGCTCAGTGGTTAAGAGTACTGGCTGTTCTTCTGGAGGACCTGAGTTCAATTCCCAGCATCCACATGGCAGCTAACAATTGTCTGTAATCCCAAGATCTCACACCCTTACACAGTTATACATGCAGGCAAAACACCAATTCACATAAAATAAAAATAAATATTAAAAGAAGAAAGAGGAGACATTTTTGATTTTTCAAAACAGCCAACTAATTTTTACTCCAATATAGAGATGCTAGAAACATATTTTAAGCTGGCAAAGCAAAACAGCACACTGCAGGATTTCCTCTCTGGCAACACAAGAGTGTTGTATAATGCAAAAAATAAAATTCATTTCTGCTGCTCAGCATTCAAGGATGGGACTGTCCATCCCTGGCATCAAAATACAAACTCTCACTAATCCTTGTTAAAATTCTGCATGGGTGCCATTAACTTATACTTGGACCCAGACTTTATATATATACACACACACAAACATAAACACACACAAAAACCTTCTAAAATATTTACATTTTAATCTTTTAAATGTTTAAAATAGAAGTCTAGAGCTGCACTGAAGCCATCTCTGAAGACACAGTCTATTTTATTACCATTCCTGGATATTTTTTCATCTGAGGATGATATTGGAAATTTAGAGTAGTATATGGTTTCTTCCAAAACTCTCTTCTCTGTGAATAACAGTTTTAAGGCACCACTGAGGAAACTATTGCCCTGCATAATTTAATCAACAGCTCGGCAGGAGCTCCATGGCTGCATACTCCCTGAGCACCCTTGTTAGCAGGATTTCCCAAGAGTGTTCCACAGAAGCTAGTGCAATACTGTGGACATGATTCCTGGTGTGACAGACCACGGTGACACACAGAAGTCATTCAGTGAGAGATAGGCAGAAAGCAACCTGTCTGGATCGGGTGAGGGTGCCCACACTGGCAGTATGTGTTTGCAATGTCTCAGTGCATCAGTCAAGCTCATTTCCAAGCCATCCCACACTGGGTTCCCCATTCATTAAAACACCAACAATCTCTTTGACTCTTTCCTTTTCATGCCATGCCAGGGGTCTTTGGGGTAACCTAATGAAGTCTATAAAACACATGCTTCTCCCTAGTGAGAAATCCCCATTTACTAACAGACAACAATCTCCTTCCTGAGCCACATTTTACAACATGGATCATACCTTTGGCCCTGCAGGGGAGCTCTGTGCAGTCACTTGCAGGAGGCTGTATTTTATCTCCATCCCCTGTTCCTCCTTCCACCTCCGTCTAATCTCTGTGCTACCAGATGGCCAGTAAGCAAAGAAAATACAAAGAAAAAACAGGGCGACACCTCCACAGGGGTGCATGTGCTCCCCTAGCACTCCGGAGAACAAATGGGCCTTTAGAATCTTCGGAGTATTGGAAATGGCCTCATAATAGGCAAAGAGACAATCCACAAAATGGCCACAAGGTGGCAGAATGGGCCAAGAACACTTTCTTGGGATTGGTGGGTGGGGGGAGCTCCTTTGTCATGCCTCTGTTGGAGGAACATTTCCACCCACCCCCACCCCACCCTCCATGTCTAGGGTCCCAGCACTCCAGCTGGGTGATAAGAAGGGTGAAGTATTTTAACCAGCCTAGCCACCTGCAGGGGCTGACACAGCCTAGAGCAATTAGAACCAAAGCTCAGGTCACTTGAGGGGTTTTATGCCACCCAGTCACACACACCCTAATGACATGAGCACATGTAGTTAAAAACAAATCCACAGCACAGGATCTTCAATAAAATTCTTGAATATGTACTTTAACTCTAAATCATGTGAAAGCAAATTTTTTTCAAAGTTACTAATTAACACCCAAAGGAAATCAATCCTCTAGGGAGGTGACTGTCTGAAGCCCAGGGAAGCCTGCTAAATTTGTCCCTGGTCACCTGCCCTGGGGCCCTGCAGCTTATCTCACAGCTTGGGTTTTTATGAAGCACATGGATGAAGATCAATGTTCAGGTGGCTCCCTGGCTAAAATTTCCTTGGATAGTTTCCACAGAAAAAGGGCAACCTTGCTATTTTCTCTTTCTTTCTTTCTTTTTTAAGCAGAGTTTTGGTATACAGGGCCAGTGAGATGGCTCAGTGAGCAGAGATGCTTGCCATGAAAGCTTGACTGCATGAGTTCATTTCCCAAGACCCCACAGAGACAGAAAGGAACCAACTCCATCCACAAAGCTGTCGTCTTATCTTTGCGTGCCTGCACCCACTCACACAATAATAATAAAGTGTTTTAAAGTAATGACAAAGTTATATTTATTCCGTAACACAAGAAATACAAACTGGACCTCAGAAATACAATGAATTCACCCTGTCCCGTTCTACTTGAAGTTGGTGTCAGGGACCTGAGGGCAGTCCTGTGTCCATGAGAAGAGACAGAGATAATGACACAGGAAAGCATCACTCGCTGACCGAATGTGCAGTGTTGTACACATGGGGCAAAGTCATGCATGCAAATTTGGTTTTACTTGTGAAGATTAAAATTTCTCTTCAGAAAAGGAATCAGGGCTGGAGACATAGCTCAGCAGTCCTGAGTTCGATTCCCAGCATCCACATGACAGCTAACAACTGTCTGTAATTCCAAGATCTGACACCATTACACAGTTATACATGCAGGCAAAACACCAATTCACATAAAAATAACTATTTTTTAAAAAAAGAAAATCAAAAGTTTATACTTAACCAAAGACTCCTAGAAACTCCCCTCTCTTCCTGGGTGAATAAGCTTCACAAAAGATATCTTCATTTTAAAGTATTTGTATGTCTCAGAATATAAATTCAAATTTTAATGTCATGAGAAATTATTAGCACACTAGTGAGTCTATATGCATTCAACTGTGCTCTCCACCATTATCACTGATTACTCAACAATGATCTTTCCAGCTACTACTACTACTACTACTACTACTACTACTACTACTACACACACACACACACACACACACACACCATCTCCCAGCCACTCTAGTACAGTGACTCCTGGACAATCTTAAACACGAACCTCCATCCAACAGTTAAAACACTTAGCTGGCTCCACTCTCAGTATGGTCAGGCTCTAGTGACACCTGAAAGACCTCACTGGGCTCAAGAGGGCTACAGGGTCAAACATTCCGTCACTGGATCTCCACCTCTCCCTAGAAGAACTAACTGTGTGATCCATACACCATCCCTAGGATGCCTGAGGTTTAATATTCACCTGACTCCAGAGGCTGATCAACAGACCTCCAGTGGAGGCGTGCAGACAGGGGACTCAATGAAGGCAACAGAGCAGGTCACTGAGGACACAGCTCCGCACTCACTGCCTCTTAGCAAAGAAAGTATGTGCTCTCTGAAGGAAGCAGATTTTAAATATAGAAACCATCACTGCTGTCATTTTTCTAGGACAAAAGATAAAAATAATTCAACATCTGTGTTTCCCATCTTGAGTGATTTGCAAGGTCTCAAGTACCAATAGTATTATTTATCCCCAAACATTTTAATTCTCAAGTAGTTCTCGGAAAGAGACTATGGACTACAGAAATGTTAGGTACTGTTCAGTGTGGTCTTTTTCAGACCGATCTGTGAAAGTGAGCAGCAATGAGGGAGGAGGCTTAACTACACACACAGATCACCCTCTGTAGATGGGGGCAGTTACGGAGGGGGTCACCACTGGATCTTGGAGAATTGGAGACTTTCACAATAATCACTTTTTTAAAACTAAGTACTCCATTGAAATAACAGATGAGTTGGTTTCTGAAGAATCCCTCCCTCACAGTTATGATTTTACAATCCCCTCTGAAGCACCAGCTGTTGTACCTCCACTCAGAGGGTTCAGTGTACGTGTGTTAGGACCCACAACATACCAGCCCTTCTACATACCAGAGCTTAGCCCGCCTAACATAGCACCACCACCCACCTCTGAAGGTCTCATCCTGGGAAGGCAGTTACTGCAGACAGGATGGAGCAGAAGGAGGCGAGGAGGGGGAAGATGGCCCTGCTCCAGGGGCCTAGATCTCAAGCAGAACAAGAAGGGCCACTCTGGAATCAGGGTTATAAAGTGTAGCCCAGTTGGTTTAGCAGTAGCAGCTGGAACCCCAGGACCACATAGGAAGGAGTGGGGAAAGAAGATTCATACTGGTTGCTCTCCTAGCAAAGAACAATTTCAGAGAAGGCTGGCTAGGGCAGGAGTTCCAGATGCGGACCTGGAGAAAATTTTCACTGTCGTGCAGCAAAATGAGGAGATAGGACGACATGGCAAGATCCTCCAGAGGATAAAATGGCATTCATTGGTATTAAAAAACGCACCTCTATTTTGAGCCCATAAACTCTGCTATTGCTATGCCTACACTGCCCTCGCTGAGATGATTACCAGGTAGTCCAGTTGGTCTAACAGCTTTGGTGGGGGTTTTTACATTGGTATCCTGATTTCTGAATGGTGGTCTGAAAGGTCACCAGACTTGTTCAGTGAAGTCCCAACCTCAGGATCCTGTAATATCTGGTCCCAGCCAGGCAATCCAATCAATGCTAGAGTAGGAAGGCTGAGAAGATACAAGAATGTTCACCTCTTACTCTCTACATAGCAAGTATGGAAGGAGAAAGGGCATCCAGGTAGACTCTTCCCTCAAGAGATCTGGAGACTTCCTTTACACTGACAAACCTCTAACATGCCAAAACTAGTGCTGGGATTCTGAGCTTTCCAACAGAATATCAACTTTGCAGAAAATGTGGGACAAGTTTCAGGCAGAATAGATAATCGAACTGAACAAGCCCAGCCACCTTATTGTCCTTAAACTGACTCAGCTTTTGCTATCTGTCCTTATGTATGGCCCTAGATCTTGCTTGAGCCTCCATTTCTTAGATGTAAACTACAGGACAAACAGGGTCCAAGTTAAGATTCACAAAGTCCTTCAACAATGCCCTGCTTGTAACAGCACTGTGTTTGCTTTTCTTAAGTAAAATACATTGTTGTGGCACTGTAAGACTGAAAACTTAGGAAGCAGACAGCTGAACAGAAAGAGGGGCCGAGAGATCTATGCACTGATTTGCTGTACTCATATCCAAAGCCCCACAGGGGAAGAACAGAGACTAACATCAGTAAATGGTCTGGGAAAAGTAATAGCCACCTGCAAGAAAATGAAATGAGAGGCTGAGAACACAGTGATAGAAGCCTGCTTAGCATTTGAGAGACTCTGGATGCAGTCCCAAGCTCCACCAAAAAAAAGGGGCAGGAAATCAGACCCTTCTAAAGAAAACATCTCAAAATAAACAAAAGATTCTAAGACCTGAACATGCCAGCATGGCTCTCCCCTAAAAAACACAGTCCACAAAAACAACAGCAGAACAATGAGATAACATTAGATTAGAACCCTGCCCACAGCTATCAAATACAGGAGGTAGGCCCCTAGAAAATCAGACAAATTAATCCCCTTAGTATTAGTACTCAAAATATGCAAGAAACTCAACTGAAAAGAAAAAAAGACAAGGAGCCTGGATAGATATTTATTAAAAGCTATACAATTGACTGATGGGTATTTAAAAGATGTGTCCAGCATCACTGGTCATCAGAAGAAAGCAAATGGAAAATAACAGTAAGCTATCACACAGCTGTCAGGATGGCTGTCAGCAAAAAGTCAATGCTAACAAGAGCTGGAGAAGAAAGGGGAGGCTGTGCAGAAGGAGGTGGGAAATAATACAGCAAATAGAAAGCAGAGTGAAGACTCAAAACCAGGAGACAACTACAAGAACACTGCATACATACCAAGGAACTAAAGTTAGCAAGCGGAGGGGACAATGCAGGCTCTGCTCTCTGCAACATTTCACAGCAGCTGAGGCACGGAAGCAACCAAAACCTCTCCTTTACTTGACATCTCGTTATTTATTACCTACCACAAATTAAAAAGTAGGACATTACCTGGTTTTAGCACCAGGGCCTTAGAGGAGTGAAGTAGTTTCCAATGTGTATTTTTCCTGAGTTATGTTTATTGTTAGAAATCAAAAAATATGATACTGATATAATAATACTAATATGCTGGTCATCTGCATGGCCTTGCACATGAAACTCAGATTAGTAAAACCATGCTATATTGAACATGTGGGAAGAAACCTATACTTCCAGTGTTCTGTGCCTCAACATTTGCCTCCAGGACCAATAGCAAACTCCACTCAAAGGAGAAAAAGGAACAAGAGATGCGAGAGAGGACCGGTCCCTCTCTACTCACTGGTCACCCACACTGATGTGCTAGTGTTGACTGTGTGCAGTACTGACTGCATGTGTACGGACTAAGTATGGTACTTGATGTGCACAGTTCTGGGTTTCTAAAATACTGGCTGCCAAAAGTATTGAATGCATGTGAGTTAAATGTGCACAGAAAGCATGTGGGCTTTTGAACACCTCAGCACATTCTTTTGGATATTTTCACTGGTGGCAATCCTTGTCCCTTCCTAGGGAAATCTGGTATTTGAAAATATCCAGCACTCACCCAGAACTTGGCTTCACAAGGAGCTGCTTATTTAAATTCATGCAGCTCCCCAAATACCATACAATGACATAAGAAGATAACTTTGCTTGGAACTGTAAGACTCCACTAATAATCCCCAAAGCAGTTCTCAAAGAGTCTTAATCAATGGCATCACAGTGTCTCAGTTAAGGTTCTATTGCTGTGAAGAGACACCATGGCCACAGCAACAGAGAAACACTTAACGGGGGGCTTGCTTATAGTTCGGAGATTCAGTCCATTATATCATCGTGGCAGGACATGGTGGCATGCAGGCAGGCATAGTGCTGGAGAAATAGCTGAGAGTCTACATCTTGCAGGCAATAAGAAAAGGTCCGAGAATCCCACTGAGCAAAGCTAGAGATCTCAAAGCCCATCTCCACAGTGCCACATTTCCTTCAACAAGGGCACACCTACTCCAATAAAGGCATGTCTCCTAATAGTGACACTCCCTTTGGGGATCATTTTCTTTCAAACCACAACACAGGCCTTTACAGACTTTGGTGCAACATGACAAATGTTAAGAATAATAGAGACATAGTCTTTAACTTTAAATTTTAACCTTTATTTCATTATAGCTGATCTAAATTAAAGTACACCATCATTAACTAAATACACTACACTACTTGTGCTGTTGTGTCATCTATTATCTATTTAAATATAAAGCAAATACTGTTTTATTTTCTGAAATGATTAATGTATCACATATGTATTAATATGCATGTAACTTCTACAAACACTCACTTGATTATGCCAATGAGAATTCTATCAAACAAACACATTTAACTCCAAAACAACTATCATATAAGTAAAACATAAAAAAAAAAAAAAAACCTAAAGAGTAAGAGAGGAAAGTGGGCGGGCCAGCAAACTTCACAGTCTACCTCCCCACATGCAAAGGATGTTTCTCCACTAGTAATACTCTATATAAAAATTAAATTTTTACTGATCAAAAACACAAAAGTATACAGAATGAGTGATTCCTCCTCTTATATCTCTTTGGTGTGTTTTGTCTGAAATGTTTAAGCACATAGAAACTGCACATGTATTGGTGCTGTTCTCTGTACTTCTTCCAATTCGCTTATAAACTGTAGCTGTCAGAATCTATTACCATACACAGACAAAAGTCACTGTCTGGCTGTGATAATCTACTAGGAAGAGGTAGAAAAATACAATCACAAGAGGAAGGAATGTGCAGCTGTGCAAGGAACATCAGGAAAGCCATTCCTGCCTCCTTCCACCTTCCTAAGGTCTCTGGAATCACAATTCACACAAAATTTCCAAACAACAACAAACAGCCACACCCTGAACATTCCCCGGCTTTTTCCAGCAGAACCAGCTGTTGCTTTCACATAACTGTCATTTTTTTTTTAATCTCAAGTATTTCCTGTTGTATTTTCTCACTCTTGATAAATAAACAGTTTCAAGAAACCTTTCTTGTTTTCATACATAACAACAAAATAGGAGACCCAATATAACATTCTGGGCTCTTTCCTCCCTCCCTGAATAGCCCCAAATTTTGTGTTACTAATTTGTGTTACTAAACAGGCATTCATCAGTGGTCTCCCAGAGCCCCTGGCCACCCCCACCCCTCCCCCACAGTCCAACCTGACAGAACTTTAGCCTCTGCACCTTATCAGGATCACAACTCCTGCAATCTCTTAAACATCTATTTGGGCATCATGTATGGTGTGTGGGGGTGTGTGTGTGTGTGTGTGTGTGTGTGTGTGTGTGTATGAAATATACCAGAACTAAGACAACACGAACACTATTTGATGATGCTCCTATGGGAACTATACATACTTTGTCTAAAAGTGCTGAATTCTGGAACACGTGCAGCTCCATAGTAAACAATGAGGTAACATTTTCTAGTCTGGCTGGGCCCCAAGAAGTTCATCAAAGTGTGGTCCCAAGGCAGAGATAATACTCATTGAGCCAACTTTTCCTATCTGCAAAACAAATACATCGCCACTCTAGTAACCCTGAGGTAACCTGAACTTCCTGAACTTGGAGGTAACCAATTTGGCTAGGCTAGCTGGCTAGTGAGGTTCTAGGTCCACTTACGGGCACCATCCTCACTCACCCTGGCACACAGCCCCGGACCCAGAATGCAGTACCAGGCCTGACTCTAACATAGTGCTTAGGTCTCTTTCATGACAAGCAACTGACTAAACCATTTCCTCAGCAACCCCTATTGCTATTTACATAATTCAACTGCTCTTTTTCTTCTTTTATCTTTTGATTTTTTTTAATTTTCCAAAATATACACTGCGGGTGACTGATGTTCAATATCCAACATACTTCAATAAAAACACCTGCTTCTACTCAATCCAACATGAATTCTTTACAAATAATCAGATCAAAAACTTCTAGGCAGGCAGGGCTGTACTCAACTAGAAGCTCCACCCCTATGGCTAGCATTCATGTATTAGAAGGCACTGTGCAAGTTACCAGAATAGAAAAGTAATCACAAATATCACCAAGATGTAATTCTAAGAGCCAGTGTAGAGAACTCCAAGGAAACAGACACAACAGGGCTGGTGCACATATGAACTCATGGACTAGGCCTGTATACAACTCCAAACCAGAGAAGATCTCAGCAAGAAGAGGATTACACCCAAAGTCCTGCTATGAAAAGGAAAAAAGGCTCCCTCCAATGGAGTGTCACTAGTGTGTCAATCACACTCCAGGGTAGACCATGCTCAGGACCAACATACAGCACACTCCATATTTTGGGAGCACTTTGGTTGTTGTTTTGCCTCAGCTTGGTATTTTTTCTTTGAGGTTTTTTGTTTGATTGATTGCTTTGATTTTTGGTGTTTCTTGTTTATTTATTTATTTTAATAAAATAATGTAAGCTGGGTGTATGGGGTGGGGAGAATTTGGGAGGAGTTGGGAAGAGAAATGAATATGATCAAAATACACTTTATGAAAAAGTTTTTCAAAAGCAATAAATAAGACATTGGGCATACCCCCATGAACATGTACTGTTATTCTGTGTTAATTTTTAATTAAAAACAAAACATTTAGATAATAAAGATAAATTTTAACCTATGTATATAGAGATAAAATATTCAGAAAGTTACCACCAATCATATTCAAAATATGTTTAAAAATCTTTGATACAATGGGGGGGCGACTATGCACCAAGTGATGTATGTGAATGTTTTATGTGGTGCACCATTATATTAAACAGGACCCTTTATAGTGAATGATTTAATATAATTAATTCCAAAGGCCATAAAAACCAACATTAGCTCAAGAATGAAACAAAAAATCAAATATCAAGATAATTATTCACAGATGACTTTATGCAACTGACATCATATTACATAAATTTACCCCGCATACCTTTTCCCCCTCCCACAGAACAGGAAAAACTTCTTCAAGAAACACAGACAATTCCTTATGTGAACTTTTCAAGTTTGCTGAATTGATTCCAACGCTGAAGATTTCAGCAGCAAGACACTATTGCTTCTGTAATGTTCTGTATACTTCTGATGTTTCCCAACTGTGCTTGAAACTAATGCAAGAACAGTCAGCTGCACTAAGCCATAATATACCCTTAACACGAGTATTTCCACAACTCTAGCATCAGTTTACTATTCCTATGCTTTGATATTATGTTTAATTATTTTTATAGGGATATCATGTCAACAGCTTAACAATCTAACAACCAAAATACTGATATCAAGCCTATTGCTTCAAACCATTATGTAAGCTATTTAATGTATCATATCCTGCAGTTACATGCAAGGTAGCCTATTTATTTTTGAAAAATAATTACATGGGCTAGAGAGATACTCCACGGTTAAGAGCACTGACTGTTCTTCCGGAGAATCTGAGTTCGATTCCCAGCATCCACATGGCAGCTAACAACTGTCTGTAATTCCAAGATCTGACACCTTTACACAGTTATACATGCAGGCAAAACACCAATTCACATAAAATAAAAATATTTTTTTAAAAATAAAAAATAATTACATAACACACACCTACTGGATTAGAGATATTTTTCATAACAACTCCTTATGTATATAATTTACATTTAATGATCACTAAAGACTTCAGAGTCAGTTTTCCCCTCCCCCCCCACACCACTCCATAATATATGGATGGTCATTACTTTATATCTGCTACAGGAACGTTTTCAAGTTGAGACATTCTCATACTGACTTCCCCCACACACATTCTTTCATACTTTGCATCATTCACATTCATTCTCCTCTCCCTTCCCCTTAGCAAAGAAGACAAAAGAAAAAAAAAAAAAAAGGTTCTGATACATGTTATAATTTTGCATTCAACAAACTTGAAACTAAAATCAAGCTATATGAGGTCTCGCATCTACTCCTGACGCTGTTCCAACTATGACACAATCCTTCAACAATAATTTTTGCATGAAACTAAAATTAAGGCTATGCTCAGAAGCAGCAGTTTAGGAAGAAATACAAGTTCAACTACAACATATCATTTCTTAAGACAGCTGAAACCCTGTGTGAACCACCACAGACTTGGTGTCGGCTAAGTAACAGTATCAGGCCTGAGCTCCATGATTCACACTCCTCACCTGCACTATGTGTCGGTTCCTCACAGGATGCTGTTGCCTGTAATGTACCCACCTGCTTTTCAGACCTTCAGATCCTCTTTAACTTCTCAGTCAAAGCCTTCTTGGCAATGCTTCAAACCGCACAACCTCTAACACATAGTAAGCCCTCAAGTCAAACATGCTGAATTAATGAATTAAATAGTTCTTCAAATTCACTGGAAACAGTCTGTTTATGATTCTCACCAAATTGCTTAAACAGACTGAATTCTAAGTTTTCTTAATAAGTCCTACTAGTTTACTAAATTTATTTGATTCGTGGGTAAACATAATTTCTAAATCAGATCTTTTATTTTTCTTATTTAAGTCTACATTATTTTCTGCAATAAAGCTTTAAAAAAATCAACTTAAATTTGCAATACTCTCCTACATTTCACTGGGATTTGCATTCTTTTGTATTTGCTTTATACTTTCGGCATCAGAGGTTCCCTGTAAAATATCCACAAATAATCTGATGCTTCATCAAGGCAGTTATTCAACAACACGTTTACAACTCACTCATGTCTCACAGTAAAATCATATCACCAGGATCATTTATCTCCATGTGAAAAACTAACAGAACGGTATTGAAACCTGGTCTCCAAAATTACAGTCGGATAACTGTCATGATTTTAGAGACCTGTAAGTAAAGAATACACACAATATTAGAAAAATTTTCATTTATCTCCATAAACAAAATAACTACTTATCTCAAACTCTCACAAATTTTAGAGGTAAGATTCCCCTGTAGTTATCGTTTCTGAAATAGTATAAGACAAAACAGAAAAGGTTTTAATTTCAATTAAGACCTTTTACACAGCCCAGCATGAGACATAATGTCAGAAATAATTTCTACTTTGAACAGATGCCTCGGAAGAAAAGAGGAGCAAATAGCAAAAAGAAGGCAGAGGGCAGCTTAGACTTCCCAGCCCTATAGTCCATATGCTGAAAAAAGATTACAAGAAATAACAAAATGGGGGCTGGAGAGATGGCTCAGCGGTTAAGAGCACCGTCTGCTCTTCCAGAGGACCCGGGTTCGATTCCCAGCACCCACATGGCAGCTAACAACTGTCTGTAGTTCCAGTTCCAGGCAAACACCAAGGCAAATAAATAAATAAAGTTTAAAAAAAAGAAAAAGAAATAACAAAATGGACCAGAGAGAAGACTCAATGTGTATGTGTCTGTGCACGTGAGCATACACAATGAAATGAGAACGAAGGGAGGAAAGAAGAAGGGAGAGACGGAGGGAGGGAGGGAAAGAGAGAGGGAGGAAGGACAGAAGAAAGGAGGGGAGGAAGGGAGGGAGGACGGGAGGGAGGACAGACGGACGGACAGATGGACAGACTAAGGAGACTCCTTGAACTGTATCTGGCCCACTGGTATTGGTAAGAAAGCTGAACTTTGGATTCAGCTGAGTAGTCTGCAGCTCTGCCACTTTGTATTAGCAGTGAGTACATGCTTTGTATTACTGACCTAACAAGAGCTCTGCTTGAAACACAGTGGTAAATCTAATGCTCATTGAACAAGGTCCTCAAGAGGATTAAATAAGAAAACCAGCCAGAAACTTGGATGCAGTTCTGAGAAGTGGGGCTGAAGTGGTAACTGGCATTTTGTGGGCTCCAAAGCCATACTCATCAATGTGCACAAGGAAACTGACATAAAGCATATAACTTCAATGTAAAACATGTTTCCTTCAAATTGAAAATTATTTTTCATAACAATTTTAGGATTAATAATGTAATTTTATATTTAGATTCCCTATAATTTTTTAAGAACACTTAGAAATGTGTTAGGCATGGCATGGAGTAGCTGTGACACTCCTGAAATCCCATCAGCTGTGATGATCTGTGCAGGATTATCTCCACAAGACTGCTCCTGTTGTGGAAGGGGGGTGGGGTGGGTCATGGGACCCGCCCCTCCCTGAGGACTTCCAGGCAGACAATGGTTGATGGGGGATAGGCAGACATTTTCTTCAGCAGTGTAGGCTGGTGAGATATGCATGCTCCCACAAACAACCCTAATAAAAATCATTGGATCACATGAAAATACAAAATTGTTCAAGATGCCTTATAAATGAGCAGAATGTAACGTTTATAGTTAGTCATATACTGTGCTCTTTGATATTTTCTCTTTAAAACTTTTTAAGCTGTATTCTCAAAGACAGAGAGCTTAGACTAGATCTAGGAGATAGTCTAAATTACCATGACTCAAAAAAAGAAAAGAAAGAAACAGTTTGAACTCTATTAAAAGCAAAATTAAGGCCCTTCAAAGAACACCATTCTTGTTTTTCAAGCCAACCACATCATAGGTCAAATGTAATACATACAAAGATAAGCATTTACATATGGCTCGAGTTAACAAATTATTATAGCTGCCATTACAGGCAACATTCGCTCCTCAATTCTGAGAACACTTTCACAGAAAGAAACCACAAAGGACTACAAATTACACGTGATACAAACCTTCCCGATAACTATCCTTAACCAAAAGAACTTCCAAATGCAGTTAAGACATGATAATCGCAAGCTTCCTAAAATGGGCACCACAGAAAACTCACAAATGATCAGTTTTAATAACGATTTTTAATTCATATTGAACATTCAGTTCCTGCAAACAAATTCATACAAACATCTCAAGATATTTAGAATGCAGCATAATGGACAACTGATTCATGTTGCACCCAAGAATTTTTAAACATCAACTGTCAAACATGGTCCTCATAGTATATCCTCTTCTCTACAATTTCAGCTCCCCTTCCATTTCCAACCACCTCCCATCAAGAGCAGTTAGAAGCCACTATCGTCCATCAATCAAAGTCTGTAACTCAAACTGCTCTCACACCCCTTAGTTCCAAGCCTGTTCACAAGGGTCTGACACAATAAAAATACAACAGAGCAAAACACGAAACAATGTTTCTTCTACCTTCTGTAGTCTCTACTATACAACACACGCTACACAGACATCCAGTCACAAGCTTGCTACAAACAGAAAATAAATTAGACATCATATTAAGAATTTATACCTCGCTCAGCCCTGTTCAAGCTATGTAAAAGCCTGAAGTACACTTTTCTTCATGTTTGCTAATGAAAATAAATGAAACTCCAGACACAGTCAACACTACCCAGGGTATCTCGGAGTTGTGAGATGAAATTTAAAATCAGGAAGAGGTGGGATCTAGTCTTAAGATTTATCAGTATTTAACTTTGGGCAATTACATCCACTCCCTCTTCTGTAAAATGAGCCACTGCACTGAGGATCTTGGGTTTGGCAGAGAACTAAAATAAAACATGCGACATAAGAAGCAAGATTCCTAAATGTTAGCTATTACTGACATTTTCCATTCAAGCACAACTTTAATGTGTTAATGTGAACTGAAATAGAATGATATATAAAAGGTAAACCTCATAAAATATGATTTAAAATGAGACTGTGTTTAACTGCGTAACTGACATCCTCAATGAAATTCCATTAGACAGAAAAACAAAGTAGTGAATAACTAATGAATTTACTGCCACAATTCAGAATTAGACGCTAGCACTGAAGGGACTCTCCTAGATGAATAAAGCCCCACTGGCCAGAGGGAGAGCAATAGTGTCTGGGTAATAATTGTCTCACACTTTCCCACAGGTGCATCCATCCACCTGATGCTCAGGAACAAAGGACCTCATCCCAAGCAGAAAGAAGGACACAGCTGCTTCCACCTACACACAGATGCTGGGCTGTGAGCTAAGAGCCTTTAACGTCATTCACACCACTGTCTTAGCCACATCCTTCCCCAGGCAGGGGTTCTCTGTGTAGCCCTCACTGTCCTGGAACTTGATCTGTAGAGCAAGCTGGCCTCGAATTTACAGAGATCCACCTGCCTCTGCCTCCTAAGTGGTGGGATCAAAAACCTCAGTCACCACTGCCTGGCAGTACTTCACTTTTAAGAAGTGGTCAGTTGTAGAATTTTTTAATTCTGAAAATTGGAAGGAAACAAAACAAAACAAAAAACTGGCCAGGCCACAAGAAAGTACCTAAGAAAAAGCAAAAGGAACCACAGAAACTGATGAATGGACTGATAATAAATAGGTGGTTCCACAGAGCCGGTGTCTAATCCTTTGAAAGAGATCACTGTAATCGTAGAAGGCTAGAAAACAATGTCACTGAAATTTAATCTCTTGTATTTACATGAGCAATTTTTCAGTGGTTAAAACTAAGAAACCACTTAGTAAAATATATTTTACTAGAGCTCACAGGCTGGGCTGAGCTGAGATTGACTGACTAGCTTGTAATGTACCAGGTTCTGAGCCTGGTGCCCAGCACTGGAAATAAACCAATGTCACACATATGCATGTGTATCTGTATATGCATTTTATCTCTTGGACAACAAAATGCCACTGTGGGCAGTGTTTGTGAAAACATCTGTAAGCTGACACCACAATGAATAAATTGAAAAGATTCATCCATAAAAAAATTAATCCAAAAAAAGGAAAGAAAATTTCCCCAGAAGATACTGATGCGCAGACACATCTGCTATATAGTGAAATCTGAGCTAGTGAATTTGCTAAGTACGAATCTTATGATGTAAACAGCTGCATGATCCAGAGAAAGGAATGAAGGAAAGGAAGGGCTGCAGAGGTGTCTTGGTGGACCAAGGCACTTACCGCCAAGCCTGAGATCTGAGCTTGTTCCCCAGGCCCGCTCACGAGGTAGAACACCACCTCTCTGTGCCTTTGACCTCCACAAGTGTACCAACACACACTACGTACACACAGAAGAGTGTGTGTGTGTGTGTGTGTGTGTGTGTGTGTGTAAGCAGGATACTACACACATGCACAACAAACAGCAGAGGTGACAGGAAGGAACTGGGAGGCAGCACAAGGCACCAGATGTACATTAAATCCTTACTTCTGCCTGAGTACCTGAGTAGCTCTGGGAGAACTATTTCCTACCTCCATCCTCCCATCCCACTGTGGACCAATCCAGGTGATAACTAGCCTGCTATATAAGGTTGCTATGAAGATCCAATGAAATAAGATCCACAAAGCGCGTATGACTGGCCGTGACAGCTACTGCTGGTGTCAACCAATGTAGAGAAAAGGGGCATTAGCCAGATTAAAAAACAAAGACAAAAGAAACCAAACCAAACCACCTTAAAATAGCCAAGGACAATTTCTATTTCCTTCAAGTTCTCAGATCCAATTCAGAAAATATTGTTGGTAAAATTTCATCTTCTCAGTAATAATAAGCTATCACTGCACACATGTAGTAAAATAAAAAGCAGTGTAGATAGCACTTGCCTTGTTTCCTAGTTTGCTTCTTTCCTACTGGGATAAATGTCATGAAAGAAGATAAAAAGTTTTATTTGGCTTATGCACCATTGAGGGAAGCCAAGGCTCACTCAAGGCAGGAGCCAAAGCAGAGACCATGGAGAAATATGACTTGCTTCTTCATGGATCACTCAGCTTGCTTTTTTTAAACAACTATGGGCCACCTGCCCAGATAGCACCATCCACAGTGTACTAGGCCCTCCCACATTGATCATTACTCAAGAAAACTGCCCCCACACACACACCTGCCTACAGGCCAGCCTTGTGGAAGCCTTCTCCTCAACCTTCTCCTCTCCCCACATGATTTTTGCTTCTATTAAGTTATCAAAAAACTAACCAGCTCATCTAATATGGAGGGTCTGGATTCCAAAGACAGGGCGGGAGGGCACTGTAATTACTTACAGAGGCCACATCCCAATTCTGCTTTTGAAGACATTCTGGTACTCCCCTGAATAAGCGGTTACAGTCCACTGACCTGTTCTGTTGTTTCATTTGCAACCAAGAAATTCTTTATAATTTCTTCTTACTCCCCCAAAACAGAACATTCCAGAAAGAACTTTGTAAGTAGTATCAGGCATTTAAGGGGAAGCTGATGAATGATCTCTGATAAGATTCACTGTTCTCAATAAAGATGTTCAGGAAATCCTAGGGAAAATAGGTTAGCCAGCTAATACTGAAGCTCAAAGAAAGAGGCATGCTTATCTTTTTGTTCCAGACAGCCAATATCCACACTAGCACCTATGTAATGGACAGAAATGGAGAGAGCACCATACTGAAGTTCCTAGAACTCACTGCGGGGGAGGGAAGGAACTGGAGAGTAAGCTGTTGTCTTGTCTCAACTTTGCCAAAACGGCAGCACAGACATGCTGAAGAATAAAAATTACTTAAAATTTTGGGTAACTGTTTATTGTCTTTGAAAAGAGAACATTATTAACTTTTAACAGAACTCAGAACTGACAAACAAGTGTCTTTCAAACAACCCAATGAGAAAAATGAACCCTTGGGAATAGACAGACTGTAAGTTTGAGTCCATCCATCTCCCCACCCCCCACCCCCAAATGCTCACTTCCTCCTCCCTAGCTTGCTTTCCAAGACTTGCTCATTTTGCTTTCTTTTGTAACCCAGGGCCACCTGCCCTGAGCTGGCACTACCCATAATGGCCTGGGGCTGCCCATATCAATCAAGAAAATGCCCCAGACATATCCACAGGCCTGGTGAAGGCAATACCTCAACTGCGTTCCCTCTTCCCAGGTGACCCACTAGCAAGCACATTCTTCCTCTCCTCCAGCTCCTCTTCCCCACCCCTCCTCCCAGCCGGCCCAGCCTTTCCTGCCTCTGGCTCCCCGGGGGCTGAGACTGCAAGTGTGAGCCAACAGGCTTCTCTAGCCATTGCTGCTTCATTGTCACATTCCAACCTAGATCCCCATGCAAACCACTCATCCACACTGCCACTGTGAGAAGGGAAGCAGGAGACCTTCACCAGTCGCTCAGTAGACTTCCCTCCTTAGACAGCACACCTCTAACAGCAGCAATACTGACACTGTCTGGGAGAGCCAGATGAGAAGAGTGACATTTGGAGGAAGAAGAAGAAAAGGGTCGGCAGAGAGACAGATGGCTGTCTCCTGAGTTCTCCTTCCTCCTGAAGACAGGACTAGTGAGGAACTCATTTTTACAAATAGATAACAGAAGTCATGTGCAACACATGTGGTCTTGTAAAAACACTTTCTTTTCAAAGCTATTTATTCATCTAGGCTCCAAGACATGGCAAATCAAAGGCAGGGCTCTGAAACCTGTAAGGACATCATCTGCTTCGACTCCCAGCCAGAAAACAAGGGACACACTGAACACATAACATGGGAGGGTCCTCAGCAGTGGATGCCAATGTCATACACTCTCCACTTGCTTGCTAATAACCCAGGTAGATAGATGGCTTTCTTGCTTTGTTTTAACTGCCACTCAACAATCTAGCTTGTCCACCACTGTGACAGAGAGATTATATTCACCCTCACCCAGCGATATGCAGCTGACATTCTACAAGGCAAGGGCAGAGTCACAGTCCTAGCCTCACGGCTAATGGTATCTACAAGTATTTCTTGTCACTTACTGATCTCCAAGTATCTCGGCATGAGGTATAGATAAGCAGTATTTTTTTCTTCCCCTTGAATAAACAGTGCAAGAGTCTGGAAGAGTCATATAAAGTGAACAGCAAAGAGCCAAGCTGCATGCCAACAGCCTCTGAGGCCGCACAGCCTCTCACACTTCTCTACTAACCCATTCATCTTCAGACCAGGAATCTGTATTTTTTTATGAGCAGAATTGACTTAACTCTCCTCGTTTAGGAAACAAAAATAAGAAACTGTTGAAGGAATCACTGAATTCCTACAGTGTCCAAGTGGGTGGGTGGTGCCTGGACAAAGGCCCTGCCTTCCCAATGTACTTGCTAATATCTGTGATGTGGTCTCCTGATATGAGAAGTTTCCTTCTTCAGATCATATTAGAAGAAGGAGTATGATTTTATTTTATTATTATTATTATTATTATTGGCTTGATGGTACACTCTCAGGAGGCAGAGACAGGTGGATCTCTCTGAGTCCCAGGACAGCCAGAACTACATCCTCAGAAAGACCCTTTCTTCCCACTCCCTTGTTACAATAGGTTAACTCTATAGCTATTCAAGGCATCTAAATTTCCAAGGATGCCATAAACCAGTTAAAGGGAAATGCTAACATAAGGAATTTTCATGATGTAGCAGCTCTGAGATCAATGTGGTGTCTGCTATCCATTTTAGGAAACCAGATATTGTTTACATTAGGCATGCTGGCAGTAACCTGACATTAGGATCTGAAAAGTTTTTTTTTCTGAGTTGCATTTTATAAAAAGGAGTAATGATTTCATGATTTCCCCCCTACATTTAAAGGAGAAATGGGTCAAGAATAGTTTTAACATATTTGCCTGCTTTGCACAAGGCCTTAGGTTCAATCCCCAAAGCCACATAAAGGGAGTGGCTATAACATCAATAATAAAAAAAAAAAATTAACTCATTTAAACATTGTTTCTTTTTATCAAAAATTTATATGATCCAGTTGATTTACTTGGAATTTTTCCTTCTTTTACACAACTCTTTCCAACATTCTAACCTAAACTTTAGCCATCAGGCATATTGTTAACATATTCATTGATGTCAAACGCAAATGCCACATTCAGTGAATAATTTCTTTTTTTTTTTTAAACTTTATTTATTTATTTACTTATTTGCCTGGAACTGGAACTACAGACAGTTGTTAGCTGCCATGTGGGTACTGGGAATCAAACCCGGGTCCTCTGGAAGAGCAGCTGGTGCTCTTAACCGCTGAGCCATCTCTGCAGCCCCTCAGTGAATAATTTCAATGGTGCTGAATGCTGAATACCACCTGTTTGAAAAGAAGCCTTTTCTTTCTTTCTCTCTCTCTCTCTCTCTCTCTCTCTCTCTCTCTCTCTCTCTCTCTCTCTCTCTGTCTGTCTCTGTCTCTCTCTCTGGAGGTATCTTAAGAGATAGGTTCTTTCAATGACCCATTTTGCAGATAAATATGTAACTTCAGATAGATTAATCTGCTCCATGTCATATAGGTTATAGATCAACCATTCTCAATCTGTTGCAAACTCCTTGAGAGTCCCATTATCATGTAGTTCCATTGCAATTCTTAATAGTAGCAAAATCACAGCTATGAAGTAATAATGAAATAATTGTATGGTTGGGGTTCACAACAACATGAGGAACTATATTAAAGGGACATAGCAACAGAAAGATTGAGAGACACTGTTAGAAGATGGAGGAAATCTAGCATTCTTAACAATTACCACAAACTATATCTTTCCTGTATACAAATGTCCAGAATAAAATTTGCTCCTTTCCTTCCAGGCTCTGTAAACTTGGGATCCTCTACATTAAGGACAAATTCCAAGTTTCCAATCAAGTCTTACATATTAGGTCCTGGCCGGCAGGACCTACGTAACTGCATCTGTAAGCCACTCATCCACTATGTGATAGTTCACAGATATCCAGGTATACTTAGACAACCATGCTTTTTGTTTTTTAATTCTATGTAAGGTTGTTTGGGGTTTTTTGAGTGGTTATTGTTGTTGTTGTTATTGTTTTTGATAAACCCACCTTCCAAGGTTAGAATGTTTTTTTGCCTATGCCACCTACCCTTATAAGTAACTGTATTTCTAAACACTATCACATGTGCACTTATTATCTGGCAGGACATAACATACCACTGTTTTTCACCAAGAGAACAGTGACCAAGAGCAAGCATTGTTAGCTGGCCTGTTCTGATGCTCCAGGACATTTAAAGAAAAAGTCCACGTGCTTAGCATTTGTGAGTTTGCTGCTGCTGAGTGAAGTAACTCACCTAATATTAGAACATTCAGGTTCAAATCGTGGAAGAGCAAGGAGGAGAAATTACGAACAAAAATAAAATGATTCAACTTGATAACATAAACGTTTGCTTCCCAAAAAAAAAAAAAAAAATCCTAATATTTAGCCTATGAGTACATTTCCCCATCTCCAGAGCAATGGCATGAACGATAAGGTAATGTCTTCAAAGTTGTTCTTTACATCCTCTACACTCTGCAACCTAACATGACAAATAAAATATGTTGCTTTTCAAAATCACACACTGCTCTTTACTATGAATGAGTCCCCTGGGAAGCATGGGGTGCATTTACTAATTAACTGAGGTCCCGGCCTGCCAAGACACAATCACCCACAGTTTTGTTCCCTGAAAAGTATAAATAGACACACATGGAACTTTTCTGCCTTCTGTAGTATCACACAGATGGAATCCAGGAATCTCTTCTGACCTTAATAAAGAATTAACTAGGTAGGGAGCAATAAAGTAATGCCCAGTGATGGCCCCAACAGAGAACCAGACAACATGGCCTGTGCTTCCCTACCTGCAAATTTCACACAAAGACGCTCATTATCCCCTTCCCATCAACTCTGTTCAAGACAAACTTACTCTGAGGAACATTTCCATCTTTGTTCAAGGACAAACAGAAAAAATGCCAAAACATTCTTTTTTCTTATCTTCCTAGACCTTGACAAAACAAGGAAAAGGAAACGGAGAAATGGGTAAGCAGCTGGTTGACAAGATGTAAAATTAAAACTACAGAATAGTGTTTCCCTATCATATCTTTACAAGTTTTTATGGGTTGAGGTAGAGAGAAAATGAGTGTTTGAGACGTCTATTCATTTTATTTACCATGCAGCTAGACTAAGTGACTGCAGCTGGCCTGGCTGCTGGTCTTGGGGGAAACCTGTGTGATTTTAGACCAGCAACAGCAGTCACCGATCCTTGGCTCTGTAAAACAGCAGCTTCCAGAAGCCCCAGAGTAGCAAATGCTGTTTTCTTTTTATTCCTATAATTAAGACTAAGGATTGGCCCTGGAACCTGCTTCACACTCTACTACTAAAGCTCTGGGTTGGGCTTAATCAATGTGTCAGTGACTGGTGCTATGAAATTTCTCAAATCTCTTTGGCCCTTGGTTTTCATACTAGGTCTGAGGACAACTATGGTGTCAAGTAGGAAAGGGCATACACTAAGAGTCATTGGCTTTTTAAGATAATGTCTGGTTTGGGGGCTGGGCTCATAACCAAAAGATCAAGATGTCTGTTTTTACACAGCCTTTATTTGTATTACTCTTTACTGTTATTTGGAGTGATACATACCAAACATATATTTATTTCCCTGATGTGCCAAAAGCAATATACACAAAGCATCATATTTACCTCCAAATGTACTGGATGTACTAAAAGAAGTTTATACTGGGCTTTGAATGCTAAGTTTCTCAGCTTCTTCTCAACTATGTATGAGTCCAATAAACAACATCAAACCTCACCTTCTCATGATAGGCTAAGGTTATTCCAATATCCAGTATGAAAATCCAAGCTAGTAGCATGCCCATGAAAAGTTTCTCCATGTTAATTTCTGGTTCTTCATTATAGAAGCCATAGGTGTTCTTAATTCGAAATTTAAAAAAAATAAACCTATTATTGCTTGACATCTGAAAATCAGTGTTTTAAATAAACACACAAGCTATTGAAGAGACTTATACTGGTGCTATGAACAGCTCAGTCTGTAAAGTGTTTGATGCTAAAGCATGAAGACCTGGGCTTAATTCCCAGAACCACATAAACATGTCAGGCACATACACAACAGTGGAAGATCCCAGGGATAGCAACTTGGAAATGAGTTGGAAACTCCCTTCCTAATGGCTCTCAAAGCACAGGCTCCTGGGGGAACATCAACACCGAGCAGCCCAGGCAAGACGAACCCACCGGTACAATAGTGGCAAGTCTGTTATGGGGTCAGCAACACTTTTCAACTGTATTGGATGCCTAATCCACAACAGGGACCTCACATCTGGTACTATAAACCCAGTCAAACCTGTGACTGGAGAGGTCACAGCTTCTAGCGGGAGAAGTGTCATAGTTTTGCTAAATGAACATGATATGACCATCAAATTGTCTTCCAAGTATCTATAGCTGTAACCATAAATTAGTGCCGTTATCAGCTTTGGCAGAGAAGATCCTTTTTGCCATAGTCAGTATAAACTGCAGAAACTCAAAACTCAAAAACTCGAGTCCTGAGACTAAATGACTTCAATGCCCAACCATAGACAGAACATCTGCAGTACCCCTTTGAGGCTCAGGGAACAGGGCAGAAGAAAGGAGAGCAGGGAGAGGCTAGAACACTGACTCCCAAGCATGATTTGACTGTTACACTCTTAAACTCTTCTAAGGCTGTGTGACATCACGAACAGAAAAAGAACCCCACCCTCCAAGATGATTTACATGACATTAGTGGTTGATGGTGATGTGACCCCTGAAAAGGGTGCCCATGATCCCGTAAACAACTCTAATAAAGGGGTCAGATGTATTATAGAAGAATAAAAATTTTTTAAAAAAAGAAGGGAGGGGAGAGAGGACACTGAGTTGTGAAGTTTTTAAAGGCATTAAAGTAGAAAAAATGGCTAGCTAGAAAGAGGGCAGGGACTGGTGGGAGGGGACAAGAGCGGTTAACAGGAGTGGGAGGTAAATAGGATCAAGATATACATGTCCATGCATGAAAGTGTCACAATGAAACTCATTATGATATAGAATTAATATATGCTTCAAATTTTTTCCTTAAAGCCAGATATACTGATCCCAGCACTGGGAAGGCTGAGACGAAAGGATCCCTAAGGTTTGCTGCTCAATCAATCTAGCAAAATTAGCAAGCTCCGTGCCAAGGAAAAATACAATACCAGAAACAAAATAGGGGACAACATCCACGGTCCTCTTTCCTCCACACATATACATACGCATGTACACACATCTGCAACCACACTCGCACACACATTACTCATAAGACAAAAAGTGGTTTATATATTGTATGTGCTTAGAAAAGCTATATAGTTGATTCCTATACAAAATGGTATCTAAGGTACTGAGATTACAATGTCTCCATCCACTTGGTCTAATGTTGAATTCCTTTACTCTTTATATTTATTTACATTGTGGGAGGCAGAGGGGTTCATGCACTTGCCACAGTGCATGTGAAGGCCAGAAGAAAAACCAGAAGGCAGTTCTCTCCTTGTGCTACCCAGGGACTGAACACAGTCAACTTAGGGTCCAATGCCTTTACTTCTGAACTCATCTCACAGGCCCAAATATAGAATTCTTTTTTTTTCTTTATTTATTTTGTATTTATCAAGAAAAACAGTAAATTGAATTTAAAATGCTGATAAGTTAACTATAACTATAAAGAAAATAAAAATCATAAGCATGACTTATCAAGGGTGATAATGCAAATAATTTGCTACATATAAAATTACTTTGTGTTCAGCCTTCCCTCTGAATTTTTTTTTTTTTTTTCTATCCCTGTATATCCTTATTCAAGGTCCCTTCCCCCTCCCGCCACATCAGGTCATTTTTTCTTCTCCACAACTCCCCATCCCCTTCCTGGGAGGCAGCAGACAGTCCCATGGTCCCACTGATCCAATAATGCTTAATTCAGTCTCCACTCTTGGCAAATCCAGTTTTGTCCCCCCTCCCTCAAGAGTGAGTCAGGTGTTCCTCTAGGTGGAGTGGGATCCAAAGGGTCAGTCCAGGGTGTTTCTGATCCCAAGCTGTTCAGTGGTTTTGGTTTGCAGCTTGGGCATGCTTTGCTTTTTTCTTGTTTGTTTGTTTAGAAACCACTAATGAGTGAGTACATCCCCTCTGAGTTTGTGATACCTCGCTCAGGAGGATATTCTCCAAATCCATCCGTTTGCCTGCAAATTTTAGGATATCATTTTTTCTTACTGCTGAGTAGTACTCCATTGTGTAGATGTACCACAGTTTGTTAATCCACTCTTGAGATGAGGGACATCTAGGTTGTTTCCAGGTTCTTGCCATTACAAATAATGCTGCTATGAACATAGTTGAGCTAATGCCTTTGGAGTATGAATGTGCATCTTTAGGGTATACACCCAGAAGTGGTATTGCTGGGTCCTTGGGGAGATTGATTCTCAATTTTCTGAGAAACCGCCATATTGCATTCCAAAGTGGCTGAACAAGCTTACACTCCCACCAACAATGGAGGAGTGTTCCCTTTGCTCCGCATCTTCTCCAACATAGGCTGTCCTCTGTGCCTTTTATCTTAGCCAATCTAACAGGTGTTAGGTGGTATCTCAAACTTGTTTTGATTTGAATTTCTCTAATGGCAAAAGGTGATGAGCACTTTTTCAGGTGCCTTTCAGCCATTTGTAATTCCTCTGCTGAGAATTCCCTTTTTAGATCTAAACCCCATTTTTTGATTGGGTTATTCAAGGTTTTGGGCTCTAGATTCTTGAGCTCTTTATATATCTTAGAGATCAGTCCTCTATCACTTGTAGGGTTGGTGAAAAATCTTTTCCCATTCTGTAGGCTGTTGTTTTGTCCTATTGACAGTGTCTTTGGCTTTACAGAAGGTTCCTAGCTTCAGGAGATCTCACTTATTGTTGGTCTTAGTGTCTGTGCCACTGGTGTTATATTTAGGAAGTGGTCACTTGTGCCAATTTGTAGAAGTGTATTTCCCACTTTCTTTTCTATCAAGTTCAAAGTGGCTGGGTTTATGTGAACCTCAGGAGGTATAACCATCCCTGACTTCAAGTTATACTATAGAGCTACAGTAATAAAAACAGCCTGGTACTCACATAAAAACAGACTTGTGGACCAATGGAATAGAATTGAGGATCCAGACATTAACCCAAAAACCTATGAACACCTGATCTTTGAAAAAGAGGCCCAAAACATTCAATGGAAAAAAGATAGCATATTTAACAAATGGTGTTGGCATAGCTGGATGGAAGTGTGTAGAAAATGCAAATAGATCCGAGCCTGTCACCCTGCACAAAACTCAAATTCAAGTGAATCAAATATAGAATTCTTAAGCAGCAAGAAACAGAACTGAATCTGGAATCGAATCTCCCCTGAAAGCCTAATCAAGTCACCAATTGCTCTCTGTACCTGACTCTAAATATGTATAAGAATGTTTTCCTCTGCTGGGTGTCTTAGGTCTGTAGTCACAGCTACTGAGACAAGAAGATCCAAGTTCAAAGCCCTCCTGGGCTAAAAAGTCAGTTCAAGGTCACCCTGAGCTAGTGTGTAAGATCTTACTTACCTCAGGAATAAAATTTGATTGTGGGGGGGGTACTGAAGACATAGCTCAGTAGTAGAGTGTGAGAGGCCCTAGGTTCAATCCCCATGATAACTAGGAGGAAAGGGAGAGAGAAGAAGGGAGGAGGGAGCCAGCCTGCTATCTCCACAGTTGATCATTAATCCAGTCTGCTATCACCAAAAAGCGGTGCATTGCACAAATCAGCTACACTCACAGGAATTCTCCATATCTAACCACTAGTTCTAAGAGCCTGAAGCAACCACCTATTTCTGGAGCAATCTACATTGTGGAGGAAGCGGGAACACCCAGGCAACGTGGGCAGAAGTGATGGCAACCTGTCCCAGAGGTAAAAATTCCCCAAGACAAAAGCAACTCATAAGTGAAGGGATTTCATAGAGGAAACACACCAGACTGTATGTAAGCTGAAAATGCAGTGTGCCTCCTTCCTCCTGAGAGCGAACAACAAAGCTATGTTGGGGAGAAAGAGCCTCGGGTGAGGGGTTCCCATAAGGGAAGAGACTAGCTACTGCTACCGTCTTACCTACTAGCTAAATCCTACCTACTTACTGCAGACGGACAGTCTCCGACATGGCTCACAGAGGATCCTGGGACCTTTGGATGGCTGGGAGAGTATGTGTGCCCCCCCACTCGCTTAAATTATACTGCCATATAGTGATAGTTGTGGAACCCTGAGGCAATAGAGTAGAAAAGTTACTGAAAACACTAAAGTCTGGAGAAGTAAATCAAGCACCTCCTAACTAAAGGTTAAGTCTTTATCAGCGCACACAGTCCTCCCTGGAGGCTACTGCTCAGGTCTGAGAGGGTTAGGGGCACATGGACAGTTACAGCACTGTTCTTGTTCCCTCCAATACTAAATGAACAGCTACGGCCTTCCTTCCATGTACTGAAATGTGTTCACCCTTCTGTAAGGCTAGCTAAATCTCAGCTCCATTTAAATTAATCCTTTACTCCTAAGTTTACAGAGCATCCTTTTTTGAACACCCTGTAATTTCTTCTAACATCTGTAATTTCTTAAAGAAACAGCAAAATTCAGGGCTGGAGAGATGACTCAGCGATTGAGAGCACTAACAGTTCTTCCAGAAGACCCGAGTTCAATTCCCAGCACCCACATAGCAGCTAATTGTCTGTAAATCCAAGATCTGACACAATACACAGTTATACATGCAGGCAAAACACCAATTCACATAAAATAAAATATATAAAAGAAACAGCAAAATTCAATGTCTGAGTTTGGGAAGGGGTGCTAGACGTGGGGGTGGGGCCTCCTGTGCTTACACTCTTCACCATAGAAAGCCACTGGAGGCTCAGATAAAAGAAGAAAAGATTTGAAGAAAAAGGGCTCCTCTAGTCTCTAGCTGTATTTCTAAATTACTAAGGTCTCTCACAGAATAGTGGTGCATGACTACAATCCAGAGGCAGAGGATCACAGGTTCCGTGGCTAAGACAACTAGCTAATTCCTGACTCTGACTATTCTGGCTCCTATCACACACAACACAGACACACAGACACAGACACACACACACACTTCCTCCCTCCCTTCCTCCCTCTGACTGGCTAGCACAATAAAGTGAGAACACTGATTCTCAGCTCTCAGATCTACCTCCACATTAGAATCACTTGGAGTGATTCTAATTTTATAGATTTTATAATCTATAAAATTTTATAGATTTCAACAGTCTAGTCTATACCTAGGGATAACAGCTCAATAACAAGTACTTGTCACTAGGTGGGGTCCTGAACTAGATACCTGTCACCAGGGAACTAAAAATAAGAAAGTGGCGTGCATGCCTTGATAGCACAAGAGACTACACTTAGCGTGTGTCAAAGCACATTTGTTTCTGGCTCTGGAAGGTGCTAGGAGAAACATCCCAGAAGCAGCAGCACGCCAGCACCAGGCACTGGATTGCACACCACCGAGAAATGAAAGAACCTGGGCCCCGCCCCTTCAAGAACTGCTTGCAGTAAGGGTGGGTTAGGAAACGCAACTCTAGCACTGAATAGCAGAACAGAAAAAGGGGTGTGTGCATGGGAGTGAGCTGAAAGGGCTCTGAACCCAAATGCTGGGGAAATCTGAGAAATAAAATGTAATGATATAACCTGAAGAGTCGCTGAGCCGAAATCCATACTGATATGAATAAAAATTTAGTTCACACAATTCAAATAAAGTACTGCTTCTGTATAGATGCTCCAGACTCCCTCCTGGAAAAAAGCTTGCCTCCCCATCCCTTAAAGACTTGCTTCCACACAACAGGCTAAGGGCATGTTCAGGAAGAACTCCAGGCAATCAAGGTCTACACCAGCAAACAATGTGACCAAAGCAGCTGTGCTCTTGGGAGCATTCATAAGCACAGTCAGTCCAATTCAAAAGCATCAGAGAAATGCCAAATGATGGCTCTCTACAAACGCCTGACCACTAATCCTCAAGCTGTCCAGGAAAACAGAGATCAGAAGGTCCTGTGAAGACAGGCACTGAAGGCAACTGGCATCCTGAAGGATCCAGAGCACAAAGACAAACTACTGAGAAAAGCAGTGGAATTCAATACAATCAGGAGCTTGTTAACAAGATGTGCCAATGGTCATTTTGTTTACTTTTCAACATTTCGCATTCTGTGCCTAATGTAAACTCATAAACATCAGGGTATATAGCATGTATTATTCATTACAAAGAGTCTCAAGCACAGTCTAACACAGGATTTCAGCCGTGATGCATGCTTAATATAAATGTATTAATCCTAAAACCACGTTTCCGGGATGGAGATGTAACATGGTTGATAGAGCGCTGACTGAGCATGAAGAGGCCCTGAGTGTTGTGGTGCAGCCTGTAATCTCAGCACTAGGGAGGTTGAGGAAGAAAGATTGACAGGGTAAAATGGGCTGGGCTACAATGTAAGACAACATCAAAAAGAAAACAAAGAGCTGTTTTTAAAATGTCATTGTGACAATCTTGGGGGGGGGGGCGGAATCCTTAATAATAAGTCTGCCTCGAGTGGTCAATTGGGTTGCATTCAAATCACCTTTTTAACTTCATTCCCACTCATTCCCAGCACAAAACTGGTATAGTCGTGAGAGATATAACGCCTGACAGTGGCTGTGGTAACTGAAGATAACCCACTGAGAACAGAGCTGCATACAGTACAGTATGGTCTGGATGTGGCATGGAGAACAGACTAAACCAGCAGAGGTCAGAGGATGCCACTGGGTGTCTTCTTCAGACACACTGCACTTTATTTACCAAGCCAGAGTATCTCACTAAACCACAGCTCAGCCCTCCAGCTAGTCTTGCTGGCCAAGTGTTGACATTATCAGAGACACCCTACACACTCAGCTTTTTATGTGGGGGCCGGGGCTCCAAATTCTGATCTTCTCAAATGCACATCAATGGTCTTAACCACTAAGCCAACTCCCTTGCCCCTCATACAAACCTTAATTTACATATACCCAGTAGATCCCCAAGACCACACAGAAAGGCTTACACTAAGAACTAAACACCAACATTTTTCAGAAACAAAGTTAGGGGAAATGGGCATTAACCATAGGAAGAAAAAAATCCTCCCAAATTACTGAAAAGTGCATAAGGATTTTTGTTTTAAAATAAATATTTATGTTAATAAAATAGGCTCAATGCACGAATAATATATAATGTATGTCCTTTACTAATATTTGGAACCTGTAAGCCATATTGGTTTGGGCTTTGAGACAAAGTCTCATGACTGAGCTCAGACTAGCCTCCTGCCTCAACCACCCATGTGCAGTCATTACAGAGGTACACCGCCATGCCTGCCTACGTACTGCTACTGAGTCTGTCCATCAGCCCCATCTCAGAACACTGCACCCAACCTGACAACCCACTGTGCTTCGTGCTTCTGAAAGGTACAAGTGTACCATCCATCATATGGCACAGGTGACCCCATGACCCCACAGGGCCTGGCACAAAAAAGAAGCCAATAGCTCATATTGCTATCAAGTATTACAATTTGTAAGATAGAAAACACATATTTTAAAACATTGTAACTAAAGAAAAAAAATTTACAAAAATGTTTTAAATAATTTATTTATTAAGCAATATTCTTTATCCCTAAGGAACCAAATGACTTCTTTTTGATTTTTTGAACAAATCATAAAGTATTCCATTAAGCCAGCCCTTCCCCCACAGCAGCTGCTGTGTGAAACTGACTCATGAAATGCAGAAGTAGAATTGAAATATCTGATCATCTGTCCCGAACTACTTGCCAGTGTGCCTGTAGGAGTTTCCATCTATAATTTATTTTCAAAATAAATGGCCTATTGGTTTCATCAGAAATCTATTAAGATCCAGTATAGCTGAGAAAATAGGCCTCACCTGTCAAATTTTAAATATTCAATATCATTTTTAAAATTGGGTTTTTTATTTTTATTTTATGTGCATTGGTGGTTTTCCTGCATGTATGCCTCTATGTTTGGGTGTCAGATCTTGGAGGGGTTTTGTTTTGTTTTGTTTTGTTTTAAACTTTATTTATTTGCCTTGGTGTTTGCCTGGAACTGGAAACTGAAACTACAGACAGTT
Source organism: Sigmodon hispidus (assembly GCA_004025045.1). NCBI lineage: Eukaryota > Metazoa > Chordata > Mammalia > Rodentia > Cricetidae > Sigmodon > Sigmodon hispidus. The sequence continues at coordinate 86,310 of PVIH01000094.1, forward strand.
GTGAGCTGCCATGTGGGTGCTGGGAATTGAACCCCTGTCCTTTGGAAGAGCAGTCAGTGTTCCTAACCGCTGAGCCATCTCTCCAGTCCCCCAGATCTTGGAGTTTTGTGACCTACCATGTGAGTGCTGGGAATTGAAGCTGGGTCCTCTGGAAGAACAGACAGTGTTGTTAACCACTGAACCATCTTTCCAGCCCCAAAATCCATTTTCTTATGACCATAACAAAAAGAAAAAAGCAAGACTTTACTACAATCTGTGGGATTCTAAGTGATATCATAGCAAAGAAAAATAAATATCAAAATTGAGCCATTTTAAAAATTGTTCTAAGTAACATTTTCTATATAAAATGAAAACAAATATTTAAAAAAAAAAAAAAAAAAAAGCCCAGCTGGTGACACACTCAGAAAGCACGGAGAGTGTCTTCTGCTCTCCACACAGGTCTTAAGCACAGTGAGATCCTGAGAGGCACAACCCAGGCTCCAGCCAGTAAGAACAGGAAAATATGTTCAAACTCACAATCAGGGAAATGCTATCTAACACTAATACATTTCTCAGATCAGCCAAATTGGCAGTTTAATAAAATGCCATTGCAAGGATGGATGCTTACAAACTGTTGGTAAAAATATAAATATTGCTTTTTATTTGGCAATATCCATCTTAATATTAAATATGTATATACACAGTAATTCCACTACTAGGAATTGAATCCATAATCATCTGACAAAAAGTATCTATGTGGTCTGAATGACAGTGGTCCCGTCCCCTAGGCTCATATATTTGAATGCCTGGTCACCAGGAAATAGAACTGCTCGAAAGAATGAGAAGAACTGGAGGTTGAAGGAAGTGTCACTTGGGGTGGGTGTGCTTTAAGGTTTCAAAAGCCCATGTCAGGCCATCATTCACTCTTGTAAGGAGACACACAGTCTGTGTATTTTGTAACTCTTCACCTTAAGGACTGCTTAAACAACATGCATGCAGAGGAATGTTGAATGTCCACTGGTCAGCATGAGGCCGACCTCTGTCTGAATCAGCTGACAGAAATATGTAAGGGCCAGATCTCCATATATATAATGGTCCTATTTAAAATTGGTAACTAACTAGCATTATGAGATGGATACTCAAGTATGTGAAAGGGTACTAGACTTTGGAATGGATCTGCAGCAGGAAGACATTCTTCATATTGCTTTGGAATGGGTTTGAGTGGTTATATATTTTTGTTGTATGGAGAGAGTGCTTATGTGTGCACTGATTCAACATCAGTGCTTGTAGGAGATTTCCTTCAACAATGAGATAACATTATCAATATTTGATTCTCTCCTCCTAGCTCTCCGATACTAGCCAGCCCCTTCTTATACTGTTTCTACCTCATCTACTAGAGTTGACTCTGATGATGCTTCACCATAATAATCACAACAGTCCAATACCAACCACCACATTGCTTACCAAGCTCTGCTTCCCCAGCCTGCACCAAACCCTGAATTCTTGGTGTTTTTAACACACGAAGCTGTCACCATGCAACCTAGCATCTGGTGACTACAAAAGAGACATCACCAAGTTATTTTAAGAAACAGTAATATTACTGGAATTAATATGCAACTTCTAGGGGCTGGAGAGATGGCTCAGCGGTTAAGAGCACTGACTGTTCTTCCAGAGGTCCTGAGTTCGTTTCCCAGCAAAACCACATGGTGGCTCACAACCATCTATGATGACATCTGTATACTGTACCCTCTTCTGTATACTGTATACATAATAAATAAATAAACATTTAAAAAAAAAATGCAACTTCTAAAAACAGCTGCTCAAAATTGAAAGATATCTCAGATTTTTTGTTTGGTTGGTTTCTTGGGGAGGGAAGTTGCCCTTGTCTGCTTGATATTCGGTATGAGGAATTATTTTTTTAACTATATCACTGGCCACTTTCCCAACCTTCTTGAATATGTGTACATAAACCTTAAAAAAAAAAAAAAAAAAGGTTACCTCAATTCTGAAACTGTG